>CM026404.1:18639006-18665182 GCA_014843695.1 Archivesica marissinica | reverse complement strand
AGTTTTGGAAGTACATGTAGTTTTGGAAGTACATGTAGGTTTGGAAGTACATGTAGTTTTGGTAGTACATGTAGTTTTGTAAGTACATGTAGTTTTGGAAGTACATGTAGTTTTGGAAGTACATGTAGGTTTGGAAGTACATGTAGGTTTGGAAGTACATGTAGGTTTGGAAGTACATGTAGTTTTGGAAGTACATGTAGTTTTGGAAGTACATGTAGTTTTGGAAGTACATGTAGGTTTGGAAGTACATGTAGGTTTGGAAGTACATGTAGGTTTGGAAGTACATGTAGTTTTGGAAGTACATGTAGTTTTGGAAGTACATGTAGTTTTGGAAGTACATGTAGGTTTGGAAGTACATGTAGGTTTGGAAGTACATGTAGGTTTGGAAGTACATGTAGTTTTGGAAGTACATGTAGTTTTGGAAGTACATGTAGTTTTGGAAGTACATGTAGGTTTGGAAGTACATGTAGGTTTGGAAGTACATGTAGGTTTGGAAGTACATGTAGTTTTGGAAGTACATGTAGTTTTGGAAGTACATGTAGTTTTGGAAGTACATGTAGGTTTGGAAGTACATGTAGGTTTGGAAGTACATGTAGGTTTGGAAGTACATGTAGTTTTGGAAGTACATGTAGTTTTGGAAGTACATGTAGTTTTGGAAGTACATGTAGTTTTGGAATGTAGTTTTGGAAGTACATGTAGTTTTGGAAGTACATGTAGTTTTGGAAGTACATGTAGTTTTGGAAGTACATGTAGTTTTGGAAGTACATGTAGTTTTGGAAGTACATGTAGTTTTGGAAGTACATGTAGTTTTGGTAGTACATGTAGTTTTGGAAGTACATGTAGTTTTGGAAGTAGTAGTTTTGGAATGTAGTTTTGGAAGTACATGTAGTTTTGGAATGTAGTTTTGGAAGTACATGTAGTTTTGGAAGTACATGTAGTTTTGGAAGTACATGTAGTTTTGGAATGTAGTTTTGGAAGTACATGTAGTTTTGGAATGTAGTTTTGGAAGTACATGTAGTTTTGGAATGTAGATTTGGAATGTAGTTTTGGAAGTACATGTAGTTTTGGAAGTACATGTAGTTTTGGAAGTACATGTAGTTTTGGAAGTAGTAGTTTTGGAATGTAGTTTTGGAAGTACATGTAGTTTTGGTAGTACATGTAGTTTTGGAAGTACATGTAGTTTTGGAATGTAGTTTTGGAATGTAGTTTTGGAAGTACATGTAGTTTTGGAAGTACATGTAGTTTTGGAAGTACATGTAGTTTTGGAAGTACATGTAGTTTTGGAAGTACATGTAGTTTTGGAAGTACATGTAGTTTTGGAATGTAGTTTTGGAAGTACATGTAGTTTGGAATGTAGTTTTGGAAGTACATGTAGTTTTGGAATGTAGTTTTGGAAGTACATGTAGTTTTGGAATGTAGTTTTGGAAGTACATGTAGTTTTGGTAGTACATGTAGTTTTGGAATGTAGTTTTGGAATGTAGTTTTGGAAGTACATGTAGTTTTGGAATGTAGTTTTGGAAGTACATGTAGTTTTGGAAGTACATGTAGTTTTGGAATGTAGTTTTGGAAGTACATGTAGTTTTGGAAGTACATGTAGTTTTGGTAGTACATGTAGTTTTGGTAGTACATGTAGTGTTGGTAGTACATGTAGTTTTGGAATGTAGTTTTGGAAGTACATGTAGTTTTGGAAGTACATGTAGTTTTGGTAGTACATGTAGTTTTGGAAGTACATGTAGTTTTGGTAGTACATGTAGTTTTGGTAGTACATGTAGTTTTGGAAGTACATGTAGTTTTGGTAGTACATGTAGTTTTGGTAGTACATGTAGTTTTGGTAGTACATGTAGTTTTGGAAGTACATGTAGTTTTGGAAGTACATGTAGTTTTGGAAGTACATGTAGTTTTGGAATGTAGTTTTGGAAGTACATGTAGTTTTGGTAGTACATGTAGTTTTGGAGATACATTGTATGCTATGCACAAGGAAGTGTGACTTATGGACAGTTAGTTTCCGCGTAGCACTACATGTACGTATACATGTACACAGTTGTTTGGACGTTAGTTTCCGGGCAGCACTAAACAATTTCTAGAACGATAGTTTCCGGGCCATACTAAACAGTATCTAGAATGTTAGTTTCCGGGCTGTACTAAACAGTATCTAGAATGTTCCGGGCTGTACTAAACAGTATCTAGAATGTTAGTTTCCGGGCTGTACTAAACAGTATCTAGAACGTTAGTTTCCGGGCTGTACTAAACAGTATCTAGAACGTTAATTTCCGGGCTGTACTAAACCATTTCTAGAACGTTAGTTTCCGGGCCATACTAAACAGTATCTAGAACGTTAGTTTCCGGGCTGTACTAGACAATTTCTTGAGTGTTAGTTTCTGAGCTGTACACAACAGATTTTGAGTTATTTTCCGGGCTGTACAAAACAGTTTCTTAGGTTAAGTTTGCGGGCTGTACAAAACAGTTTCTTGGAAGTGAAGTTTCCGGGTTAATAACTAAATAGTTTCTTCAATGTTATTTCCAGGCAGTAACTAAACAGTTTCTTGAATGTTAGTTTCCGGGCAGTATCTAGGCAATTGTTTGAGCCCTGGTTTCTATTGGCCAAGGAGAAATCCCTGTTTAGGCTTATTTCATACTACAAGTACCAAGTATCAAAATGCATTGAAGGGTGTAGAGGTCAAGAGAAGACTTTGTATTTCACTACACATTCAACAGAAATGTCAAGGGGCCAGAAACCAGGAGGAAGAGAACCACGATATGTACATGCACGTGCACAACTACACTACATGTCTGTACATGATGCCCATCAAAACATATAAACCAACATTCGTCAAGATCCACAGATTAAAATTATAAATGTAGAATCAAAGATGCTCAGGCAAATTGTTGATAGCCGGTTGGGGAAAGTTTCCCCTCAAGTGAGAGATATTCTCTGACAGCGAGACATTTGCATAAAATATGAAAATTACTGTAAAATTGAGGTAAATCAAACATACAGAGCAGTCGAGTTATAAACTGTACAAAATGTATATATCAGATCCCATTATGTAAATACATGCACTCATCATATCTAATGTCATGTACATGTAGTGTATGTTATGTAATATAAATTAATGTCATGTAGTGTATGTTATGTAATATAAATTTAACTGTCTTAATTTTACATTAATTTATATAAACAGTTACAAAGGTCCGTCTTTCAGAGAAAAGGATCTGGTGTAGATGGTAAGATTACGAAGAAACTGACATTAATCAGAGAAAAGGATCTGGTGTAGATGGTAAGATTACGAAGAAACTTACATTGTTGTAACATCATTGTATATAGATATAATCAGGGGTTTACTTAGTACATACCCCGCCCATTATATACAAGGAAAAGCCACAATGTCCATTAACAATGTTTCAATATCGCCATTAAATTTTAAATCTTTCAACACCACAGACCTCTAAATAGACCTACAAAATTATCAGGATCTGCACTTTTTGCTAGTAATACTACTATAAATTACTACTAGCATAAAACACACACCAACTCTTTAACGCTTTCAACACTACAGGCCTCTAAATAGGCTTACAAAAAGTGTAGATCCAGATGAGCCGGCTCGTGACGAGCCGTCTCATCAGGATCTGCACTTTTTGCAAGTAATAATTATTACTATTTTTAGATAAAATTACCCAATGTAATGTTCTTATTAATTTAATGGTAAACAAATATCATGCACCAGTCCATGTCAGTTACTCGGTGTTTGAATGGGTCAACAAAAATCAGTACATGTAGTTATTTGTACCACTAAGTGGATAAGGGTGTTTATACATATAGGTGTGCTTATTAGGTCATATACACCATATAGCAGGGAGGGGGAGACTACAGGATGTAATTAGCTAAAAACACATGCAGTAGCTACTAAATCATTCATGCATTAGCTTTCTCTCTCATACACACACCTAGCCGGCTTGTTCAACATTAAAACAGCCAACTACTGTACGGCTGGAATGTCTGTAGAGCTTACCTGTCTGTTCTACAACTACTAACTGCTACACAAATTGTGTAGGAGTGTTTCCCCTCAAAACTATTACATTTTTATTCATTCATAATGTTTATCCTGGCAGACGCTTACCTTTACAAATTTAGGGCAAACACATAACAAGAATCGAGAGAAATCATGTTATTAAAACAATGGCCATATACTTGAAACCTCATTCAAATTAACTGAAAGTGGGAGTCAACCAATGGAAAGATTAAAATAATTACTGACCAGTTGAGATACAGAACACATTGGGCATGTTGGTATACACTATCTGCCAGCTTATTTACAAGCCATCAGTGAACATATTATGTGAATGGCAAAGCATTCAGTGATCCAAAGTTACACACATACTCTATTGTTTGACCTAGGTAGATATATTTCGGAAAGACATGTATTAACAATAGAAATCTCGTCTATCTGTGCACATGGGCAGGTATATCTGTGCACATGGGCAGGTATATCTGTGTCTGTGCACATGGGCAGGTATATCTGTGCACATGGGCAGGTCTATCTGTGCACATGGGCTGGTATATCTGTGCACATGGGCAGGTATATCTGTGCATGTGGGCATGTCTATCTGTGCACATGGGCAGGTCTATCTGTGCACATGGGCAGGTCTATCTGTGCACATGGCAGGTCTATCTGTGCACATGGGCAGGTCTATCTGTACACATGGGCAAGTCTATATGTGCACATGGGCAGGTCTATCTGTGCACATGGGCAGGTCTATCTGTGCACGTGGGCAGGTCTATCTGTGCATGTGGGCAGGTCTATCTGTGCATGTGGGCAGGTCTATCTGTGCACGTGGGCAGGTCTATCTGTGCACTTGGGCAGGTATATCTGTGCATGTGGGCAGGTCTATCTGTGCACATGGGCAGGTCTATCTGTGCACATGGGCAGGTATATCTGTGCACATGGGCAGGTCTATCTGTGCACATGGGCAGGTATATCTATGCACATGGGCAGGTATATCTATGCACATGGGCAGGTATATCTATGCACATGGGCAGGTATATCTGTGCACGTGGGCAGGTATATCTGTGCACATGGGCAGGTATATCTGCACGTGGGCAGATATATCTGTGCACGTGGACAGGTCTATCTGTGCACATGGGCAAGTCTATCTGTGCATGTGGCAGGTCTATCTGTGCACATGGGCAAGTCTATCTGTGCAGTGGGCAGGTCTATCTGTGCACATGGGCAAGTCTATCTGTGCACATGGGCAGGATATCTGTGCACATGGGCAAGTCTATCTGTGCATGGGCAGGTCTATCTGTGCACGTGGACATATCTATATGTGCACGTGGGCAAATCTATCTGTGCACGTGGACAGATCTATCTGTGCACGTGGGCAGGTCTATCTGTGCACATGGGCAGGTATATCTGTGCACATGGGCAGGTCTATCTGTGCACGTGGCCAGGTATATCTGCATGTGGGCAGGTCTATCTGTGCACATGGGCAGGTATATCTGTGCACATGGGCTGGTATATCTGTGCATGTGGGCAGGTATATCTGTGCACATGGGCAGGTCTATCTGTGCACATGGTCTATTACGTGCACGGTGTAAAGCACCGACACGAGACCTCGGTTTAACGTCCCATCTGAAACTGTTAATTTTATTATGGTCAGACGGGGGATCAAACCCTGGATTACGGTACCAGTACAGATCCGTCTGTACAATGCATAACCAGAAAGTGATCCGTCTGTACAATGCATAACCAGAAAGTGATATGTATTCATAGTGATTTGGACACCTTCCGGATTGAACCAGTCCATGCTGATCAGACAAGTGGTCTGTCTGCATACGGCATGTGCCACTCAGTACATACATGTACATGATGGTGAGCAAAAACAAGTGGAATCATATGTCAGTGAACCAATACGGGAAACCCCAATTGCTAACTGTATTCAGAGTGTAGAGCAAATGATCGGGCGATTATGAAACTACTAAACATTTATACTTAGACTAATGATTACCACAACAAAGTTTGAAACCATGAAGTGCTATAATGCCCACCCATACTGTTCATCTGCCGATCCACAGGGCCAGTAAGCAGAGCAAAGATCATGCGAGTATGACACTACTAAACATCTGTACTTAGTTATATGTTATATTTCGGGTTTTACGCCGGCATCAGCATGATTTTGGGCTATATCGCCGGCGGGCAGTTTACCTAACAACACCTTTCCTGGGCAGGCTCCAGCGGTTAATCAGTACTTGGGTGCACCAACCTCCGTAAGAAACTGCCAACTTTTTCATATAAACGAGACACGGCCTGAACGGGGCTCGAACTCGTGACCATCAGTGGTAATAGGTTACAGTGGTATACAAGTCAGCGACCTTAACCACTCGACCACGGGGGCGGACCATCTGTACTTAGACTAATGATTACCACAACAAAGTTTGAAACCATGAAGCGCTATAATGCCCACCCATACTGTTCATCTGCCGATCCACAGGGCCAGTAAGCCACATTCGACATTTAGCATATTTATTGGGACACCACTCCGACACCTCCAATTCACATTGGCACAAGTCAATTTTTCCAGTGTCACATGTTCCGGACAAGTCAGTTTTCAAACATTTATGGCTGTCTGCTTCTCACCTTCTCACTAATTTCTTATTATTTTACAACGATTGCGAAACAAGCTTTAACAACTTATATTAATCACTCTCGGAGGCACAGATGAAAGCATAAATATGGTCATTCGTGTCGGAGGAAACCAGAGTACCCGGAGAAAACACACCTGTTCGATCTGGCAGCCAACGTACCACCTCACATACATCCCGGTCCAAGGATAGAACATGGGTTGCACTGGTGAGAAGCGAGCATGCTAACCACTGTGCTAATCGGACAGCCAGACAAAACAGTTACAGCTCTGATATATGATATATGACTATCAACTGATGTATATCAAGTTTTTCTGATTTATTTATATAGATGTATATATATATACAGGGTTCATTCTAAGTCAGAATTTTTGGGAGAAGTGAGAAAGCGCGTGATCGCTTCCTTAAACGGTGTTCTTTAATATACTTCTGCAAAATAGGGTTAAAATGCACAGTACAACCATTAAATACAACATTTGAATAGAAGGAGTGCTTTATAATGCACCAGTGTGTACTAGACAAAATTTTGTTTGAAAATCGTAAAAAAAAAAAAATTAAGGGAGAAGTGGGGCCCCCAGAGGGCGAAGTAAGGGTCCCTCGGGCGACAATATCGCCCACATCGCCCTCTAGAATGGTCCCTGTATAATATATATGGTTAATTTGCATACATGTATAATATACAATGTAGTCTATACTCTATAAATAATACAGCAGCATTACAACGTAACACTGGCAAATATACAGCTACAACCGCTACAACAGCCCCGCAATGCTTTCACAATATCGAACCTGTTCAGGGGCCATAACTCTACAACGCAATAACTTGAGAGGCACATTAATTATTGTACATGTATTTGCTTATGACCTATTCTAGTACTTATATAGTATGGATATCGAAGGACAATTAGTTATTACTCAAGTGCTTCAGCAAAAAGACAATTAACCCATTTTTGACATTTTAATGTACAGTACTCGATAATAGATATATAATCTATTTATAATTAGTAATAGATAGTCTTTTTTCCGTTTGGCTTTCACCGTAACTCCAATGTTCTTTGACTCAAGCTAGAGGGTGATTATGGGGAAGTAGCTTGTCTCACTGTCTCCCTAGCTTGAGTTTATGAAGGTTTTCAATAGAGACCATATAGGGGACACTTAGTTACATGTAGCCGAGTCTATAAACTTCTACCTCATATACCAGGGCATACATGAAATTTTTCCCTATTTTCAGGGTTCCCTCTGTCTGAATTTATGTCTGAAAAACTTGGAGCCAACTAAGAGCCATATTCACAGATAAATATTTGAAGCCATGTATTTGACAAAACATGTTACATCAAAATAAGAAGAAAAATAGCGCCATATATTTTCGCCAATTCAGAAGATTTAGTGCCACTATTTGCTTTTTGTCGCAATTGGCGACCGACAGTTGGAATGGAACCCTGATTTTGAAATGCGTAGATTAAACCCTGGAAAAACACTGGTTGTGTCCACTTATAATTCACTGAACTAGAACTTTGGTATAACTGTGGATAAGTGCTGCGTGCCTTTAGCACAATCTAATTGCATGATGACCAATGATCTACATTGTATGCATCAGTTCTAGAGAAACATGTACTCTCAACAATAGTGTAACAATGAAATATGATTGCGTTAATGAAGGTGACGACGTCAGAATGACGACATGTATAATCAGAGGTGACCAAATATGCTCGCCCAGTGTTTTGTTTATTATTAATTTATTATAGTGTCACCCTTATTTAAAGGGCCAGCCATTTCTGACTTATGAGACACCTCTTTTTATGAACATCAGTACTTCGCGAATCCTATGCTTGTAGGCCAGGCGCCAGGCAATCGGTAACAAGTATTTAACTAGCTGGCGGCTCACCAACCGGCCATATCAGAACGAACCCCTAACGAGGTTCGAACCTTCGATCTCCTGCTCCACTAGGCCACGGAGACGCCCATTTGCAATCCGTCGTAATTTGCACGAGTAGGTTTGGTCTACACACTAGTCTGACAGGGCTATCGTAAATTATGAAAAGCAATCTCCAAAACACCACAGATATACCGATGCTAGTCCTAAACGAAAGTAAATAAGATGAAAGTGCTTGCTAGCGTACAAAGAGTTAAATGAAGACCACTCATTCAAGCGAAGGACAAGGGTGTAGAAGTAACTACCCATGTAATATATATAATAAATATACAACAGCTGAGCTACATTGTACATGTACATTAAACCATACCAGAATCATCTCTACAATCTGTGTACAACAACAGACATTATTGCACTCTATTGCCTGCAGTCCATATAGTATTATGCACTATGTCTATATGACTGTCTATATACGGTATTGCACTACATATGGACGACGACATGTCAAAATGAACATTTTCCAGAAAAATGGGAACAAAACGCTTAAATTCGACTAAAATTTCACATTTTCCCCAACACTTTACATTGCTGTATAATTTCACGATTAAAGCTATGCCGTTTAAATTCCAATATCAAATACATGTAGTATTTAGAAACTGTTTCAATACATGTATGAACAATGTTTCCAAGCTTTGCTAGAAAGAGATCCTGACATTGATATACAAATGATGATATATACCGGTATACATGTACAACTAAAACTAAAGTTGTGTACTATGAATGCAAACAAATTATAAACAATAGAATGTTTTCTTCTCTCATAGTCATACATGTACATGTATGTATAATTATGTGGATGTTTTAAATTGATCGTAGAAAAATACTGACGTCATAAGTGACCAAAATTACAGATTATATAGAACGTCATTAATGTTGGCGTGAGGTTTCAAACGTTCTTTCTAACAACATCTGTTTTTATGTGTGTCACTAAACAAGTCACAACTTTCGCAATTGGTAACATATTGAGTTACAATTTTCAGGATTTGTTTCTATGACTTAGTAGTATTCACCTCATACAATGTATATCAACTTCATTTTCAGTAAAATTATACCAGAGTGCCCCTTTTCGTGTGCCGCCGGCCATATATCATACAATATTTCAATTCCACATACACCCAAAGCACAATTTAGCACGACTACAATCCAAAGTTGTTTCTTTACCCTTTCCTTCATAGAGATTTAGGTTAATATACTATTATATCTCCATACATACGACAGCCATTTAGCTATCATGCAGTGGATAAGTAGTCGCCATATCTATCCCACCTCCATAGGTATTACTGGGACTACATGAGATTCTGGCCTTTATTATGAACATTGGTTTGGCTACTACCTTGTCAATGTATGTCGTATTGGTAATGGCGTCAAGAGGTGCTTCTATGAGGGAAAGGGTTTATGAACATTGGTTTGGCTACTACCTTGTCAATGTATGTCGTATTGGTAATGGCGTCAAGAGGTGCTTCTATGAGGGAAAGGGTTTATGAACATTGGTTTGACTACTACATTGTTAATGTATGTGGTATTGGTAATGGCGTCAAGGGGTGCTTCTATGAGGGAAAGGGTTTATGAACATTGGTTTGGCTACTACATTGTCAATGTATGTCGTATTGGTAATGGCGTCAATAGGTGCTTCTATAAGGGAAAGGGTTTATGAACATTGGTTTGGCTACTACATTGTCAATGTATGTCGTATTGGTAATGGCGTCAAGACGTGCTTCTATGAGAGAATGGGTTAACTGCAATTCATTTACCCGATGACACACTAGGTGTGGCACCTCTTTGGCCACGGTAAGTCGCCACACAAAGCAATTGACCAATCGAAGCTAGCTTTCGTCTTCTATGCTGCGTGCAGTTTACAGAATGTTACCCCATTGATGACATATGCGGCGACACAATGTTAGAACGCTCTCGGTTCCAGCAGCTACCGATAAAGTCATTTTCGAGAGTTATATATAACTTCAAACCAATCTCAATATGAATAACATCGGATGTGCTAATGGTTACCGATAGATACATTGAGGTATATATTATATTGCCACCACACACGTAAACACACCCAATGTCATTGATGATTCATACATCGTATACCACTGAAATCTACTCTATGCTGTTAGAAATTCCTTGACGAGGACAAACATATCACATTGCATGTACATAGCAAACAAGACTTACAGAGTTATCAGCTATCCGCTGCCCAAGAATAAGGTACTCATTTTTGCACGTGCTGTCCTCTGAAGGCTTGACCCGCCTCACAAGACCCACGTAACTGAGTCCACCACCGCCCATAGGGAGCCAACCTCCGCTCGAGTCGTCGCGGGTCATCACTTGTGCTTGAACACGCACAAGTGTCTCGTCACTGAAATAGAACAAGAGTGCCAGAACATGTCACACAAACTTTCAATATATTATCTGTTCACAGACTCCCAAATAAGCTTAGAGGTAGTTTATACAAATTCATTTTAGCTCGATTGCGAAACAAGTTATTTCAACTTATATTAATCACTCTCGAGACCTCATTCCTGATGGAATCCATCGCCACGAGGGAGAGAGAAGAGGCAACGTGGAATTTAATGCCTTGCCTAAGGGCACAATCATAACGGCTCCTGCGGGGCTCGAACTCCGGACCTTTTGCACCTGAAGCAAGCCCAAGTTCTAATCAGGGCTGAAGGGGAAGGGTGGTTTGAGAGAAATACAATCATGTAGTTTATCCGAACTGCCCATGCTCCCCCCAATTGTCAGCTTAGTTTTTTTTAGTTTATACAAATTTATTTTAGCGATTGCGAAACAAGTTTTTTCAACTTATATTAATCACGCTCGAGACCTCATTCCTGATGGAATCCATCGCCATGAGGGAGAGAGAAGAGGCAATGTGGAATTTAAATGCCTTGCCTAAAGGCACAGTCGTAACGGCTCCAGCAGGGCTCAAACTCTGGACCTTTCACACCTGAAGCAAACGCGCATCCACTGCACTATCACGGCTTCCACTGGAACATGTGTTAGTCGATACATGTACCTACATTAAGCAGCCAACCTGTATTACGCAGCCAGTTTCCAGATTCCCAATATGTTGTTTTATTATACATTTGCCCTCTATTAAGCAGCCACCTGTGCTAAGTAGCCACGTGTGATTCCCTTGGATGGCGCTTAAGACAGGTTTGACTGTAATTCATATATATATATATACATGTAGACTGTAATAGAACATATAGGTGATCGTGACACTTGATCGAGTCAATACCCACTCCCACCTGCTGTATGTATGTACCTTGAAAACTCTCCATACTTTGAAGGTGTACATGTGTGTAGCTAAATTATTGATAAGGAACAGTTTACCATGATGTACTGGGAAGGGCTAGTCTGGGTTCCAGTCTGTTGATTTTTCACTTTTTAACTTCTGGCAAAATGACATTATCAGAAACTCAATAGGGCCCAATTAATAGTCTTGGTGTTAAAATATATTTATTTGACTGATCACTGACCAGGCAATATATATCGACGCCTGTTCCCAGGCTAGGGAAGGCCACTAATGTTGCTAAGACAGGTTAGACAGTAATAGAATATATAGGTGATGTGACACTTGGTCGAGTAGATACCCCGCCACTTGTTGTATGTATGTACCATGAAAATTCTCTATACTGTGAAGGTGTACATGTGTGTAGCTAAATTATTGATAATGAACTGGGAAGGGCCACTAATTAATAAATATTGTTAAAACTTGTGGATCGATCTCTTTGCCTTTCTTTAAATTGTCATGTTCTGTTTTGTATATATATATTGAAGGCCCTATACCCCAACCGGGGTGAAGAGGATTAAGTAAGTATGTAAAACGAATCAAGCAATAAAATATGATTAAACTGTTGTACAGTCTGTATGATTGTCTTGTTTCTACTCTTTGCACGCTGGGTAAAACAAAGGACATTATACATGTAAATAGGTCAAAATTCATCGTAGTCACGGACTACCAACTGATCCACTCCCAGATTCCATGATCCACAACAGTTCCACTCCCAGATTCCATGATCCTCAACAGCTCCACTCCCAGATTTCAAACGATTGATAAAAGTGTTCCAGCTAGAAATAGTAGCATTTGATGAAATTGACAGGGTGCTAATGGAAATTAGGGTATTTTGTTTCTAGATCGTCCCTGCATTTTGGTTTCCAGTTGATAGTGTTATATAAATATATGTTACATCACACAATGCCGTAACACATTCAACCCCAAGTAACTGACATGGACTGGTGCATGATATTTTCAGACCAATAAATAAGAAAATTACATTTGGACCAGTTCATTTATCAAAATGGGTAATTTTATCTAAAAATAGTAATAATTATTACTGGCAAAAAAGTGCAGATCCTGATGAGACGGCTCGTCACGAGCCGGCTCATCTGGATCTACACTTTTCATAAGCCTATTTACATTTGGACCATATTGAGAGGTCTGTGGTGTTGAACGGGTTAATACAGTTATGAAATGCACATGTAAATTAGTGAGCGAGTGAATATTTGGTTTAACGGCGCATCAGCACAGTTCAGGCTATATCGTGCCGGGTTAAGTATATTGTATACAAGATATCTACAATTAAAACTATGTAGATAACATTCTGTATGTATTAAAATTGTAATGACGAAAGGTCAATTGCAACAAAATTTATCAAGCTGTAAAAATGATAATAAAACGCCAATTGTAAAACTTACAATTGATGGAAAATATGTGATTCTTTTATAAACTGAAAATATGAGACTGTTGCAACCCCTCTATGGATCGCATCACTCGCATTGATTCCAACAGTGGAGGCGCTCAATACTTACCTGTATATAAGCAGATATAAGAGGGCCCCGCCCACAAAGGTGGGACCCAGAGTGACATACAAGTCATTTTAATAATCCCAACATACGCAAACAATTGTTTCAGTTTCCTTTTATTTACATTTCCAATCTTAGATAGTGACCATTGCATATACATGTACGCTATGTACATGTAGTAGGCATATTTTAGGCTTTTCACATAAATTACACATCAAATATGAAGAATATAAATTATGTAATCCTTGAGTGCTAATAGAATTGTAACAAATCAAATCAACAAGTTTTCTTAACACATTTGATTCTGGATACCGTTCAAACAGTATTTGCAAAGAACATAGAGCCAGATCAGCCGCCACAGAACGTTCCGTCTGATCAGGCTCTATTCTGTTTGCTATTCAGATGATCTTGCTAACACTTGGCTATGTAGCGAACAACATAGATCCTGATCAGCACGCAGCGTCAAAGATCCTGATCAGCATGCAGCGTCACGCTGCGGCTGATCTGGATCTATGTTGTTTGCAGAAGCCTGTAAATGTATCAAGAATGAAATGGTATAGCGAAAATGTAGATCTATCTCGAAAACTACCATATAAAATGATAATGTTAATAAATGTTGTTTTCATTAGTATTTATATATATATTTGAAGGGCAGTGCGCTTAGGTTTACACCGCCCTTCCAAGATGGTCTAGCTGTCATAGTAACTGGAGCACTGTATAACTGCATGTACCACATAGTCGTATGGATAAATCAAATCACATACGGATACTAATCGTCACATACGCCACACATGACTATTGTACTTTGGAATCCGCTGAAAGCCAGCTTGTTTGTGTACTCAACATGTAAGTACAACTAGTATACATAATGACAGTTACATCTTGCCAAAAAAGTAGTGCACTTCAGTATACACTACACCCCACCCAACAAATCGGTAAGAACAGTTCAATTTAATGATCACCATCACAATATCAGGCCCTCACCCATATAATGATCATTAAAGTGACCAAGCAAAGAGCGGAAAAGTTAGTGACCTGACGTGGGACTCGAACCCATGACCTCCTGAACACTAGTCGGACAGCTCTACCAACTGAGCTAGCTGGGCCGCTGTTCTACCCACGCCGAAATACACTACACTCTTCCCTCTTTAGGAGCCGCGCTCCGATTCCTGGAGCCGCACTCCTACTCCTTTGCCCGTACCATATATCCTCGTCGCCATTAAAGTGACCAAGCAAAGAAAGAGCGGAAAAGTTAGTGACCCGACGTGGGACTCGAACCACGACCTCCCGAACACTAGTCGGACAGCTCTACCAACTGAGCTAGCCGGGCCATTGTTCTACCCACGCCGAAATACATTACATCACCATCACAATCACCAACCAATGTTCAAATATTTTGGCCACTCTTGCTCTGCATAAATCTTGATTTTTCGGCATACTTAGTTAAATATTAAAATTCAATCATAATAACATGTGCTTGTTACATGTATGATGTAACGGACCGGACCGTAGACTCATCATCATCATCATTGATTGAGGCATTCTTCATAAAGTATATTCGCAATTACACTTTGATCGGAAAAATAGATTTTTAATTAAGAACTTGATGTATTTATCAGTGAATATTAATGTTTCACTTATAACGCTAATCTGATAACCAAAGGCGGGGGTGTGTGTGATGCTGCATTAGCGATGGAAGTAAACAGCGGAATTGCTTACATCATACATGTAGATTGGGCTAGCTTGATTTTTTCTAAAAATAAAATACAAGGACATAATTAAACTAATTACTCCAACTAATATCCATTTTTCAACCTTTTACAACCTACTGTTGGAGTGGGTCAACTTATATGCATGTATGGATGGTAATATCTAATGAGAAACGTTTTAATATTTAAAGCAGTATTTCAACCACAACTTGTGTTCAAGAAACCATTGAGGAAACTGACCCATTTTCTGTTCTCAGTTTACTAATTACCACCGATGAAGGTATATATTTATACACTATTCCATATAGTATCCGCCTTCATCACAACCATTTATTTACAGACTACGATACGGTGCACATGAATGGGACCAGCCTAACCGCAAACTGACCAGTACGACGTGTGAACCATTCCGCCCGCATTCGGTGATTCACAGTGTTTTGTGAATGGAAAGGTCACCTGTATTTTCAGACACCAGTGGCGTACAGATGTGTCGTAACTGTCAGAAAAAGAACCCGTGTAACTGACAAAACACGAAATGCAGCACCTAATATCTATATTGGACAATGACGACTGCCAAAACGATTGTTTTGTTTTGAAAATTGAAACACGGGATAGGCCGTAACCATCCTACAATTACGACAGAGATAACTAAATTGGGGCAATATGAATGAAACTAACTTAACAATAGTGTTGTAAAAAATATAGCTTACTCTTTGTTAAAGGTTTCTGTCATCTTTCATAATCCATCTTTGAGTCTATCGTGTCTTTTTTCCCACAAACTTACTTCTATATCTATTTCCAACTTACACAGGAAATGGGGACCGTGATACTCATTCCGAATATGCTTGCGCAAAAAAGTAGTACTTACTTATATTTTAAACCTCTCGTAAACAGTCAATGGACATAATTTTAGGATAAGGTGTTTGTCATGTATCGTTATGCAGTTGATAAATAATGATAAATATACATATTTCGCGTTTAAGAATAAAAATGTGTTTTCAGTGTAATAATATCGCTTTGTGAAAGATGGCGACACGGGGTAGAAATAGTGCGGATCCAATTATGCAAAGTTATGCACACAACAATCATTTTGACAAGAGATCTTTTCGCGTTTCTATCATTCGTATATTCATTTAGTAACTAGGATTTACTTTTCCGTAGTGGCTTTTTTGTTAGGGTGTCCGACGGGCAGTTCATAGGACCGATATCTAAAAGTACATTGATAAAATTGGCACGTGAACTTTCGCGTAAGAATTCCGTCCAATGGGACAAGAGGTCAATATAGTGGCTGTCAATCAAGTTCTATGAATTAAAATGTCACCTGGCCTGTTGTTGAAGGTCAAACGCATTAGGCGTGACGTCACATAATTATGAACGAAACTCCTCCTTTCACCGGTACAGACGCGTAGTTGTCTGTACTGGGGCAGTTTCAAGTATACTATTGTGCGGGGATGAGTTGCGGGAATGGGGGGGGGGCGCGTAACTGTTGGGGGAATTAAGGCATGTAGATTATATATGTATGCCGACGACAATATAATATGAAACAAGAATTATAAGATTATTATGGTATAGATCTATATAGTGTTCAGATAAGATATAGAATAAGATACTAACCACACTTCAACACGGCTTTCGCTCCGGGTACTCATGCGAGACACAATTGCTCACTACTGTGCACGATCTTCTCAAGAAGTATGACGCGGGCAACCAGGTGGACATGGTAATCCTTGACTTTTCAAAGGCCTTCGATACCGTGCCTCATGAGAAGCTCCTATACAAGATGCGCAACTATGGCGTAGATGGCAACATCAACAACTGGCTCCGTCACTTCCTCACCCAGCGCCACATGAAAGTCGTTGTCGAAGGTGAACACTCTGAATCGGTCACAGTGGATTCCGGTGTACCACAGGGTACAGTATTAGGGCCATTATTATTCTTGTGCCACATAAATGATCTCCCAAAAACAGTGAAATCACAGGTCAGACTTTTTGCCGACGATTGCTTGCTTTATCGAATTATTAAGACCAGACAAGACCATCTTATTTTACAGCAAGATCTTTTAGCACTTGAGAAATGGGCCACCACATGGGGAATGAAATTTAACGCCAAGAAATGTTATTTAATGAGTATCAACAGCAAATCATCAAATTTCTACAGTTTAAATAACCAGATACTTCAACAAGTTCAAGAAAATCCATACTTAGGAGCCACTATCTCCGAAGATCTGAAGTGGGACTCGCATATCACTAAATTAGTCAAAAAAGCAAACTCTTCACTTGGTTTCCTGAGAAGAAACTTGAAATACTGCCCTCAATCATGCAGAAGATCAGCATATTTGGCACTGGTACGCTCCACACTAGAGTACAGTTCAACAGTCTGGGACCCCTATTATGCAAAGGACATCGATAGGATAGAAAGGGTGCAACGCCAAGCTGCAAGATTCATCTCTGGCGACTACAAGAGTAGAGATGAAGGTTGCGTCACCAAGATGCTAAGCGACTTGAAACTCCCCTCATTACAAGACCGACGGAAGATGAATCGCCTAGTATTCTTCTACAAGGTGGTCGAGGGGCTGGTGCCAGCCTTCCCGTGCCAAGATTTTCTTACATCAGAAAGACCTAAACGCAGAATCAAGCCAAAACAATATAAAGACTGTGTCGTAAAAAATGTGTTAGAAAACTATGTGAACAATAATTCAAAGTGTTTCGTTATAGAGCAGGGTAGAACAGACAAATATACAAACTCTTACTTCCCCAAAACTATAAAAGACTGGAACAAACTTGAAGATAGTTTTGTGTGCGCCAAATCAACTGAGAGCTTTAGGTCAGCTCTTTCAGCCAAATTAGTATAGACTCTCTCTCTCCGACGTGTACATGCCGAAAGGATTCTACGTCGTATCCATTCAGATTCAGATTCAGTGTACGTTAGCTACGGCAGCCATGTCCGGCTTCATGCTATTCAAGTGCAGCGGCTGTGTGGTTGGGTAGTGGAATCGAGCACCAAAGGTGCGAGCACAGGAACTTGAAATGTTATCCATAAGCCACCAAAGGGCTCGCACCTCTATCCTAGGACAACCCCCTCTATTAAAAAAAGGAGTTCAAGTTCCTGTGGTGCGAGCCTTGTACGTGGGTCATTCTCTAAGCAATGTGTTGAAACTTGGGACGTATGTGGGTGGGGATCTCGGGTGTATTCCCTAAGAAATGTGTTGAAATCTGGACGTCAAATTGTTCATTCTGACTCTAACAGGCTTTCACAGTGAACAAAAATATTTTGCTAAAAAACACTTTCACTAATCATTAATTTATCTAATTAAATTTATACTGGTTATATATAAACAGTGTTGTATTTATTTGTTTGTTTGTTTGTTTGTTTGTTTGTTTGTGTCCGGGTGATTGAATAAAATCGAACATCCTCTCATATAATTCAGGGGCGTAGCTAGCCGTTTTCAATATGAGGGGAACAACTAATATATTGAGCAGCGATGGTACCTTGGTGCTGGAGGGGTCTGGGGGCATCCTCCCTCAGGAAAGTTGATACATAGAACGTCGATGGTGTACTCTGGCGCAA
Organism: Archivesica marissinica; assembly: GCA_014843695.1. Lineage (NCBI taxonomy): Eukaryota > Metazoa > Mollusca > Bivalvia > Venerida > Vesicomyidae > Archivesica > Archivesica marissinica. Next base: position 18,646,527 of record CM026404.1, on the reverse strand, counting down.
TTTAATGTAGGGCTACGTTTTATACGTTAAAATGTTGATGTATTTTTCAAAATTGCTTTACACAGAGATGAAATGTTACATTGGCAGGGGCGTAGCTTGGCTGGAATCGATGTGTAGGCCAACTTAAAACTTAAGACGGGAGGGGGTCCGGGGGTCGTCCCCAGGAAACTATTTATAGCGTATATAATTTAATCCTGGCCTCCCGATTTTTGTTGCAGATTTGGCATTTTATATTATTTCGACTTTTCGGGGGAAACCACGGCCAAGCTACGCCAATGATTGACTACAGAAATATATGATCGCGAGGTGAGATAGGTGACCGCTGGTCTAGATTCTATATCATACAGACACTCCACTAGTTATTGCATGTTTGGCCTACTATTATTTTGATTTTTCATATTCTGTGACAATCTACAAGCCTTCCGTGCCTTGCTACGCTCCTGACAGCCAAGAGTGCAGGGGCGTATGACCATGGTACGAGTTGTGTGTTTTACGTTTATTTATCGTCGCTACCGGTTACACATACGAGCGACGCCTCCTGAAGAGATTAGTAATTTTAGATTTGTGGAGGATAGTGCAATGATACAGACAGAGACCCATTCCTGGTTTACCAGTCCAACGTGTTAACCACTGGACTACAGATCCGCCTGTTGGTACGAATTGACAGTGTACCTATATATGCAATCGGCTGTCTGTAGGTATGACCATATTCAATGGTTGTCAAGGCTCATGTTCCATATAATGTGTATGCATTGTATGTATACTTACGAACAAAAGTTTTGCATGGGTATTTTTTATATCAGCAATTAAAGTCATTAGTTATTATATAATTTAAATTGTCAATGTATCATACACAATCTCTGAAAAGTTGGTCAAAATTAATGTAGATTACATAATAGTTAATGTGGTACTGTAAAGTATATTTGCATTACATGATGTATTTTCAGAAATGACGTCGTGGCATGCACATATTTTTGGGATAAAACTACATATATATACCTGGCCACGACCACAGGGATTCGGCACGTTTGGGGGTACTAGTATATATATACTAGTACCCCCAAACGTGCCGAATCCCTGTGGCCACGACGCCATCTACAGCCCCCAGAAACCGGTAACTATTGGGTACAGTAGTAGTGAATTATGATAGTCGCGTAGCCTGGTTCCCGTGTACCGTCAACATAAGCATCAACAACGAAGTCGCGTAGCCTGGTTCCCATGTACCTTCAACATAGACATCAACAACGAAACGAAGTCGCGTAGCCTGGTTCCCATGTACCGTCAACATAAGCACCAACACAAGCACTAGTCATGTAGAAGGAGAAATAACTCGTGTCATACTTGCACGCGCATTATAGCATACAGTCATTCTGCGGTGTATATGTAATCTTATTTAAAGAAAGGGATTCGAATAAGTTACTATGTAACTTTCCCCCCACTCCTAACTTAATTGGTGTTGCAAATATTCCTGTGTTATGTAAGTTACCATTCTTGAATAAAATATTGTTTAAGCTAACTTTGCCGTTATTGTGTCAAGCCCCGCTGGAGCCGTTACGCTTATGTCCTTAGGCAAGGCATTTAAATTCCACGTTGCCTCTTCTCTCCCTCGTGGCGATGGATTCCATCAGGAATGAGGTCTCGAGGGTGATTAATATAAGTTGAAAGAACTAGTTTCGCAATCAGGCACTAAAGCAAATAAAATAAATGAAAACATAAATAAATAGAATGCCAAAAATATCCCTTTGCTGTATTAAATGTTGACTGCCAGAGAGCTGAAAGGTCAGTACATAATTATACGTCTAAACTCAATATTAAATCAGAAAACGCAGGCAATTGCTTCTTTTCAGCACTTTTAAGGGGGAACATGCCCCCATACACCCCTATATTGCCTCGGTTGAAATTTGCCTCTGGTTACGGTACTGCCAATATTAATTTGTTATTAAATTTTAATTGCAGCAAACATAGCCGTTAATATATAATGAAACACAATAATAAACATGCCAAGACAGGAAATACATTTTAAAGCTACATTACATCAGTAAAAAGAAAAGAACATTTCTACAGAATGTAATTTCCTATTATATGATATAATTTTTCTCTCCAAATATTTCCCACAGATTCGGAGTATAGCAACTAATGAACAAGCGTCGTATACGACGTCTGTTGACGTAACAAACATGTAAATAGGCTCAACATTCACGAGTAATACATCGAGTGTATCCTAGCTGTTTGTGCGAGTTAAACCACAAATACAAAGCAAAACAGCTAGAAAACTCTTCAACATTTAATTCGTTTGGTTTAAATAAATAATAAATATTCTCCGCTGCCACTGAATAAAAACATTTCTTGTCAACATAAACGGCATTTTAACGCAATTTCACGGAACTGTCAGATATTTTATTTTGTGAGCACTTAATACTAGTATTATGGAAACAAATAACAGCTACATGTTGTGTGTGTATTGTGTCAAGCCTATGGTGTATCATAATGCCCTTAAAAATAACATATTTCGATTGAAATATTAGTCCATAAATAAAATAAAGCGCTCGTAGTGACTAATATTGCAATATGAAAATTGTTTTACTATAACATGTATTCAAACAGACTACTTACTTGGCAAAGTGAAAGCTTACACATTAACACTTATTTATTGGTTTGCATCTTATACTTAGAAAGACAGGATTCAGCTAAAATGGTAGAATAAAGTCAAAGCCTTGTACATTAGTATACAGTGTTCCACAAGGATGTATATTGGGTCCGTATTTATTTTTGCTCCTTATAAATGAATTGCCGTTAGTTTAGTTTAAACATATTTTATTCAGTTCATTCAATATATATATGGTATATAAATACAACAGGATATCTGAAATGGATTGGAAAACAAGCTGAGAGCTTATGTAAATTCCTTTCCATGAGGATGTTACAATATACAGTTGTTAGCATTGAGAGCGGTTAGTGAGACATGACGGGCATTGTCTTGGGTTCTTTAGCCCCGATTGGTCTTGGGTGCTTGTATGCGTACTTGTGATGTGTGGGGCAATTTGAAACAAGTGTTGTCATCATGCGTGCACTAATTGGTGGTGAACTGAATTGGAAGGTATGGAACATTAGTAAATGGGATGAAATAAATTGCCGTTAGCAACACACAACGCTCACTGGCAGGTATCTTTGCAGAAACACTTTCATCAACTACTAGTCAATTCACTCATGCTATAGTGACTATTTTCAATGTCGAAAAATAGTCATATGTATACGGATGCTCGAAATATTGACCATTACAAATAATGAAATAATATCATTTAAATGTGACGATAAACTTCGCAATACACTGTCTTGGACCTCCTCTCGAATGTTATGAAAAGGTACTCATTGTAATACTTAGAGTGTATATTGACCATTAAAAATAATGAAATATTATCATTTAAATGTGACGATAAACTTCGCAATGCACTGTCTTGGACCTCCTCTCGAATGTTATAAAAAGGTACTCATTGTAATACTTATAGTGTCGTATCAAATCATTCCTTTCTATACATTTGCGCATGGCGTTTTTCATATGTTTTCCTCAATCTAGACTACTGTTGTGTTATATCGACAGGGACGGTACATATATCGTTATTGCGGTCTATGCGGCGGCAGGGACGGTATATGTACATGTATCGTTATTGCGGTCTATGCGGCGACATGGACGGTATATGTATCGTTATTGCGGTCTGTGCGGCGGCAGGGACGGTATATGTATCGTTATTGTGGTCTATGCGGGCGGCAGGGACGGTATATGTATCGTTATTGTGTTCTATGCGGCGGCAGGGACGATATATGTATCGTTATTGCGGTCTGTGCGGCGGCAGGGACGGTGTATGTATCGTTATTGCGGTCTGTGCGGCGGCAGGGACGGTATATATCGTTATTGCGGTCTATGCGGCCGCAGGGACGGTATATGTAGCGTTATTGCGGTCTACGCGGAGGCAGGGACGGGATATGTAGCGTTATTGGGGTATATGCGGCGGCTGGGACGGTATATGCATCGTTATTGCTGTCCATGCGGCGGCATTGAAGGAATATGTGTAGTCATTGTGGTCTATACGGCGGCAGGGACTGTATATGTATCGTTATTGCGGTCTATACGGATGCAGGGACGGTATATGTATCGTTATTGTGGTCTGTGCCTATGCAGGGACGGTATATGTATCGTTATTGCTGTCTATACGTATGCAGGGACGGTATATGCAGCGTTATTGTGGTCTATGCGGCGGCAGGGACGGTATATGTATCGTTATTGCGGTCTATACGTATGCAGGTACGGTATATGCAGCGTTATTGCGGTCTATGCGGCGTCAGGGACGGTATATGTAGCGTTATTGCGGTCTATGCGGCGGCAGGGACGGTATGTGTATCGTTATTGCGGTCTAAGCGGCGACAGGGACGGTATATGTATCGTTATTGCGGTCTATGCGGCAGCAGGGACGGTATATGTAGCGTTATTGCGGTCTATGCGGCGGCAGGGACGGTATATGTATCGTTATTGCGGTCTGTGTGGCGACAGGGACGGTATATGTATCGTTATTGCGGTCTATGCGGCGGCAGGGACGTTATATGTAGCGTTATTGCGGTCTATGCGGCGGCAGGAAAGGTATATGTAGCGTTATTGCGATGTATGCGGCGGCACGGACGGTGTATGTATCGTTATTGCGGTCTATGCGGCGGCAAGGACGGTATATGTATCGTTATTGTAATCTATGCGGCGACATGGACGGTATATGTATCGTTATTGCGGTCTATGCGGCGGCAGGGATGGTATATGTAGCGTTATTGCGGTGTATCCGGTGGCAGGGACGGTATATGTAGCGTTATTGCGGTCTATGCGGCGGCAGGGACGGTGTATGTATCGTTATTGCGGTCTATGCCGCGGCAGGGACGGTATATGTATCGTTATTGCAATCTATGCGGCGACATGGACGGTATATGTATCGTTATTGCGGTCTATGCGGCGGCAGGGATGGTATATGTAGCGTTATTGCGGTGTATGCGGTGGCAGGGACGGTATATGTAGCGTTATTGTGGTCTGTGCGGCCGCAGGGACGGTATATGTATCGTTATTGCGGTCTTTGCGGCGGCAGGGATGGTATATGTAGCATTATTGCGGTGTATGCGGCGGCAGGGACGGTATATGTATCGTTATTGCGGTCTATGCTGCGACAGGGACGGTATATTTATCGTTATTGCGGTCTATGCGGCGGCAGGGACGGTATATGTAGCGTTATTGTGGTCTATGCGGCGGCAGGGACGGTATATGTATCGTTATTGCGGTCTATGCGGATGCAGGGACGGTATTTGTATCGTTATTGCGGTCTATGTGGCGGCAGGGACGGTATATGTATCGTTATTGCTGTCCATGCGGCGGCAGTGACGGAATATGTGTAGTCATTGTGGTCTATACGGCGGCAGGGACTGTATATGTATCATTATTGCGGTCTGTGCGGCGGCAGGGACGGTATATGTGTCGTTATTGTGGTCTATGCGGCGGCAGGGACGGTATATGTATCGTTATTGCGGTCTATACGGATGCAGGGACGGTATATGTATCGTTATTGCGGTCTGTGCGTATGCAGGGACGGTATATGTATCGTTATTGCTGTCTATACGTATGCAGGGACGGTATATGCAGCGTTATTGTGGTCTATGCGGCGGCAGAGACGGTATATGTATCCTTATTGCGGTCTATACGTATGCAGGTACGGTATATGCAGCGTTAGTGGGGTCTATGCGGCGTCAGGGACGGTATATGTAGCGTTATTGCGGTCTATGCGGCGGCAGGGACGGTATATGTATCGATATTGCGGTCTATGCGGCGACAGGGACGGTATATGTATCGTTATTGCGGTCTATACGTATGCAGGGACGATATATGTAGCGTTATTGCGGTCTATGCGGTGGCAGGGACGGTATATGTATCGTTATTGCGGTCTATGCGGATGCAGGGACGGTATTTGTATCGTTATTGCGGTCTATGTGGCGGCAGGGACGGTATATGTATCGTTATTGCTGTCCATGCGGCGGCAGTGACGGAATATGTGTAGTCATTGTGGTCTATACGGCGGCAGGGACTGTATATGTATCATTATTGCGGTCTGTGCGGCGGCAGGGACGGTATATGTGTCGTTATTGTGGTCTATGCGGCGGCAGGGACGGTATATGTATCGTTATTGCGGTCTATACGGATGCAGGGACGGTATATGTATCGTTATTGCGGTCTGTGCGTATGCAGGGACGGTATATGTATCGTTATTGCTGTCTATACGTATGCAGGGACGGTATATGCAGCGTTATTGTGGTCTATGCGGCGGCAGGGACGGTATATGTATCATTATTGCGGTCTATACGTATGCAGGTACGGTATATGCAGCGTTATTGGGGTCTATGCGGCGTCAGGGACGGTATATGTAGCGTTATTGCGGTCTATGCGGCGGCAGGGACGGTATATGTATCGATATTGCGGTCTATGCGGCGACAGGGACGGTATATGTATCGTTATTGCGGTCTATACGTATGCAGGGACGATATATGTAGCGTTATTGCGGTCTATGCGGTGGCAGGGACGGTATATGTATCGTTATTGCGGTCTATGCGGATGCAGGGACGGTATTTGTATCGTTATTGCGGTCTATGTGGCGGCAGGGACGGTATATGTATCGTTATTGCTGTCCATGCGGCGGCAGTGACGGAATATGTGTAGTCATTGTGGTCTATGCGGCGGCAGGGACTGTATATGTATCATTATTGCGGTCTGTGCGGCGCAGGGACGGTATATGTGTCGTTATTGGGGTCTATGCGGCGGCAGGGACGGTATATGTATCGATATTGCGGTCTATTACGGATGCAGGGACGGTATATGTATCGTTATTGCGGTCTGTGCGTATCGGGACGGTATATGTATCGTTATTGCTGTCTATACGTATGCAGGGACGGTATATGCAGCGTTATTGTGGTCTATGCGGCGGCAGGGACGGTATATGTATCGTTATTGCGGTCTATACGTATGCAAGTACGGTATATGCAGCGTTATTGGGGTCTATGCGGCGACAGGGACGGTATATGTATCGTTATTGCGGTCTATACGTATGCAGGGACAGTATACGTAGTGTTATTGCGGTTTATGGGGCGACATGGACGGTATATTATCATTATTGCGGTCTATGCGGCGACAGGGACTGTATATGCAGCGTTATTGCGGTCTATGCGGCGACAGGGACGGTATATGTATCGTTATTGCGGTCTGTAAGGATGCAGGGACTGTATATGTATCGTTATTGCGGTCTATGCGGCGACAGGGACGGTATATGTATCGTTATTGCGGTCTGTGTGGCGACAGGGACGGTATATGTATCGTTATTGCGGTCTATGCGGCGGCAGGGACGGTATATGTAGCGTTATTGCGGTCTATGCGGCGGCAGGGATGGTATATGTAGCGTTATTGCGGTGTATGCGGCGGCAGGGACGGTGTATGTATCGTTATTGCGG
>CM026404.1:18576339-18630525 GCA_014843695.1 Archivesica marissinica | reverse complement strand
AACATTAACATAATGTAGAGTGCGGCACGAAGATACTATGCATTGCATTCAGGACGATATACACAATACATACATGTACATACTAACACAGTGCTTGTGTTGATAGTAATCAATTGTAAGTGAGGCTATCAATCATTAACATAATGTAGAGTGCGGCACGAAGATACTATGCTTGATCAGTTGATGGTCGTGTATTCATATTCTACGCCCCTGCTTGATCAGTTGATTGCCATGTATTCATATTCTACACCCCTGCTTGATCAGTTGATGGTCGTGTATTCATATTCTACGCCCCTGCTTGATCAGTTGATTGCCGTGTATTCTACGACCCTGCTTGATCAGTTGATGATCGTGTATTCATATTCTACACCCCTGCTTGATCAGTTGATGGTCACGTATTCATATTCTACGCCCCCTGCTTGATCAGTTGATGGTCGTGTATTCATATTCTACGCCCCTGCTTGATCAGTTGATGGTCGTGTATTCATATTCTACACCCCTGCTTGATCAGTTGATGGTCATGTATTCATATTCTACTCCCCTTCCTGATCAGTTGATGGTCGTGTATTCTACGCCCCTGCTTGATCAGTTGATGATCGTGTATTCATATTCTATGCCCCCTTCATGTATTCATATTCTACGCCCCCTGCTTGATCAGTTGATGGTCGTGTATTCATATTCTACACCCCTGCTTGATCAGTTGATGGTCGTGTATTCATATTCTACACCCCTGCTTGATCATTGATGGTCGTGTATTCATATTCTACGCCCCTGCTTGATCATCATGATGGTCGTGTATTCATATTCTATGCCCCCTTCATGTATTCATATTCTACGCCCCTGCTTGATCAGTTGATGGTCGTGTATTCATATTCTACGCCCCTGCTTGATCAGTTGATGGTCGTGTATTCATATTCTACGCCCCTGCTTGATCAGTTGATGGTCGTGTATTCATATTCTACGCCCCTGCTTGATCAGTTGATGGTCGTGTATTCTATACGCCCCTGCTTGATCAGTTGATGGTCGTGGTATCATATTCTTACATCCCCCTGCTTGATCAGTTGATGGTCATGTATTCATATTCTACTCCCCCTTCCTGATCAGTTGATGTCGTGTACTCTACGCCCTGCTTGATCAGTTGATGGTCGTGTATTCATATTATATGCCCCCTTCATGTATTCATATTCTACGCCCCCTTCCTGATCAGTTGATGGTCGTGTATTCATATTCTACGCCCCCTGCTTGATCAGTTGATGGTCGTGTATTAATATTCTACGCCCCCTTCCTGATCAGTTGATGGTTGTGTATTCATATTCTACGCCCCATTACTGGTCAGTTGATGGTCGTGTATTCATATTCTACGCCCCCTTCTTGATCAGTTGATGGTCGTGTATTCATATTCTACGCCCCCTGCTTGATCAGTTGATGGTCGTGTATTCATATTCTACACCCCTGCTTGATCAGTTGATGGTCGTGTATTCATATTCTACGCCCCCTGCTTGATCAGTTGATGGTTGTGTATTCATATTCTACGCCCCTGCTTGATCAGTTGATGGTCGTGTATTCATATTATACGCCCCCTGCTTGATCAGTTGATGGTCGTGTATTCATATTCTACGCCCCCTGCTTGAGCAGTTGATGGTCGTGTATTCATATTCTACACCTCTGCTTGATCAGTTGATGGTCGTGTATTCATATTCTACGCTCCTGCTTGATCAGTTGATGGTCGTGTATTCATATTCTACACCCCTGCTTGATCAGTTGATGGTCATGTATTCATATTCTACGCCCCCTGCTTGATCAGTTGATGGTCATGTATTCATATTCTACACCCCTGCTTGATCAGTTGATGGTCGTGTATTCATATTCTACACCCCTGCCTGATCAGTTGATGATCGTGTATTCATATTCTACACCCCTGCTTGATCAGTTGATGATCGTGTATTCATATTCTACGCCCCTGCTTGATCAGTTGATTGTCGTGTATTCATATTGTACGCCCCCTGCTTGATCAGTTGATTGTCGTGTATTCATATTCTACACCCCTGCTTGATCAGTTGATGGTCATGTATTCATATTCTACACCCTTGCTTGATCAGTTGATGGTCATGTATTCATATTCTACACCCCTGCTTGATCAGTTGATGGTCATGTAATATTCTACGCCCCTGCTTGATCAGTTGATGGTCGTGTATTCATATTCTACGCCCCTGCTTGATCAGTTGATGGTCGTGTATTCATATTCTACGCCCCTGCTTGATCAGTTGATCGTGTATTCATATTCTACGCCCCTGCTTGATCAGTTGATTGTCGTGTATTCATATTCTACGCCCCTGCTTGATCTGTTGATGGTCGTGTATTCATATTCTACACCCCTGCTTGATCAGTTGATCGTGTATTCATATTCTACGCCCCAGCTTTATCAGTTGATGGTCGTGTATTCATATTCTACGCCCCTGCGTGATCAGTTGATGGTCGTGTATTGATATTCTACGCCCCCTGCTTGATCAGTTGATGGTTGTGTAATCATATTCTACGCCCCTGCTTGATCAGTTGATGGTTGTGTATTCATATTATACGCCCCTGCTTGATCAGTTGATAGTCGTGTAATCATATTCTACGCCCCTGCTTGATCAGTTGATGGTCGTATATTCATATTATACACTCCTGCTTGATCAGTGGATGGTCGTGTATTCATAGTATACACTCCTGCTTGATCAGTTGATTGTCGTGTATTCATATTCTACACCCGTGCTTGATCAGTTGATGGTCGTGTATTCATATTCTATGCCCCTGCTTGATCAGTTGATGAGCATGTATTCATAGTATAGGATGTATGGCAATATAATTAGCTTGAGGGCAACACAATATTATGACCTACCGTCGACATCGAGGATCCCAACCCAAGCTATTTACTCATAGTGCTGTTCGTAAATAACACCAAATCTACTATAGACCGCCCCCAAATCTGCTGCAGACCTCCCTCAAATATATTGCAGACCTCCCCCAATTCTATGGCAGATCTACCCCAAATCTTCTGCAGACCTACCCCCAAATTAAGGCAGTGCGGATCTCAATATCCGTGTGATGCCAACTTGTAGGCAACCGAATGAAAGCATATGTTCCGACAGAGAAGACTTACACTTGCGTACTTTACTCATTTTCACCAAAGGTTAGCCAATGATGGAGGCTGGAAATAGCGCTGGACATTGGATGTCCCGACAAGTATAGCTACATATCCTGACATTGGATGTCTACAAGTATAGCTACATATCCTGACATTGGATGTCTACAAGTATAGCTACATACTCTGACATTGGATGTCTCTACAAGTATAGCTACATATCCTGACATTGGATGTCTACAAGTATAGCTACATATCCTGACATTGGATGTCTCTACAAGTATAGCTACATACCCTGACATTGGATGTCTACAAGTATAGCTACATATCCTGACATTGGATGTCTCGACAAGTATAGCTACATATCCTGACATTGGATGTCTACAAGTATAGCTACATACCCTGACATTGGATGTCTCGACAAGTATAGCTACATACCCTGACATTGGATGTCTCGACAAGTGTAGCTACATACCTTGACATTGGATGTCTACAAGTATAGCTATATACCCTGACATTGGATGTCTCGACAAGTATATCTACATATCCTGACATTGGATGTCTCGACAAGTATAGCTACATATCCTGACATTGGATGTCTCGACAAGTATAGCTACATACCCTGACATTGGATGTCTCGACAAGTATAGCTACATACCCTGACATTGGATGTCTACAAGTATAGCTATATACCCTGACATTGGATGTCTCGACAAGTATAGCTACATATCCTGACATTGGATGTCTCGACAAGTATAGCTACATACCCTGACATTGGATGTCCCGACAAGTATAGCTACATATCCTGACATTGGATGTCTCGACAAGTATAGCTACATACCCTGACATTGGATGTCTCGACAAGTATAGCTACATATCCTGACATTGGATGTCTACAAGTATAGCTACATACCCTGACATTGGATGTCTCGACAAGTATAGCTACATACCCTGACAGTGGATGTCTCGACAAGTATAGCTACATACCTTGACATTGGATGTCTACAAGTATAGCTATATACCCTGACATTGGATGTCTCTACAAGTATAGCTACATATCCTGACATTGGATGTCTACAAGTATAGCTACATATCCTGACATTGGATGTCTCTACAAGTATAGCTACATATCCTGACATTGGATGTCTCTACAAGTATAGCTACATACCCTGACATTGGATGTCTACAAGTATAGCTACATACCCTGACATTGGATGTCCCGACAAGTATAGCTACATATCCTGACATTGGATGTCTCGACAAGTATAGCTACATACCTTGACATTGGATGTCTCGACAAGTATAGCTACATATCCTGACATTGGATGTCTACAAGTATAGCTACATATCCTGACATTGGATGTCTCGACAAGTATAGCTACATAACATGACATTGGATGTCTACAAGTATAGCTACATACCCTGACATTGGATGTCTCTACAAGTATAGCTACATACCCTGACATTGGATGTCTACAAGTATAGCTACATACCCTGACATTGGATGTCTCGACAAGTATAGCTACATATCCTGACATTGGATGTCTACAAGTATAGCTACATACCCTGACATTGGATGTCTCTACAAGTATAGCTACATACCCTGACATTGGATGTCTACAAGTATAGCTACATACCCTGACATTGGATGTCTCTACACGTATAGCTACATACCCTGACATTGGATGTCTACAAGTATAGCTACATACCCTGACATTGGATGTCTCGACAAGTATAGCTACATATCCTGACATTGGATGTCTACAAGTATAGCTACATATCCTGACATTGGATGTCTACAAGTATAGCTACATACCCTGACATTGGATGTCTCTACACGTATAGCTACATACCCTGACATTGGATGTCTCGACAAGTATAGCTACATATCCTGACATTGGATGTCTCGACAAGTATAGCTACATACCCTGACATTGGATGTCTCTACAAGTATAGCTACATACCCTGACATTGGATGTCTACAAGTATAGCTACATACCCTGACATTGGATGTCTCGACAAGTATAGCTACATATCCTGACATTGGATGTCTCTACAAGTATAGCTACATACCCTGACATTGGATGTCTCTACAAGTATAGCTACATACCCTGACATTGGATGTCTCTACAAGTATAGCTACATACCCTGACATTGGATGTCCCGACAAGTATAGCTACATACCCTGACATTGGATGTCTCTACAAGTATAGTTACATACCCTGACATTGGATGTCCCGACAAGTATAGCTACATACCCTGACATTGGATGTCTCGACAAGTATAGCTACATACCCTGACATTGGATGTCTACAAGTATAGCTACATAACCTGACATTGGATGTCTCGACACGTATAGCTACATAACCTGACATTGGATATCTCGACAAGTATAGCTACATATCCTGACATTGGATGTCTCGACAAGTATTGCTACATATCCTGACATTGGATGTCTACAAGTATAGCTACATAACCTGACATTGGATGTCTCGACAAGTATAGCTACATATCCTGACATTGGATGTCTCTACAAGTATAGCTACATACCCTGACATTGGATGTGTACACGTATAGCTACATACCCTGACATTGGATGTCCCGACAAGTATAGCTACATATCCTGACATTGGATGTCTACAAGTATAGCTACATACCCTGACATTGGATGTCTACAAGTATAGCTACATATCCTGCCATTGGATGTCGACAAGTATAGCTACATACCCTGACATTGGATGTCTCTACAAGTATAGCTACATATCCTGACAGTGGTGTGTGTGCATGCGCGTGTGTGTTGTGCTCGATAGCCCGGCTCGGCACACACATATGTCAGTGTTTCTCATAATCAAGATTCCCTTTAATTCCGTGTACCTGTACAGTCTACATCCGCTATGTCAAAGTCGGTTATGTCGAATTATCCGGTTAACTCGAAGTTAGCTCAAAGTCCCGTTTTACATTTCACATATAACTGGCTCTGTTTATATCGAATTTCGTTAAGTCAACCTTCGGTTATGTCGAAGTATTTTGTTCGGTCTGACGGAAGTTGACATAACGGATGTAGACTGTACATGCTTAGCACAGCATTGTTATTCAAATGTCCCCCTCTCGTCCTGTATCTATCAATCGTGTAGTATTTGTTTTTAGCAGTTGCACAATAGTTGTTTGATTGTAATGTATCTGCATTAGCATCAATGAGCATAAACGTATGTTCAATTAGCACTAAGACGGGTCTGTAGTCCAGCGGTAACACGCTGGACTGGTAATCCAGGGATCGCAGGTTCGACGCCCCGTCTGACCCTAATAAAATTAACAGTCTTTCAGATGGGATGTTAACCCGAGGTCTCGTGTCGGTGCTTTACACCGTGCACGTAACAGAACCAGAGGAGACTCTGTAATAGGTCTCTGTCTGTATCATTGCACTATCCTCCAACATCTAAAATTACTAATCTCTTCAGGAGGCGTCGCTCATATGGGCAACCGGTAGCGACGGTAAAACAAACACAAAACCAAGTCCGCCCCGTTGTCGAGTGGTTACGGTCGCTGAGTTGTATTACCACTGTAACATATCATCACTGATGGTCACGGGTTCGCCCCGCTCAGGTCGTGTCTATTTATATGAACAAGTTGGCAGCTTCAGTACTGGTTAACCGCTGGAGCCTGCCCAGGAAAGGTGTTGTTAGGTAAACTGCCAGCCGGCGATATAGCCCAAAATGGTGCTGATGCAGGCGTAAAACCAGAGCAAACAAACAAATCATTTAGCAACACAACGAGACCAGTCATGCATAACTGCACATCACTGGTGTAATTGATAACATTGGGAATTTGATTTCTTTCTATTTATAGAATCATAATTAAATATTACTATTTTACTATATTACATTCATTGACAAATAAAATTATGTACATATATAATCAATATAATGGTGTACTTTCCGTAGATTTCAAACGGAAATATATTGCCAGTGGCTCGCTTAGTAATTTTTTTTTTCTGAATATGAAATCACAGGATATTTAAGTACTTAAATATATATACTAGTACCCCCAAACGTGCCGAATCCCTGTGTATGAAATGAAAAATCATCACAGAAATGCACGCTGTATCATTTATTTTAGCTCGATTGCGAAACAATATAAAACATATCTCCATACCTCATTCCTAATGGAAACTTGCAATGAGGAATGAGAGAGGAAATGCAGATTTTTAAAAGAGTTTTGTCAATGGACACCACCACCGTAGTTCGTGTTGGGCTCGAACTCGCAACGCATCGGTTGCAAGGCGGCGCAAACGTTGTCCATTAGCCCATGGAAGATCCACGTTCTATTGATACAAATGTATTTTAGCTCGATTACGAAACAAGTTCTTACAATTTATATACATCACTCTCGAGACCTCATTCCCTATGGAATCCATCGCCACGAGGGAGAGAGAAGAAGCAACGTGGAATTTAAATGCCTTGCCTAAGGACACACTCATAACGGATAGAGCTGGGCGCGAACGCGGGGGACTTTCGCACCTGAAGCGAACGTGCTATCATGACATTCACCACGGTGGTTCGTGTTGGGCTGTCATTCACAATACACCGGTTTCAAGGCGGACACGTTATCCATTAACCACAATGAGGATCCACGTTCTATACATCAACATATATGGGTCCACTTTTTCAGCACCTTTTTGAAATGTGGATCCAGGAATCCATACACGAACGGATTGATGACGTGGTTTGTAAAATACAGGCGGAAAAAAAGGAAATACACGGCTTTACCAGAGTTACTCATGTGCTGTAAAATGTCCTCGGACCAAGCAATAAATGAAAGCAGCGTGAGATATAAGAATATTGTAAACGTGAATGCTAGAGTCAATATACACATAATCATAGTTTTTCTGCGTACTCGGCTGTCCAGATCTCCTCTGCTCTTGATTTTCTGTGGTTTTGGAATGGCACGTTTTACCGTACCTAGATTGGCGTGGTTGTCACCAGGGAAATGTGGACTCGAGCTTATCTTAGAACACTCGTCTTCTTCGTCTGTAGTAAGTCCGCCGTCAGTCAACACATTTCCCGATTGATTTTCTATTCCCAAAGAATCATTTGTATCGCTCACTTCTGGATTCACTGCCGATTTCTGGCTCATTTCGATGACGCCAGAAGAAGCGCCTGTGTACGTAGAAGATGGAGGAGATATGACCGTCATTACACCGGATTTATTCCCGTTTCCTTTGATGAGCTTTCTGGCAATACACGCATACAAACCACACATGAGAAGTAAACATATCGATATTAGCACTGAGACAGACATAGAATACTGAAGTGGAAGGTCTGTCCCGTCGTAAGCTTCATCTTTTTCGCAAATTGTCACAGTAACTGTTATGTTGTTGTAAACATTCTTCGGATGACGTATGCCCCAAAGAAACGGAACCGGAAATGCTATTATAAACGCAGCTGTATAAATCACGCCGCACAGAAAGATGGCGACTTTGGGTCTTATTTGCCAACCGAATGGTCGGCACACTTTCCGGTATCGGTCCATTGCTATTGTGAGGAGACACAGCGCCTCTGCTGCTACTGTAAACATGTTGAAGAAGGACTTCACTTTACATACTTCACGCACAGGATAAACGTACCAGTACATCTGGGTCACCATCTCGCCAGGCATTGTCGTCAAAGTGCTAGTAATGTCCACAAATGCCAAGCAAAGAACGAAGTATCTAAAGTTGCACACGTGGTATCGAAACAAGAACACGTAAATAACGAGAATGTTCCCAAAGAAACCAACGACAACCTCGAATCCAACAAATACAGTGACTGGTAAAACAGCGTCTCTAAATTCACGACTCAGTTGTTCCGCTAATTCTTCATTAGTATCAACAATGTGTTGGTCCTGATCCATTATACGGCAAAAATTGTGTATACATGTATTAAATTAAAAACTAATTCAGCACACAGCTTGAATACTCGTCCATGCACTAATTAAGTGGTACACTGTGTTTATATAGCGACCAGCACATGAGTAGGAACATATCTACTTAACAATCAAACGCATCAACATAATTGTTAGGCTAAATTGATTAGAATCTGCGTCCCTTTCTTATTATCACAAATATACGATTCTACACACACTTTTAAAATAAAAATATATATTTAAAACTACATGTAGGGAATCGGTAACTGGTCAATGCTAGCTTGAAAGACGTTGATATTTGTTTTATTAACTTATTAATTTATCGTCGCTACCGGTTGCCCATATGAGCGACGGGAGGTTTACCTAACAACTTTCCTAGGCAGGCTCCAGCGGTTAACCAGTACTTTGCGCACCAACCTCCGTAAGAAACTGCCAACTTTTTCATATAAAGAAACACGGTCTGAGCGGGGCTCGAACCCGTGACCATCAGTGACAGTGGTAGACAAATCAGCGATGTTGTTGTTGTTACTGTTGTAATGTGATAATAAGGATCTTACTGGCATGGTGATTTAATACCATATTTCATGAAACTCGTTTATGAGCCCCGCTGGAGCCGTTACGATTGTGCCCTTATGTAAGGCATTTAATTTCCACATTGCCTCCTCTCGATCCTTCATGGCGATTGATTCCACCAGCAATGAGGTCTCAAGAGTGATTAATATAAGTTGAAAGAACTTGTTTCGCAATCGAGCTAAAATAAATATGTATAAACTATGAAACTCGTTTTGAAATGTTGCTATTAAGCGAGCTTTTTGGCGAGCTTAATAGCAAAGTTCCAAAACGATCCATACAACATGGTATGGAATCACCACGAGTGTAGGTTCATATATATTAGACAATATCGTGGGCACGGTTGCCAGCGTATAATTATATGCCATTTTCAAATTTAAGAAAATATAACGATTAAATAATGTCTATGGGGGCACGCACACTCGCAACTCGGTGGTTTTCCCAGGACCTGCACATCAATGAGATACATCGCTGATTGCTCTATTACCTCCCTTGGCAGATAACGTCCGATTTATCCCAAAATGTAAATAGGTCCTTTTAGTTTTATTCCTTTGTTTTTACTGTTGTTCCTTAACCAGATGTTGCGGTATGATAAATGTGATTTTATCAAAATCCTGTTAATTAATTGATAAGAAATGTTTACAAATAAGTACTCACTGTATATACTGTAGGATATCTGTCGGGATACAGTAATTTAATAATTATAAGATGAGAAAGTAAATTAAAATTGCTAGCATGTTGTGCAAAGGAAACAACGATAAAAACAAAGGAAAGCACATAATAGGACCTATCTACTTTAAGGGAATATTCAGGGGAAGTAACTGACCGATGTCTCTCATTAAGTCTCAGTTACACACCTTGCATATGTCAACAGTTGATCGGTAATAAATTCAAACATAGTGGTTTTTACCACTAATCTTGACTGGTAACGTATATGTCTCTACAAGTAAACTAGGCACCAACCCAATTAGTTAGTTTAGCCCTAAATCAATCGTAATTCTGTGTATTTTCTTTCCGCTTAATATACGAGAGTTCACTGGAAAATATACAACACTCCTTTTATGCACAACCGGAGTTCATTGTCTGTAGTAGGTTACATATTTATATCAGACGAGACGAATGGAGAAACTGTTTAATTAGTTACAGTACGACACGCTTCCTGATTGATTTCGAGATATCGCTATTGCTACGTAAAACACTTAAAATCATAATAAGTAAGTAAGTAAGTAAGTAAGTAAGTTCAATCATCACCATATTTAACAACTAAAATATCAGATATAAAATGTGCTTAGAGTCGCACAAAACTATTAATAACTTTTAAATGTCACGCATCCGAATTACATCCTAAGTATCACACATCAGGAATAAGATTCAATATTTCAAGATTCAATATTTTATTAAAGCGACTTTACATCGCAAAAATCAAATACAATGCACATTGAATCAATAAACAGTGTTTTGTGGTATACAAACTTTCAAAAGTGAAAGTAGGATTTCATGTAACGGTCATCCACGCTCCTGAATTGATGTTTGTTTGTTGTCATACACGGTACTTTCGTTTACAGATAATATAACTAAGATTAGTCTACAAATAAATATGCTTAGTCTACAAATAAATATGTAATCACAAATGTGAGATATCACGATAAACATATACCATATCTCGTGTTCGACCCTATTTACATTATTGTGTTATGTCAACAAACCGCGTATACGACGTTTGTTTATTTGTTGAAATACTCAGTTTTTAGGCAAATCTTTTGACAAAAATTATACCAAATAATAGGAAATTACATTCTGTAGACAATTGTGTTTTCACCTTTAAGAAACGTAAATATACACTGTTTCTAGTTACATGGTCATTAACATATAGGTTATCAACATTTTTTGTTTTGACATGGTTTGTTTTTAAGATACTATATACAATATAACATGACTTCGATTGTACATATAAGTAATATGCTATATAGACAATACACAGCAGCGAACAACACATACATGAGGTTGAACATGCATGAGCTCCAACAAAAAAATAGCCAGTTATAAGACCTAAATAATACCAGTACAGGGGCGTAGCTTGGCTGGAATCGATGTGTAGGCCAACTTAAGACGGAAGGGTGGTCCGGGGGTCGTCCACAGGAAAACTATTTATAGCGTATATAATTTAATCCTGGCCTCCCGATTTTTGTTGCAGATTTGGCATTTTTACTTTTTCGATTTTTCGGGGGAAAGCCTACACGGCCTATAGGAAGCTACGCCAATGCAGTAGTCATAAGCATGGAGGAGTGCATACATGATAGTATGATTAATCCAAAATATTGACAATGTTATGTCGTATGATAAATGATTCATACGAATAAGTATAAACGTCCGAAAACTCACAACAAATTCACTGACTCAGTTTCACATAATATAAGAAAGTTGAAACACTTGAACGAGGCAAGTATAGGCCTACTTATTATCATCTACATGTATATAAATTAACGATATACGATTAACGAACTATACGATGCATACAGTGGTTAACACGATGGACTGGGAATCCAGTGTTCGATCCTTCGTCTGACCCTAATATAATTAAGTCTTTCAGATGGGATTTTAAACCGAGGTATCGTGCCTGTTCATTACACACTGTACGTAAAAGAACCAGAAGAGACGCTGGAATGTTTCTCTGTCTGTAGCATTGCACTATCCTCCACAAATCTAAAATGACTAATCTCTTCAGGAGGCGTTACTCATATGGGCAACCGGTAGCGACGATAAATAAACGTAAAGCACACGATGCAAATTGTGTTAGTAAGAACATGAAGCTGGGGCTTTAAAGAGGACTTACATCGCAAAAAGCAAATACAATGACAAAATATTTGTCAAGTATAAATGCATGGCTACTACAAATTCTTCCGAATACATTGAATCAATAAACAGTGTTTGTGTGGTCTATAAACTTTCAAAATTGAAAGTACGATTTCATATAACGGTCATCTACGCTCCTGAATTGTCGTTTGTTTGTCATCGGAGTCAATACTAAACGCGAGATAATGTCGTTTAGAGATCATTTAACTAAGAATGGTCTACAAATAAATATGCACAGGCACACATGTGATATATAACGGTATATCTGTACCATAAGTCGTGTTATTCAGGAAACACGAGTTTGCATTACGCATAGATGTCGACCTTATTTACATTATTTTGTTATGTCAACAAACCGAATATATGACATTTATTTATTAGTTAAAATACTCAGTTTTTGAGGCAAATATTTGGAAAAACAATTATACCATATAATAGGAAATTACACTCTGTAGAAATTTGCATTTTCACTGATGTAGTGTCGCTTTAACTACGTTGTAATATTAATATAAAGCATACGAAATATTAAATACACGCATCATTCATAAAGTTCTAATAAAATATTATCAACACGGCTAAATTAGATAACCGACAGGCCAAGGCAATACCGCCGCGTCACCCCGCGATTAAGGACAAGGCAAAATCCGTCATCCCGGGGAGAAGCGACCACACATGCAGACCACATGCCACATAGATAGTGTATGTATATCTGTAGCCTGGGAACCGGTGTCGATATATTTTGCCTCGTCAGTCAAATAAATATATTTTAACACCGATACTATTAATTATAGTCAGTATGCCGATCAAAAAACCCAATGTTGTAGTCTGCACCAAATGTTTTTGCATAAAAAGATTCCTAAATATGTCCCTACTTAGAAACTGAATGATGCAACTTTGTCAACATTGAGCATTTTGAAATATTCAAGATGGCCACCAAAATTACAAAATCGACATATCTCATAATTTAAATGAGATTTGAACACAAATCAGAAAAACATTACCGTGTTTGTTGTTAGACATTATAAACATTATATTGAAATATTGAAAGCAGAAAAACATTTCAAAAATCCAAAATGGCTGACAAAATGGCTGCCCAAACCAAGAAGTTTTCATATAAACATGAGATTTTTTATTAAATAGTTGAATGAATATGGTAATTGTGATGTCGTATACAAGTTTATCTAAAAATAGGTAACATAATATCAGGCTAAAGTGAGGTTGTTTTTGTCAAATGCCAAAAAAAAACCTTGTTCTTTAATGGTTCAGTTGCTTCCCTTTGTAGTAAGTCCGCCATTGATTTTTCAGCTGCTAAATCTCATTGTAGTAATTTTACCATTGATTTTCATGGAATGCTGCTTTCCAGTGAATGTAGTTTTGCCTATTGAGGGTAAGTAACACATACAATACTTTCTACACGTAGAAATACATAGATGTTATAATAACTGGTTGATTAACTGTGTATGATGTGAAGTTTAAAGAGCATGAACATTTCAAACATAAATATTAACTGATTTGTAGTAATGATTGTCTTGGTATTGAAGAGTGATGACCTTCGTGACTTGGACATTGTATTTTAACTATCCTTATAACAACATTTCTGAAAAATAGTCCCTAAATGAAGTGCTGCTTGATTTGTTTTTAAAAGTGTAGTAGTACTCGGATATGTACTAGTGTTCGGACAAAAATGAAAATCCAGTAATAAAGAGCTATTATGGCTGTATCGTCAAAAAATGATTGATTAATTATATCCATTTGTACATCTTGCAGGTCGATGAAAATGACCGGGTGTTTTCTTGGCCAAGTATATGGTTGTGGCGAATCTGAAAAAGTACTTACCAGTGTGGGAGCTGATCGCATTACTACAATTATTAACTCCAGCAAGCGTAGACAGGATAATATACATGTTGATCTCGAGAAAAGAAGACAAAACGATGAAACCTTAACAATCCAGTGCCATAGAGACTGTATATCTACATATACTTCATCTTGGCATATAAGTCGGCATCTCAAACGTAGTGGTACAACGCCATCCTCTAGCCAAAGACCAGTGAAGCGTACTCGTCGTTCTGATGTAGAGAAGTTTGAATTTCGTGAAAACTGTTTGTATTGTGGTGAAAACTGCGCATTAAAGCCAGACCCTAAAAACCCTAAGCGCTGGCGAAAAGCGTTATTGTGTAGAACAGCAGATCGACCAGGAAGGCAGACCTTCAAAGAGACTGTTTTGGAAGCATGTGAATCGCGTAATGATGACTGGGCGAAACAAGTGGAAGTACGCCTTCTTGGAGCCATTAGTGACTTACACGCTGCTGATGCACGATACCATGATGACTGTCGGAAAATATTTATGAATCCACGTAGTGTTGAATATGCATCAAGAGAGCATTCAGACAAAATTGATCATGCGTTTGAGGCTACTGTCAATGAGATGAAATCGGACACTCGTCAAGTATGGACATCAGTTGGGATACACACTTTCTATGCTGCACATGGTGGAACTATGTTGTCGCGAATAAATCTATTCAAGCAAATAAGTGAAGTTTTTGGTGAAGATCTGTTGGTGTTTTCATCTCCAGGACTTACAAATGTCATTGTGTTTCGAAGCACAGCATCTGATTTGCTTAGGTTAGAACAGTTAGATGAGGACAATATGCAGATTGAAAGTGTCGCCAAGCAGATTGTGAAAGAGTGTAAGCAAATAGTGAACAAACAAAATATCTACAATGTACAAATTGACAAAGAGATTGCCACAGAAGAGTCAAGTTCAACATTACTGTCATTATTGTCATGTTTATCTGATAAACTAGAGTTCACACTTCCCGCGTTATTGATAGCGAATATGGTGACTGGTATTCTCACACACAAACCTACATCTTTGCAGATTGCATCGGGTGTACAGACAAGGGAGAGAAGCAAAATAGATAGTTTGCATGATTTTGGAGTGACTTGTACGTATGATGAAGTGAAGAGATTTAAGGCCTCTGCTGCTATGGCTGCTGCTCAAGATGTGAACAAAAAGTCACGTGCAATTAATGATTCTACGGTTGGATTAATTCAAGCTGTAGCTGACAACTTTGATGCAAACATTTCCTCTCAGAATTGTCTTCGGTCTACACATGCCCTAGCCTTATTGCTTACACAAGATCAAAAGACAGTGGATACTCCTAAAAGGAGTAGAGAGACAATAGAGCGAGTGAAGAAGGAAGACATGAAACCTCCGGTGACTTCTAATATACCAGTTCAACATTTCCAATGACCAAAGAAGCCTGAAATGCCTGCTAACAAAGCACTACGTTCTGTATTGCCTTTAAAAATGTTGGCAGAGCAAGTTGTAACTAGCACACGAGCAAAGGATTTAGATTTCGAGTTCCTGAAAAATGTAACTTGTGTCCCCAACACACCAGAATTCGGAGGTTACAATACATCGCTGGCAAGAGCACAAGGTCACAGTTTGAAGCCAGGAACGACAGCAATGTATACTCCCCTGATTGATATGGTTCCATCGGACCCAGATACCATGATGACAGCTATGTATGAAGCACAGAGGCTAACAGTTAAATGTGGACAGACATTCACAGTGTTTACTGCTGATCAACAATTATACCGTGTGATGACCAATGTTATGTGGGTTCATCCAGAGGTATTCCCGAACCTGTATCCACGACTGGGTGGTATGCACATGTTAATGAGTTTTGTTGGCTGTGTTGGTGTGTTAATGGCCAATAGTGGCTTGGAAGAAGTAATGAAAGCTGCGTTTGGTGGTGTACCTCGCATGCTCACAGGAAAGAACTTTCCACAAAACGTTCGTGCATTGAGAATCGTATGTGAGGAAGTTGTACGAGGTGTCATTCAAGACGTTGACAACTACGATGAGTTTTTAGCGATCCTGGAGACAAAAGCAGCACATAGTAGGACATCCAAACTTTGGTTGGAGTGTCTTATCAAACCAGTCTTGATAATGATGTTATTTGTTCGTGCAGAGAGGGAAGGAGAATGGGCCTTACATCTGTATGCCGTGTCATCCATGATGCCGTACTTCTTTGCGGCTCGGCATGTTAATTATGCAAGGTATGGCCTGTACTATTTGCGGTGTATGGAGAACCTTCCAGATGACATACAGTCCAGGTTCAGAAATGGGGAGCATGTAATGCGACATAAAGCAGGTCTGTGGAATGCAATATTATCGGACATGTTCATCGAGACGACGTTTATGCGGTACGGCCATGGTCCTGGTGGTGTCGTCGGGATTACTCTCAGTGAGTCTGCTCTGAAGCGATGGGCGCTGAGTCTTCACACCTGCAGTCGTCTCCTCCAAGACGTGAATGTTATGAGAGACCGCACAGAAGAGTCACATAACGTCACAACGCACACGGAGGAGGCAGCCGCACGTATTGCATCCGATGCAGCTGACAGGAAGAAGATTTGTGTGAAGTTGGATGCCTGCATTGACCCACTGAATCCAGAAGAGCACGCAAATAGTATTCTAAACATCGTGACTGGTAGGATATGCCCAGATACAGTTAATGTTGACGATGCTGTGACACATGGACATACTCAAATGTCTATATATGAAAGTTCATGGCCTGCAGGTTTCAACGGACCTATACCCAACAAAGTGGTAACTATGTCAGTCAGCAGAAAAAGTATCAAGTGTGGATCTGGCTCTGTTTACGACACACAGTTGATCTACGCAAGAGTTATGGGACTGGCATCAACTCGAACGATCGACTTAAAAGATGTATTCAGCCATGAGCTAGCTCCTGTCCCAACGTCAATGTTTGACGACAGTGGTGAAATGAGGATAGCCACAAACAAATCGATGCTGAAGAAGAAGCTTCAAATCATTCAATCGGCCCGAGGAACCGAACAACCTAATGCGTTGGTTATCGATGGATGTGCAATTCTATGGTGCATACATTGGCCATCTAATGGAACTGTGCATAATTTCATGGACAGTTACTGGCAGTATGTGTATAAGAGACTAAACGTATGCGATGTGTATCTGGTCTTTGATAGATACTACCAGTACAGCATCAAGAGTAGCACCAGAAAAAGTCGGGGCAGTCAGAAGACTGGCATTGATCATATACTGAATGCTTCAACACCATTACCTGCACAACATACGGTCCTGACAAGCACAGACAACAAGGTCCAACTGATAGACATGATTTGTGAGCATCACAAAGTCAAGACCATGTGCTTACCTGCAAGCTTTAGTCACAAGCTGATAATCACAGGCTCCTCAGAGGTGCCACAGGAGATACACATGGGAGTTGCCATTGATCGAGTAGATTTAAGGACTAGCCATGAGGAAGCTGATGTCATAATCCCGCAGCAGGTGGTGTATGCTGCTTCACATGGAGCAGAATCTGTGACAGTGATCTGTGACGACACGGATGTATTTGTTCTGTTGGTTCACTACTATGCCCTCAAGGAGTTGTCATGCACTCTAATAATGGAAGGAACTAGTGCTCAACGAACAATAGTAGATATTGCAGCAACATGTAAGACACATTCAGCTATTGTACCCCAGCTCTTAGCTGCTCATGCCCTGTCTGGCTGTGATACCGTCGCCAAACTTAGTGGACTTGGAAAGGCAACCGTTGTTAAACAGCTTAAACGAGGGTCCAACCTCGACAAACTTGGAGATGTAGATGCAGATATGAACAAAGTTAATGAAGAAGCTAGCTGTTTTATTGCAGCATGTTATGGCAAGAATGCAGCTACACATATGTCCAATGTTAGATATGATGTTTGGTCAACAAAAATGGGAAATAAAACAGTCCGAAAGATGCCAAAACTACAATCATTACCACCTACATCAGAATCGTTCAATGAGAATGTCAAACGAGCACACATCCAGGCATGCATATGGAGGAATGCAATGGACCCAGATCCCCCAAATCTTGATCCTACCAACTTTGGATGGAAAAAGGATCCAAACTCTAAGGTTCTCATACCGACGACAATCCCGGAGGACAAACCCCCAGCAACACCATATGTCCTGAAGCTAATCTGCTGTGGTTGTGCATCAGAGCAGCCATGTGCAACATCCCGCTGCGGTTGCTGTATGGCTCACCTTGCCTGCACAATATTCTGTAACTGCTATCAAACCTGTAGCTGTCAAAATAGATGGACGAAGGATGTAAATGGATCATTAAGTGATACAGATGGTGATTCCAGTGAATCAGATATAGAAGACGAAAATTGAACAGCTATAGTGTTGCGGAAGTTAAGTGTGTTGTTTACTATCAAGTTGCTAGACAGTATATAAATAAATTTGTATTGTTCAAACATCTATAAGATGAAGATTACAAGCATCAGTCTAATTAAAACAGTTAAGACTTGTAATGACATTTGATGTATATGTAGCAAATACGTCACGAAACACTCAACATTATTGTGTTTTCAAATTGACATAATGCCGTTTTAATAAGAACAACCATTTATCAATCTGTTTATTAATAAATTGTGAAAGAATCATTTCAAGCTATAATGCATTTTCAGTTATCATAAGTACCCAAATAGTGTAGATAAATCAACTCATTTACGGTGTATAATGCAATATATAGAGGTTTTTCTAGTTTTGGCGGCCATTTTGTCAGCCATTTTGGATTTTTCAAATATGTTTCTGCTTTAAAATATCAGTATAATGTGTATAATGTTATCTCTAACAACAAACACAATAATGTGTTTCAAATTCCTGTTCAAATCTCAAATAATTTATGAGGTATGTCAATTTTGTATGTTTGGCGGCCATCTTGACGGCCATCTTGAATATTTCAAAATGCTCAATGATGACAAAGTGGCATCATTCAGTTTCTAAGTAGGGACATGTTTTAGAACCTTTTTATGCAAAAACATTTTGTGCAGACTTTTTTTGGGGTTATGCAGCTAATTGACATTTGGCATACTGACTATAGGCCTTATTGAGTTTCTGATCATTTTGCCAGAAGTTAAAATTCGACAGACTGGCACCCAGGCTAGTATATCTGAGATGGTTCGTGTAGCGTATGATGCACCGTCCAGTCAATTGCTCCGATAGGCCTACCTTGAAAGATAGCTGACCCGGTGCAGCGCTGCCACAGCCAACCCGAAGAAAATATACATATAGGCTACATGTATAAATAGTAGACCTGGTAATAAGGATCTATAGCAATATGTTACCGGAAAACTGCATATGTCAGTACTTGATTGTAAATGCACAGACCTGCACATATACAGAAAACAGTTGAACAGGCTTGAAACAAGGCGCGTAGCTATGCCTAAATATGGATTACGCACCATTATAGGGGGATAATTTTGTCCGCTATTTGGTCTCAGGTGACTATTGCATACTATGAACATCAGCTGCAATCAATATCTGTTAGCATTTCGATCATGTCTGCTTTCTTGTGAATGACCAATGTCTGTGCCCCCACCTTACGATTCAGTTTTTATTGCATATTTCGCATTTATATAATTTTCATTTTCAGGAACTGTCAAAATAAATCTTACGCACGTAAGTTACTCACATGCGTAAGTCTAGCTACGCGCCTGGAAACAATTGAAGTTGTCCCGAATACTTCTTGACATGAAATACGAGGATGCAGGAAATGGAACTACGCATGCGTGATATGAGTCTATGGCACCAATCTAAACTACACTATATATATGTATATAACTCATACACGTGAGACCTTTACAGACGGACCTGTAGTCCAGTGGTAACACGCTGGATTGGTAATCAAGGGATCGCAGGTTCGATCCCCCGTCTGACCCTAATACAATTAACACTTTCAGATATGACTTTAAACTGAGGTAAAAGAACCAGAGGAGATTCTGGAATGGGTCTCTGTCTGTATCATTGCACTATCCTCCAAAAATCTAAAATGACTAATCTCTTCAGGAGGTGTCGCTCATATGGGCAATGGTAGCGACGATAAAACACACACGTGAGACCAGCGGGCCATCATTTCTAAATGTTTCCTATTTACGTTCCATGTAGGCCTATACGTTTTTAGAAAATATTCTATACACTCAACAAAATTCCTAATCAGTCATCTGGTGTTTTATAATATTGGGAGCCCAATTAATAAATAATCGTAGGGCCTAAAATATCTTTAAACTATTTTCATTTAATGCATTTTTATTCCATATGATTATACAGCAATTCATTGCAAATATACATCTGTATGAATATTAATATTATATGGTTATTAATTTGCTCCAAATAGCCTACTGTGAAACTAGGAATTTTGTTGAGTGTATACGCAATAGGCCTACTGTCAACCAGGGTACTGCCCCAAATACATTTCCATTGGCCGCCAGTATTAATTGTATAACAAGTCATTTAGTGTAAACCACAGCCTCGGGCAGGCGCGTAGCTGGGCGTACGCACGTACGCACATGCGTACGTACGTAAATGTTGACAGATCGGAAAAATGAAAATGCGAAAAATGCAATAAAAAAATGAAGCCTAAGGCTGGGGGGGGGGGGGTGAGGGTCAAATGTTTATTATCTTCAACAGTTATAACTTATATCTACACTTATGTGACCCGACTGTTCGATATCGAGAGCTGTCCAAAGCATGCTTACGAAGAGAGATAACTCGGACTTCACGTTTATGTGTGATAAGATCAGGTATTGTCCCTTCTATTCGTCATTTTCTCTAAGAGTAGACTCCCTTAGTTTAGCTTGTGGGAAATTTTAAATATGGCGTCCCCGGAGATAAACAGGGATTTCGATCACATACACATATACATTGTCACAAGGCATAATACACATATACATTGTCACAAGACATAATACACATATACATTGTCACAAGGCATAATACACATATACATTATCACAAGATATAATACACATATACATTGTCACACGGCATAATACACAT
Organism: Archivesica marissinica; assembly: GCA_014843695.1. Taxonomy (NCBI): domain Eukaryota; kingdom Metazoa; phylum Mollusca; class Bivalvia; order Venerida; family Vesicomyidae; genus Archivesica; species Archivesica marissinica. Next base: position 18,609,202 of record CM026404.1, on the reverse strand, counting down.
ATACATTGTCACAAGACATAATACACATATACATTGTCACACGGCATAATACACATATACATTGTCACAAGACATAATACACATATACATTGTCACAAGACATAATACACATATACAGTGTCACAAGGCATAATACACATATACATTGTCACAAGACATAATACACATATACATTGTCACACGGCATAATACACATATACATTGTCACAAGACATAATACACATATACATTGTCACAAGGCATAGTACACATATACATTGTCACAAGACATAATACACATATACATTGTCACAAGGCATAATACACATGAACATTGTCTCAAGGCATAATACACATGGCCATTGTCACAAGACGTAATACACATATACATTGTCACAAGACATAATACACATATACATTGTCACAAGACATAATACACATATACATTGTCACAAGACATAATACACATATACATTGTCACAAGACATAATATACATGGACATTGTCACAAGAAATAATACACATGGACACAAGACATAATACACATATACATTGTCACAAGACATAATACACATAGACAATGTCACAAGGCATAATACACATATACATTGTCACAAGACATAATACACATATACATTGTTACAAGACATAATACACATGGACATTGTCACAAGACATACTACACATACACATTGTCACAAGGCATGATACACATAGACATTGCCACAAGGCATAATACACATATCATTGTCACAAGGCATAATACACATATACATTGTCACAAGCCATAATACACATATACATTGTCACAAGGCATAATACACATATACATTGTCACAAGACATAATACACATATGCATTGTCACAAGACATAATACACATATACATTGTCACAAGGCATAATACACATAGACAATGTCACAAGGCATAGTACATATATACATTGTCACACGGCATAATACACATATACATTGTCACAAGCCATAATACACATATATATTGTCACAAGGCATAATACACATATACATTGTCACAAGACATAATACACATATACATTGTCACAAGGCATAATACACATGGACATTGTCTCAAGGCATACTACACATGGTCATTGGCACAAGACGTAATACACATATACATTGTCACAATACATAATACACATATACATTGTCACAAGACATAATACACATAGACACTGTCACAAGACATAATACACATAGGCATTGTCACAAGGCATAATACACATATACATTGTCACACGGCATAATACACATATACATTGTCACAAGACATAATACATATATACATTGTCACAAGACATAATACACATATACATTGTCACAAGACATAATACACATATACATTGTCACAAGGCATAATACACATATACATTGTCACAAGATATAATACACATATACATTGTCACACGGCATAATACACATATACATTGTCACAAGACATAATACACATATACATTGTCACACGGCATAATACACATATACATTGTCACAAGACATAATACACATATACATTGTCACAAGACATAATACACATATACAGTGTCACAAGGCATAATACACATATACATTGTCACAAGACATAATACACATATACATTGTCACACGGCATAATACACATATACATTGTCACAAAACATAATACACATATACATTGTCACAAGGCATAGTACACATATACATTGTCACAAGACATAATACACATATACATTGTCACAAGGCATAATACACATGGACATTGTCTCAAGGCATAATACACATGGCCATTGTCACAAGACGTAATACACATAGACATTGTCACAAGACATAATACACATATACATTGTCACAAGACATAATACACATATACATTGTCACAAGACATAATATACATGGACATTGTCACAAGAAATAATACACATGGACACAAGACATAATACACATATACATTGTCACAAGACATAATACACATATACATTGTCACAAGACATAATACACATATACATTGTCACAAGACATAATACACATGGACATTGTCACAAGAAATAATACACATGGACATTGTCACAAGACATAATACACATATACATTGTTACAAGACATAATACACATGGACATTGTCACAAGACATAATACACATATACATTGTTACAAGACATAATACACATGGACATTGTCACAAGACATAATACACATATACATTGTTACAAGACATAATACACATGGACATTGTCACAAGGCATGATACACATATACATTGCCACAAGGCATAATACACATATCATTGTCACAAGGCATAATACACATATACATTGTCACAAGCCATAATACACATATACATTGTCACAAGGCATAATACACATATACATTGTCACAAGGCATAATACACATAGACAATGTCACAAGGCATAGTACATATATACATTGTCACACGGCATAATACACATATACATTGTCACAAGCCATAATACACATATATATTGTCACAAGGCATAATACATATATACATTGTCACAAGACATAATACACATATACATTGTCACAAGGCATAATACACATGGACATTGTCTCAAGGCATAATACACATGGTCATTGTCACAAGACGTAATACACATATACATTGTCACAAGACATAATACACATAGACACTGTCACAAGACATAATACACATAGGCATTGTCACAAGGCATAATACACATATACATTGTCACACGGCATAATACACATATACATTGTCACAAGACATAATACATATATACATTGTCACAAGACATAATACACATATACATTGTCACAAGACATAATACACATATACATTGTCACAAGGCATAATACACATATACATTGTCACAAGATATAATACACATATACATTGTCACACGGCATAATACACATATACATTGTCACAAGACATAATACACATATACATTGTCACACGGCATAATACACATATACATTGTCACAAGACATAATACACATATACATTGTCACAAGACATAATACACATATACAGTGTCACAAGGCATAATACACATATACATTGTCACAAGACATAATACACATATACATTGTCACACGGCATAATACACATATACATTGTCACAAGACATAATACACATATACATTGTCACAAGGCATAGTACACATATACATTGTCACAAGACATAATACACATATACATTGTCACAAGGCATAATACACATGGACATTGTCTCAAGGCATAATACACATGGCCATTGTCACAAGACGTAATACACATATACATTGTCACAAGACATAATACACATATACATTGTCACAAGACATAATACACATATACATTGTCACAAGACATAATATACATGGACATTGTCACAAGAAATAATACACATGGACACAAGACATAATACACATATACATTGTCACAAGACATAATACACATAGACAATGTCACAAGGCATAATACACATATACATTGTCACAAGACATAATACACATATACATTGTCACAAGACATAATACACATGGACATTGTCACAAGAAATAATACACATGGACATTGTCACAAGACATAATACACATATACATTGTTACAAGACATAATACACATGGACATTGTCACAAGACATAATACACATATACATTGTTACAAGACATAATACACATGGACATTGTCACAAGACATAATACACATATACATTGTCACAAGACATAATACACATATACATTGTCACAAGACATACTACACATACACATTGTCACAAGGCATGATACACATAGACATTGCCACAAGGCATAATACACATATCATTGTCACAAGGCATAATACACATATACATTGTCACAAGCCATAATACACATATACATTGTCACAAGGCATAATACACATATACATTGTCACAAGACATAATACACATATGCATTGTCACAAGACATAATACACATATACATTGTCTCAAGGCATAATACACATATATATTGTCACAAGGCATAATACACATATACATTGTCACAAGACATAATACACATATACATTGTCACAAGGCATAATACACATGGACATTGTCTCAAGGCATACTACACATGGTCATTGGCACAAGACGTAATACACATATACATTGTCACAATACATAATACACATATACATTGTCACAAGACATAATACACATAGACACTGTCACAAGACATAATACACATAGGCATTGTCACAAGGCATAATACACATATACATTGTCACACGGCATAATACACATATACATTGTCACAAGACATAATACATATATACATTGTCACAAGACATAATACACATATACATTGTCACAAGACATAATACACATATACATTGTCACAAGGCATAATACACATATACATTGTCACAAGATATAATACACATATACATTGTCACACGGCATAATACACATATACATTGTCACAAGACATAATACACATATACATTGTCACACGGCATAATACACATATACATTGTCACAAGACATAATACACATATACATTGTCACAAGACATAATACACATATACAGTGTCACAAGGCATAATACACATATACATTGTCACAAGACATAATACACATATACATTGTCACACGGCATAATACACATATACATTGTCACAAAACATAATACACATATACATTGTCACAAGGCATAGTACACATATACATTGTCACAAGACATAATACACATATACATTGTCACAAGGCATAATACACATGGACATTGTCTCAAGGCATAATACACATGGCCATTGTCACAAGACGTAATACACATAGACATTGTCACAAGACATAATACACATATACATTGTCACAAGACATAATACACATATACATTGTCACAAGACATAATATACATGGACATTGTCACAAGAAATAATACACATGGACACAAGACATAATACACATATACATTGTCACAAGACATAATACACATAGACAATGTCACAAGGCATAATACACATATACATTGTCACAAGACATAATACACATATACATTGTCACAAGACATAATACACATGGACATTGTCACAAGAAATAATACACATGGACATTGTCACAAGACATAATACACATATACATTGTTACAAGACATAATACACATGGACATTGTCACAAGACATAATACACATATACATTGTTACAAGACATAATACACATGGACATTGTCACAAGACATAATACACATATACATTGTTACAAGACATAATACACATGGACATTGTCACAAGGCATGATACACATATACATTGTCACAAGGCATAATACACATACATTGTCACAAGGCATAATACACATATACATTGTCACAAGCCATAATACACATATACATTGTCACAAGGCATAATACACATATACATTGTCACAAGACATAATACACATATACATTGTCACAAGACATAATACACATATACATTGTCACAAGGCATAATACACATAGACAATGTCACAAGGCATAGTACATATATACATTGTCACACGGCATAATACACATATACATTGTCACAAGCCATAATACACATATATATTGTCACAAGGCATAATACACATATACATTGTCACAAGACATAATACACATATACATTGTCACAAGGCATAATACACATGGACATTGTCTCAAGGCATAATACACATGGTCATTGTCACAAGACGTAATACACATATACATTGTCACAAGACATAATACACATAGACACTGTCACAAGACATAATACACATAGGCATTGTCACAAGGCATAATACACATATACATTGTCACACGGCATAATACACATATACATTGTCACAAGACATAATACATATATACATTGTCACAAGACATAATACACATATACATTGTCACAAGACATAATACACATATACATTGTCACAAGGCATAATACACATATACATTGTCACAAGATATAATACACATATACATTGTCACACGGCATAATACACATATACATTGTCACAAGACATAATACACATATACATTGTCACACGGCATAATACACATATACATTGTCACAAGACATAATACACATATACATTGTCACAAGACATAATACACATATACAGTGTCACAAGGCATAATACACATATACATTGTCACAAGACATAATACACATATACATTGTCACACGGCATAATACACATATACATTGTCACAAAACATAATACACATATACATTGTCACAAGGCATAGTACACATATACATTGTCACAAGACATAATACACATATACATTGTCACAAGGCATAATACACATGGACATTGTCTCAAGGCATAATACACATGGCCATTGTCACAAGACGTAATACACATATACATTGTCACAAGACATAATACACATATACATTGTCACAAGACATAATACACATATACATTGTCACAAGACATAATATACATGGACATTGTCACAAGAAATAATACACATGGACACAAGACATAATACACATATACATTGTCACAAGACATAATACACATAGACAATGTCACAAGGCATAATACACATATACATTGTCACAAGACATAATACACATATACATTGTCACAAGACATAATACACATGGACATTGTCACAAGAAATAATACACATGGACATTGTCACAAGACATAATACACATATACATTGTTACAAGACATAATACACATGGACATTGTCACAAGACATAATACACATATACATTGTTACAAGACATAATACACATGGACATTGTCACAAGACATAATACACATATACATTGTCACAAGACATACTACACATACACATTGTCACAAGGCATGATACACATAGACATTGCCACAAGGCATAATACACATATCATTGTCACAAGGCATAATACACATATACATTGTCACAAGCCATAATACACATATACATTGTCACAAGGCATAATACACATATACATTGTCACAAGACATAATACACATATGCATTGTCACAAGACATAATACACATATACATTGTCACAAGGCATAATACACATAGACAATGTCACAAGGCATAGTACATATATACATTGTCACACGGCATAATACACATATACATTGTCACAAGCCATAATACACATATATATTGTCACAAGGCATAATACACATATACATTGTCACAAGACATAATACACATATACATTGTCACAAGGCATAATACACATGGACATTGTCTCAAGGCATAATACACATGGTCATTGTCACAAGACGTAATACACATATACATTGTCACAAGACATAATACACATATACATTGTCACAAGGCATAATACACATGGACATTGCCACAATGCATAATACACATATACATTGTCACAAGACATAATACACATATACATTGTCACAAGACATAATACACATAGACATTGTCACAAGACATAATACACATATACATTGTCACAAGACATAATACACATATACATTGTCACAATACATAATACACATATACATTGTCACAAGACATAATACACATAGACACTGTCACAAGACATAATACACATAGGCATTGTCACAAGGCAAAATACACATAGACATTGTCACAAGACATAATACACATATACATTGTCACACGACATAATACACATATACATTGTCACAAGGCATAATACACATATACATTGTCACAAGACATAATACACATATACATTGTCACAATGCATAATACACATGGATATTGTCTCAAGGCATAATACACATGGCCATTGTCACAAGACGTAATACACATATACATTGTCACAAGACATAATACACATATACATTGTCACAAGGCATAATACACATGGACATTATCTCAAGGCATAATACACATGGCCATTGTCACAAGACATAATACACATATACATTGTCACAAGACATAATACACATGGAAATTGTCACAAGACATAATACACATGGACATTGTCACAAGACATAATACACATATACATTGTCACAAGGCATAGTACACATATACATTGTCACAAGACATAATACACATATACATTGTCACAAGGCATAATACACATGGACATTGTCTCAAGGCATAATACACATGGCCATTGTCACAAGACGTAATACACATATACATTGTCACAAGACATAATACACATATACATTGTCACAAGACATAATACACATATACATTGTCACAAGACATAATACACATATACATTGTCACAAGACATAATATACATGGACATTGTCACAAGAAATAATACACATGGACACAAGACATAATACACATATACATTGTCACAAGACATAATACACATAGACAATGTCACAAGGCATAATACACATATACATTGTCACAAGACATAATACACATATACATTGTTACAAGACATAATACACATGGACATTGTCACAAGACATACTACACATACACATTGTCACAAGGCATGATACACATAGACATTGCCACAAGGCATAATACACATATCATTGTCACAAGGCATAATACACATATACATTGTCACAAGCCATAATACACATATACATTGTCACAAGGCATAATACACATATACATTGTCACAAGACATAATACACATATGCATTGTCACAAGACATAATACACATATACATTGTCACAAGGCATAATACACATAGACAATGTCACAAGGCATAGTACATATATACATTGTCACACGGCATAATACACATATACATTGTCACAAGCCATAATATTTTTACATTGTCACAAGACATAATACACATATACATTGTCACAAGCATAATACACAGGACATTGTCACAAGGCATAATACACATACATTGTCACAAGACTAATACACATATACATTGTCACAAGACATAATACACATATACATTGTCACAAGGTCACATATAATTGTCACAAGGCATAATACACATATACATTGTCACAAGACATAATACACATATACATTGTCACAAGGCATAATACACATATACATTGTCACAAGACATAATACACATATACATTGTCACAAGACATAATACACATATACATTGTCACAAGACATAATACACATATACATTGTCACAAGACATAATACACATATACATTGTCACAAGACATAATACACATATACATTGTCACAAGACATAATACACATATACATTGTCACAAGGCATAATACACATATACATTGTCACAAGGCATAATACACATAGACATTGTCACAAGACATAATACACATATACATTGTCACAAGACATAATACACATATACATTGTCACAAGGCATAATACACATATACATTGTCACAAGACATAATACACATATACATTGTCACAAGGCATAATACACATATACATTGTCACAAGACATAATACACATATACATTGTCACAAGACATAATACACATATACATTGTCACAAGACATAATACACATATACATTGTCACAAGGCATAATACACATGGACATTGTCTCAAGGCATAATACACATGGCCATTGTCACAAGACATAATACACATATACATTGTCACAAGACATAATACACATATACATTGTCACAAGACATAATACACATATACATTGTCACAAGACATAATATACATGGACATTGTCACAAAATATACACATGGCACAAGACATAATACACATATACATTGTCACAAGACATAATACACATAGACAATGTCACAAGGCATAATACACATATACATTGTCACAAGACATAATACACATATACATTGTCACAAGACATAATACACATGTTGTCACAAGAATAATACACATTACATTGTCACAAGCATATACATTGTCACAAGACATAATACACATGGACATTGTCACAAGACATAATACACATATACATTGTCACAAGACATAATACACATATACATTGTCACAAGACATAATACACATAGACAATGTCACAAGGCATAATACACATATACATTGTCACAAGGCATATACACATATACATTGTCACAAGACATAATACACATATCATTGTCACAAGGCATAATACACATATACATTGTCACAAGACATAATACACATATACATTGTCACAAGGCATAATACACATATACATTGTCACAAGACATAATACACATATACATTGTCACAAGACATAATACACATACATTGTCACAAGCATAATACACATAGACATTGTCACAAGACATAATACACATATACATTGTCACAAGACACATATACATTGTCACAAGACATAATACACATACATACATATACATTGTCACAAGACAATACATACACACATATACATTGTCACAAGACATAATACACATATACATTGTCACAAGACATAATACAACACATAGACATATACACATATACATTGTCACACGACATAATGTCACAAGGACATAATACACATATACATTGTCACAAGACATATACACACATTGTCACAAGGCATAATACACATATACATTGTCACAAGACATAATACACATATACATTGTCACAAGAATAATACACATGTCACAAGACATAATACACATAATACACATATACATTGTCACAAGGCATAATACACATATACATTGTCACAAGACATATACATTGTCACAAGGACATTGTCACAAGACATAATACACATATACATTGTCACAAGACATAATACACATATACATTGTCACAAGACATAATACACATATACATTGTCACAAGACATAATACACATGTCACAAGACATAATACACATATACATTGTCACAAGACACATAATACACATATACATTGTCACAAGACATAATACACATATGCATTGTCACAAGACATAATACACATATACATTGTCACAAGGCATAATACACATAATGTCACAGGCATAATACACATCATACACATAATACACATATACATTGTCACAAGACATAATACACATAATACATTGTCACAAGACATAATACACATATACATTGTCACAAGACATAATACACATGGACATTGTCACACATAATACACATGGTCACAAGACATAATACACATAATGTCACAAGGCATAATACACATATACATTGTCACAAGACATAATACACATATACATTGTCACAAGCATAATACACATATACATTGTCACAAGACACATAATACACATAATACATATGTCACAAGACATAATACACATATACATTGTCACAAGGCATACAAGACATCACAAGGCATATACATTGTCACACGGCATAATAACATATACATTGTCACAAGCCATAACACATACACATATACATTGTCACAAGGACATAATACACATATACATTGCCACAAGACATATGTCACAAGGCATAATACAATACATTGTCACAAGCATAATACACATATACATTGTCACAAGGCATAATACACATATACATTGTCACAAGACATAATACACATATGCACACAAGGCATAACACATATACACATAATACACATATACATTGTCACAAGGCATAATACACATACATTGTCACAAGACATAATACACATATACATTGTCACAATACATTGTCACAAGCCATAATACACATATACATTGTCACAAGACATAATACACATATACATTGTCACAAGGCATAATACACATAATTGTCACAAGACAAATAATACACATATACATTGTCACAAGACATAATACACATAGACATAATACACATATACATTGTCACAATACATTGTCACAAGACATAATACACATAGACAATACACATATACATTGTCACAAGGCATAATACACATATACATTGTCACAAGATAATACACATAATTGTCACACATAATGTCACAAGACATAATACATTGTCACAAGACATAATACACATATACATTGTCACAAGACATAATACACATGTCACAAGACATAATACACATATACATTGTCACAAGACATAATACACATAGACAATAATACACATATACATTGTCACAAGACATAATACACATATACATTGTCACAAGACATAATACACATATACATTGTCACAAGACACATAACACACAGACATAATACACATATACATTGTTACAACATAATACACATGGACATTGTCACAAGACACATAATACACATATACATTGTTACAAGCCACATAATACACATGTCACAAGACATAATACACATATACATTGTCACAAGACATAATACACATATTGTCACAAGACATAATACACATAATACACATAATCATTGTCACAAGGCATAATACATAATACATTGTCACACCATAATACACATATACATTGTCACAAGGTCACAAGACATAATACACATATACATTGTCACAAGACATAATACACATATACATTGTCACAAGACATAATACACATATACATGTCACAAGGCATATGGTCATTGTCACAAGACATAATACACATATACATTGTCACAAGGACACTGTCACAAGACATAATACACATATACATTGTCACAAGACACACATATACATACACAAGGCATAATACACATATCATTGTCACAAGGTCATAATACACATATACATTGTCACAAGATAATACACATATATACACATAATGTCACAAGACTAATACATAGCATTGTCACAAGACATAATACACATATACACATATACATTGTCACAAGCATAATACACATATACATTGTCACAAGACATAATACACATATACATTGTCACAAGGCATAATACACATATACATTGTCACAAGATATAATACATTGTCACACGGCATAATACACATATACATTGTCACAAGACATAATACACATAACATGTCACACATAATACACATATTGTCACAAGGCATAATACACATATACATTGTCACAATACATTGTCACAAGACATAATACACATATACATTGTCACATAATACACATATACATTGTCACAAGATAGTACACATATACATTGTCACAAGACATAATACAATACATTGTCACAAGGCATAATACACATACATATACATTGTCACAGAAGTAATACACATATACATTGTCACAGACATAATACACATATACATTGTCACAAGACATAATACACATACATTGTCACATTAATACACATGGACACAAGACATAATACACATATACATTGTCACAAGACATAATACACATAAATACACATATACACATATACATTGTCACAAGACATAATACACATATACATTGTCACAAGGCATAGTACACATATACATTGTCACAAGACATAATACACATATTGTCACAAGACATAATACACATTTGGTTACATTGTCACAAGACATAATACACATATACATTGTCACAAGACATAATACACATGGACATTGTCACAAGACATAATACACATATACATTGTCACAAGACATAATACACATATACATTGTCACAAGACATAATACACATATACATTGTCACAAGGCATAATACACATTGTCACAAGATAATACACATGGTCACATATACACAAGACGACAATAATACACATATACATTGTCACAAGACATAATACACATATTGCATCACAAGACATAATACACATGACATCACAAGGCATAATACACATATACATTGTCACAAGACATAATACACATATACATAATACACATATACATTGTCACAAGACATAATACACATATACATTGTCACAATACATACACATATACATTGTCACAAGACATAATACACATATACACTGGTCACAAGACGTCACATATACATACACATAATACACATATCATTGTCACAAGGCATAATACACATAATACATTGTCACACATATACATTGTCACAAGACATAATACACATATACATTGTCACAAGACATAATACACATATGCATTGTCACAAGACATAATACACATATACATTGTCACAAGGCACATAATACACATATACATTGTCACAAGTCACATAATACACATATACATTGTCACAAGATAATACACATAATATCACATAATACACATACACATAGTCACAAGACATAATACACATATACATTGTCACACATAATACACATGGAAATTGTCACAAGGTCATTGTCACAAGACATAATACACATATACATTGTCACAAGCATAATACACATAGATCATTGTCACAAGACATAATACACATATACATTGTCACAAGACATAATACACATAGACATTGTCACAAGATAATACACATATACATTGTCACAAGACATAATACACATTGGACAAGACATAATACACATAGTCACAAGGCATAATACACATATAGACATTGTCACAAGACATAATACACATATACATTGTCACAAGACATAATACACATAGACAATAATAACATGTACATTGTCACAAGAAATAATACACATAGACAATGTCACAAGACATAATAAAGATATACATTGTCACAAGACATAATACACATAGACAATGTCACAAGGCATAATACACATATACATTGTCACAAGACATAATACACATAGACATTGTCACAAGACATAATACACATATACATTGTCACACGGCATAATACACATAGACATTGTCACAAGACATAATACACATGGACATTGTCACAAGAAATAATACACATGGACATTGCCACAAGGCATAATACACATATACATTGTCACAAGACATAATACACATATACATTGTCACAAGACATAATACACATAGACAATGTCACAGGGCATACTACACATATACATTGTCACAAGGCATAATACACATAGACATTGTCACAAGACATAATACACATAGATACTGTCACAAGACATAATACACATAGGCATTGTCACAAGGCATACTACACATACACATTGTCACAATACATAATACACATATACATTGTCACAAGACATAATACACATAGACACTGTCACAGGACATAATACACATAGGCATTGTCACAAGGTAAAATACACATATGCATTGTCACAAGAAATAGTACACCTATACATTGTCACAAGACATAATACACATATACATTGTCACAAGACATAATACACATATACATTGTCACAAGGCAAAGTAGAAATTGTGTTCTAACTTATGAAAATACATGTACATATTTAACGAGGCAAATAATTTAATAAAATACATGTACTCAACTACGTTAAAGTGGTAATGAGATACTAACATGAAACAATGCATTTATTAGTGCATTATATATGACCACATGATAAACTATGAAAATTTAACTTCGATAGTTAAACAAATATTGTTTTCATTGATGTAAACTATCATGAAAGGCTTCATGCTTGAGAACATGCATATTTTATTTATATAGACAACGTCCACAAAGCGCAAGGAAACTGAAGTGTCCAGGAAGATGGCCAAGATCGACTATTTGGCAAGCCGGTACGATGGCCCAGCTGAAAAGAGAGACATAATCCGAAAGCAGCTGGAGGCACTCTACATGTAGAGTGCTGAAAAATAACAGAATTGGTGAATTTTTTAATATAATTAATGTATGCAATTTATACAACAATACTCAAATTTCGACACATAGATTAAATTTAAAGATAAACTTTAATTGCATACAAAGGCCATGCATACATACTAAGTGTTTAAATATCTTCAGGCAGATAAATGTTTGGATTAACACAAGCTAACCATCCTTATAAGTAAGTAAGTAAATAAGTAAATATTGTATTATTGTGGTATGTGCATTTAGAGATATAAACATTTTTACATAACATTACTAATTATAAACAAGCACCATTGGGCCTACATTGGGTCACCATAAATAAGTTATATTAATAAGAGCAATGTTTACAATTATACATAATGAATGCATAGGATAAACAAGCACCATTGGGCCTACATGTCACCATAAATAAGTTATATTAACAAGAGCAATGTATACAATTATACATAATGAATGCATAGGATAAACAAGCACTATTGGGCCTACATGTCACCATAAATAAGTTATATTAACAAGAGCAATGTATACAATTATACACAATGAATGCATAGGATAAATAAGCACGAGGCAATTATATAAACATAAATAAATAACAAATAAATGTTCTCAATATACTCTAAACACATTATTGGAAGTAAAATGTCCAGACGCAGCTAGCTGAAGTAAGGAATCCTCAATATGTTAATGTTCGAGATATGTAGTCGGGGAGCTTAACACATATGTTATCACAACATCAGTTCACATGTATCTACCAAATTAAATGTATATGTCATTATTTACATGTACGAGCTTAATTATACTGACATGGGAACACAGTCATTTATTGTATTATAGCACAGGAACTTGAAATTGTATCCATAATCCACCAAAGGTCTCGTACCTCTATCCTAGGACACCCCCCTGTATTAAAAAAAGGATCTACCAACGGTCTCGTACCTCTATCCTAGGACACCCCCCTCTATTAAAAAGGAGATATTTTTTTTAATTGAGGGGTGTGTCCTAGGATAGAGGTACGAGACCTTTGGTGGCTTATGGATAAAATTTCAAGTTCCTGTGATTATAGTAGTATGGGATATATCCGACCACGCCTGCAATTAATATGACAACTATTTAAATGGATACTGATCGAAGGACTTACAGAGTAATAATATAAATAAATATATAAGATATATTGAAGCGCATAAGGCCACTAATTATATTAGTTCCCTTTTCCCTATACAGTTGGGTCAAATCGTAAATGTGGTCATTCGTGTGGGAGGAAAGCGGTGTACATGGAGAAAACCCACCTGTCCGATCTAGCAACTACCGTACCATCTCACATACTTCCCGGTCCGAGGATCGAACTCGTGTTGCATTGGTGAGAAGCGAGCGCAATTCAATAATTCAATCATACATTTTAATTTAGGTAACCTCTGGCGTGATGTGAAAATCCGCAAGTTAATACCATTCAATAAACCAATCATACATTTTAACTTAGGTAACCTCTGGCGTGATGTAAAAATCCGCAAGTTAATACCATTCAATAAACCAATCATACATTTTAACTTAGGTAACCTCTGGCGTGATGTAAAAATCCGCAAGTTAATACCATTCAATAAACCAATCATACATTTTAACTTAGGTAACCTCTGGCGTGATGTGAAAATCCGCAAATTAATACCATTCAATAAACCAATCATACATTTTAACTTAGGTAACCTCTGGCGTGATGTGAAAATCCGCAAGTTAATACCATTCAATAAACCAATCATACATTTTAAATTAGGTAACCTCTGGCGTGATGTAAAAATCCGCAAGTTAATACCTTGCCTAAGGGCACAATCGTAACGGCTCCACCAGGGCTCGAACTCAGGGCCTTTCGCTCCTTACTTACGTACTTACTTAATGCACTGTTTAAGTTAATATTATTAGTTTAATCATGTTTGATTGAATTCATCATTATATAGTCAGGCCCGTCGCTGGGCATACGCAAGTACGCACGTGCGTATCATTGGTCTCAGGAAATGAAAAGTCCAAAAATGCCATACAACCACAGGGGGTAGTAGAGATACATAGGCGCCGTGATGTGTGGAGTGGTGGAACAATTGAGCCCATTGCAAATATGGTGCATCTTGAAATTTAGTGTGTGCTATTTTACGTGCTTGTTTAATTGATAAGGGCGATAGATCATGTATATTATGTATATTACATGTATATATATATATATATTATTACATTGTCGTAAGAACTTTAGTCCTGCAATTGTATGTTACAAAATGCATTGAAATGCAGGAAATTGCATCCTCATTTCAAAAAATATCAAGGGGGCATGCCCCCGGACCCCCTAGCATACTAGCTCGCTATGCTCACTCGACAAACAAGCATATTTGGCCGTGCGTATCATCAAAATAGCTCCAGCGACGGCCCTGATAGTATACAACACAATGTTACAAAATTATAGCATGATAATACAAATGGTTTGGGCCACACGTTTTAAGACCATTAGAAAACGGCCCACACCAGACGTCACATGCACGCATAATTAAACAAAATGACTGATGTTGGCAAGAATGAATGAAAAAACTCAAAAAAGGCATAAATATAAATATATTCTCCAATATATCTCCAACATTCGTACTCAATATCCCCAACATTCGTGCTCAATATCCACAACATTCGTGCTCAATATCCACAACATTCGAAATATATATTAGAATATAAAATATAAATGAACTAAAATTACCTGTGTATATAATATTTGCGATAAAACATACGACAAACTGTAGTTATAACTCATTTTCAGACCAACCAATTTACTTAGTGTGTATGCATGGCTATGATCATAAAAAAAAAATTCAAATGCTTGTTAAACGTGGTTAGTACATAATATATTAAAATGATTTAACCTATAACAACTCTTCTTGTTTTTAAATGTGTTATCTGATATTGACAGATCATAATGTCTGTGATAGCTCAGACCATTTTAGTTGTGGGTAACAAGTCATTTATTTGACATCATTTGTACTTCATTCTGTGTAACTCTTTTATGAAGAGGTGTTGGTCAACCTTAGGTGTGGCAACTCCTTTGTTGATGACTATAGGAATGATAATCCTTCGCTAGATGGTCCTATGTCTGGCAACTCCTTTGGTTGATGACTATAGATCTGGTAATCCCTTCGCTAGATGGTCCTATGTCTGGCAACTCCTTTGGTTGATGACTATAGGTCTGGTAATCCCTACGCTAGATGGTCCTATGTCTGGCAACTCCTTTGGTTGATGATTATATGTCTGGTAGTCCCTTCGCTAGATGGTCCTATGTCTGACAACTCCTTTGGTTGATGACTATAGGTCTGGTAATCCCTACGCTAGATGGTCCTATGTCTGGCAACTAGGTCTGGTAGGTGACATAAAGTATGGCACTCTGTTGGTAGATGACCTTAGTTCTGTTAGATGTCCTTAGGTCTGGTAACTCCCTTGAGTTGATGACCTTAGGTCTGGCAACTCCCTTGGTATATGACCTTAGATCTGGTAGATGAACTTTGGTCTGATACCACTTTTTCAGAGTTCGTGGTTATAAAAATATCACAAACTTGAGCTCAAATGATATGTTTGAAATGTCTCTTGGTTCAACCAATCATGCAGAAGCTTGAGACTGAGTTTGAGATTTGAGACATATGTATAACCACGGGCACTGGAAACTTCTTTGGTAGGTAACCTTCATTCTGACAACTCCTTTGGTAGATAACCTTCATTCTGACAACTCCTTTGGTAGGTAACCTTCATTCTGACAACTCCTTTGGTAGGTAACCTTCATTCTGACAACTCCTTTGGTAGAATACCTTAGGCTTGGCAACTCCTTTGGTAGAATACCTTAGGCTTGGCAACTCCTTTGGTAGATTACCTTAGGCTTGGCAAATCCTTTGGTAGAATACCTTATGCTTGGCAACACCTTTTGTAGAATACCTTCGGCTTGGCAACTCCTTTGGTAGAATACCTTATGCTTGGCAACTCCTTTTGTAGAATACCTTAGGCTTGGCAACTCCTTTGGTAGAATACCTTCGGCTTGGCAACTCCTTTGGTAGAATACCTTATGCTTGGCAACTCCTTTTGTAGAATACCTTAGGCTTGGCGACTCCTTTTGTAGAATACCTTAGGCTTGGCAACTCCTTTTGTAGAATACCTTAGGCTTGGCAACTCCTTTTGTAGAATACCTTAGGCTTGGCAACTCCTTTGGTAGACGACAATGGGTTAGGCAACCCCTTTGGTAGATGTCCTTATATCTGGCAACTCCTTTGGTATATGTCCTTATATCTGGCAACCCCTTTGGTAGATGTCCTTATATCTGGCAACTCCTTTGGTAGATGATCTTGGGTTAGGCAACTCCTCTGGTAGATGAACTTAGATCTGGCAACTCCTTTGGTAGATGACCTTATGTATGGCACATCCTTTTGTAGATGACTTAGGTCGGATAGATTACCTAAGGCCTGGTATCTCCTTTCAATAGATGACATTAGGTCTGTCAACTCTAGAACATTCTAGAATCATTCATTAACAGTACACTGGATGGTAACCTTGGCAACAGATTCGTCTAGCAATTTGATCTATCACTTTTAAACAGTAAGACATTATTCTGTAAATATTTGTTTTAATAATAAATCGAGAATAACGTGCATCAAGTGTACCATGGTCGTACCGGTATCCGGCCTTCTAAGCATATACAGGTGTGGTACGACATCGGGGCGATTGACGATACATCAACAACATGTATAGTTATGGAGAAACTCTAAATAAGCTATATTTTATCCATAATTAGGTTCTTCTGTATTAATGTTACATATATGTAAATATTGCTGAATAAAATAGATTTAAGCTCTCAACATAAATGTGTAGCTCGCTTGAATTGGGTTTAACCAGCATGTTACATTCCGGCTATGGTACATCCAGGCTATGGTACATTCCGGCTATGGTACATCCAGGCTATGGTACATTCCGGCTATGGTACATTCCGGCTATGGTACATCCAGGCTATGGTACATTCATGCAATGGTACATTGCGGCTATGGTACATTCCGGCTATGGTACATTCCGGCTATGGTACATTCCGGCTATGGTACCATCCGGTCTGGTACCTTCCGGCTATGGTACATTCCGGCTCTTGTACATTCCGGCTATGGTACATCCAGGATATGGTACATTCATGCAATGGTACATTCCGGCTATGGTACAGTCTGACTATGGTACATTCCGGCTATGGTACATTCCGGCTATGGTACATCCAGGCTATGGTACATTCCGGCTATGGTACATCCAGGCTATGGTACATTCCGGCTATGGTACATTCCGGCTATGGTACGTCCAGGCTATGGTACATTCCGGCTATGGTACATCCAGGCTATGGTACATTCCGGCTATGGTACATCCAGGCTATGGTACATTCCGGCTATGGTACATCCAGGCTATGGTACATTCCGGCTATGGTACATCCAGGCTATGGTACATTCCGGCTATGGTACATTCCGGCTATGGTACATCCAGGCTATGGTACATTCCGGCTATGGTACATCCAGGCTATGGTACATTCCGGCTATGGTACATCCAGGATATGGTACATTCATGCAATGTTACATTCCGGCTATGGTACATCCAGGCAATGTTACATTCCGGCTATGGTACATTCCGGCTATGGTACATCCAGGCTATGGTACATTCATGCAATGGTACATTGCGGCTATGGTACATTCCGGCTATGGTACATTCCGGCTATGGTATATTCCGGCTATGGTACATTCCGGCTATGGTACCATCCGGTCTGGTACCTTCCGGCTATGGTACATTCCGGCTCTTGTACATTCCGGCTATGGTACATCCAGGATATGGTACATTCATGCAATGGTACATTCCGGCTATGGTACAGTCCGACTATGGTACATTCCGGCTATGGTACATTCCGGCTATGGTATATTCTGGCTATGGTACATTCCGGCTATGGTATATTCTGGCTATGGTACATTCCGGCTATGGTACATTCTGGCTGTGGTACATTCAGGCTATGGTACATTCAGGCTATGGTACATTCTGGCTATGGTACATTCAGGCTATGGTACAGTCCGACTATGGTACATTCCGGCTATGGTACATTCCGGCTATGGTACATTCAGGCTATGGTACATTCTGGCTATGGTACATTCAAGCTATGGTACATTCTGGCTATGGTACATGCTGGCTATGGTACATCCAGGCAATGGTACATTCGGGCAATGGTACATTCAGAATATGGTACATGCATGCTGTGGTACATTCAGGCAATTGTATTTCAGGCAATGGTACATTCCGGCTATGGTACATTCCGACAATTGTAGTTCAGGCAATGGTACATTCAGGCAATGGTACATTCACGCAATTGCACATTCAGGCTATGGTACATTCCGGCTATGGTACATTAATTCAGGCTATGGTACATTCAGGCTATGGTACATTCCGACTATGGTACATTCCGGCTATGGTACATTCAGACAATTGTATTTCAGGCAATGGTACATTCCGGCTATGGTACATTCCGACAATTGTAGTTCAGGCAATGGTACATTCAGGCAATGGTACATTCACGCAATTGCACATTCAGGCTATGGTACATTCCGGCTATGGTACATTAATTCAGGCTATGGTACATTCAGGCTATGGTACATTCCGACTATGGTACATTCCGGCTATGGTACATTCAGACAATTGTATTTCAGGCAATGGTACATTCCGGCTATGGTACATTCAGAATATGGTATATTCATGCCATAGTCGGACTGTACCATAGTCGGAATGTACCATAGTCGGGCTGTACCATAGCCGGACTGTACCATAGCCGGACTGTACCATAGTCGGACTGTACCATAGCCGGAATGTACCATAGCCGGACTGTACCATAGCTGAACTGTACCATAGTCGGACTGTACCATAGTCGGAATGTACCATAGCCGGAATGTACCATAGCCTTAATGTACCATAGCCGGAATGTACCATAGCCGGAATGTACCATAGTCGGACTGTACCATAGTCGGACTCTACCATAGTCGGAATGTACCATAGCCGGAATGTACCATAGCCTTAATGTACCATAGCCGGAATGTACCATAGTCGGACTGTACCATAGCCGGAATGTACCATAGCCGGAATGTACCATAGCCGGAATGTACCATAGTCGGACTGTACCATAGCCGGAATGTACCATAGTCGGACTGTACCATAGCCTTAATGTACCATAGCCGGAATGTACCATAGTCGGACTGTACCATAGCCGGAATGTACCATAGCCGGAATGTACCATAGTCGGACTGTACCATAGCCGGAATGTACCATAGTCGGACTGTACCATAGCCGGAATGTACCATAGTCGGACTGTACCATAGCCGGAATGTGCCGTAGCCTGAATGTACCATAGCCTGAATGTAGGCTACTGTAACGACCCGGTCTTAAGTCGAACCGGTATCCTATGTGAATTTAAATCATTGTGAAATATCGTCATACTGGCCCTTTGTTAATATGCACTGCAAACATGATAGCAACCCTTTTTATAAGCTCTTATCCCAAATCTGCAATTATCAACTAAAATATGTTCATTACCCCACCCACATTGTTTGGCTTACGGGCCAGATTTTATTTCTATCTTTGTATGCATGTTTGTAATGCACCTTTCTTCATTGATCATGTTTATTGATGACTGTATTTGATGTGTTCCATGCTTACATGCTCATTGTTTAGCTGTACACAGGCCCGTCGCTGGGCATACGCAAGTACGCACATGCGTATCATTGGTCTCAGAAAATGAAAAAAATGAAAACTCCAAAAATGCATTAAAACCCCAGGGGGGGGGGGGGGTAGTATGGATACATAGGCGCCATGGTGTGTGGAGTGGTGGAATAAGTGAGCCCATTGCAAATATGGTGCATCTCGAAATTTAGTTTGTGCTATTTTATATGCTTGTTTAATTGATAGCTGTACGATAGACACATTTTAGTGATAATGTTATTCACTGTTAAAACTCTCCCGTCGAAGATTTGTTGTTGTTGCTGACAGAACCCGTGTCCTAGTATGGAAATGTGACCTGCTATGGCCAATGTATGTGGCAATTGTTTGCAAAGTATACATGCATGCAGCTTAAAGTTGTGTTTTATTTGAAGAACAATATAAAGACTCGGGATAGGCGTTATATTTGGACAGATTTGTACAAACTTGTTTCAGATAGGGCCATTTTACTGATCGATGCGAAATCTGACATCCACAGAGTAGATTCCCTGTACTTAAATATATATACTAGTACCCCCAAACGTGCCGAATCCCTGTGCCTCAAATAGTGATATGCAACATATTATAGGGGCCTGCCTACATTTAGCCATATGCAGTAGTCTTCACTGCGCAATGGTATTAGCAAAGGATTTAGCTCAAAATACATTCATGTATCATCTTATTTGATACATGTTTTTGATTACAGATGAATATTTGCAATTGAATTATGTTCAATAATTCTAATGATCAAACATTTTACAAAAAAGAAGTGTCCCGCGAACCGGATTCGAACCAGTGACCTAAGGATAACAGTGTTTATAACCTCTACAGTCCTCCGCTCTACCAACTGAGCTATCACGGGAACTGACAAATTGCGAATGAAACAATCAATATATTATAATTTACTAGTAATAATAAACACAACAGGTGGCGCTTTAATAGTCACTTCCGGTATATAACGAAAATGGTGGGTGTTTCGTGACATTTCCGACTACTATGTTTAATATGTTTGCTTCGTTATGTTGCTGTTTTTTGTTCCAATTTTAATAGCTTATGTGCCTGTTATTACTGCTTATAATTTAGTGTAACTGTGGTGTTAACAAATAATGAAACATTCTTTAAAACTTTCAATTTCTTATGCGGAAGTGATTGGCAATATTATAGTGAATAGAAATTCTCCAATGAAGAAACTTTAATAAGATACGATATTCAATCAATTTGTGTCTAGTAGTAAATGGTCAATAAGTATCGTGATTATTTTGTATAGTAGCAATCATTCTATGATAAAACAGAAGTCGCACATTTACCGTGCTCAATGTTCAACTTCTCACTGTAACGAGGATGTCAGCATTTAATGATTTACGGTTTCGTCAAACTGGTGTTATGTACTACCTGGACTGGATGTTTCGTCAATCTGATAATACAGTATATCACACCGTTTAATGGTTATAGCTCAATACTATAGAATACTATTGATTTGAGTAACATCAAGGCCAATATCAAGTGGGATTGTGCATTCAACAATATTACTTTAAATCATTTTATGATAATTTATCCCAAAACACAAATCTAGTCAGGAACCTAGATGACTTCTAATATCATAATTGATTTTTCAATAATAGGCATACTTGCCTTGTTTGTGTTTCGTCTACTATTTATGTAGTAGTTTGTTTGGGAAGGCAGAGGTGATAAAACACCTCCGCAACCATAACAATAAACTACTATATAAACACCTCCGCGACCATAACAATAAACTACTATATAAATAAGGTTGACGAAACGACTATCTGTTTTATACACAATAGTAAGTTTGACGAATTTGTAGTTTGACGAAACACCCAACAACCGGATGTCAGACACTTCGTCCCAAATTATATCCAAACTTACCCAAGTTATATGACAACTCAATCCCAAAGACATCTTCTACTCCCCAAAATCAGTACTACTTCTTAGCTTAATATGTACAGATTGTTTCATTGGCCATACAAAATAACATAATCGCGAGAGGCGAGAGGTTCGATATTAGAGGAAGATAGATAGATAGATAAAAAACCAGACGGATCTGGGCCCCGTTTTCTCAACAATGTCGGTCGCAAGTCGGTCTTATCTTAAGACCGCTACTTACGACGTTTCCTGCGACTATCGCAGGACTGTTTTATCAACACGGTCGTCAGTTTTGTATGGCAGTTTGCCATATTGATCATGCCAGTCCCTAGTTGTTCTGCGCAGCTGCTTTAAACTTTTACCACAACTTATTTTCATTACTTTCTTAAATTATGCTTTTAACTACTCATACTTTTAACTTCTTTGTGGATTTTGACGCGCAACATGTCTACGTCCCCGCGAGGGGTTCGACATTCGGTCGCAGCTAAGATTTTCTTTCGTCGTACGACCGTAAACACAGTGACACATTCTGAAATTTAAACTTCCGGTGTACGCATCTTCGTGCGCAAATGTCAACATCGGACATATTTGAAATACGATACCCCTGTATATATTATTCATAACTTCTTCACTTCTTGGAATATGTTAATAATTCTTATACTCAGGCCGCATGAAATAATCCGACACCCCCGGTGAGAGTCTAAACATCAGCTGTGAGGGGCAAGTGCTTCGAAGTCAACAACATTAACCAATCGGCCACATACCCCGTCTCTATCACTGCAATATCCTCAAAAATCTAAAATTACTAATCTCTTCAAGAGGCGTTGCTTATATGGGCAACCGGTAGCGACGATAATTAAGCTCAAAAACGCAATAGATCAAAGACGATGATAAATGGTCGCTTTAACTACGATATTGTCGTCAAGTTAATTTGGTCAATAAGTTATATTGAAAGTTAATAATTATAACCAGGACAATCATGGATGTTAGGAAGTAGAAATAAAACAACTGAACTATATTCTAAATTTCATTATTTATGTCACTGCAAATATATCCAATACAATTTTTTAATACATGTGGAGATACATGTTGACACTTGTAACATTACTGACATTATGGGTAATGCAGTGTTTAATCCTCACTTATATGGAATAGAATTATCATAGAATTGCCAAGATGAATTGGTTTAAACAATAAAATTATTTATTGCAAAACATAAATCACAGATAACATACAATGTCAACATACATAATGTAAAGGATTAAATAGGAAGCTAAAAGTAACAATGCTTTGCATGTGTGGTACCTAAAAGGTGCTTGTTGAAATGTTGGCAGCACGTACGTTTACGGACTCAAGCGAAGTCATTTATTACTTCTTTTATGACGTCACATATTATTGTCTTCGTACGATTTAGCCCATGGCACAACTGTTGCACCTGGATTTTCTATCATAAAAACACTTTTCAGTCAAAATAAAAAGAATATTTGTTTAAGTGAATGATGGAATAATATTATACTCATGAACATATTATTAACTATTAATATCACTCGTGGCTAGCTTCACACTTGGTAATAATACTTTCAATCTTCATTCGGTGAAATATTATTCGATCATACACTGAAACAAACACATATCCTCTTGTGGCATCCGTGGTCCAGTGGTAGAGCGTCGGATTTGGAATCGAACGGTCCCGGGTTCGATACTCGGCCAGGCCATGTATGTAGTGCCATTGAGCAAGGCACCTCACACACATTGCTTAGTACTGGTTAATCGCTTAGGTCGGCTAAGCATGCCCAGGAAAACATGTCTAAGTCCCCGCGAGGGGTTTGACATTAAAGGAACATACACACATACATAATAATATCGTAGGAACAAGAAAAGAAAACAATAAAAAACTAGATCACTTTAGCTTTTTACTATTACCTACCATGAATATATATGCCTTATATATGCGTTAAACATATGTATCTAATAATCTTAAGGAATGTTAATTAAGAAATAATAAATATCAACCGTGGTATATCGCAGAATAACCCGAGTGCATAAATGAACAAAAGTTGTAACTGATCAATAATTTTATTTATTTTGTCAAATAAAACTGTACAGAATAGTAACTGAAACGTTACTTAACAGAAAAACAAGATGGACAAGAGATTATCTGATTCTAAAAATAGCTCACTTCCGTGAATTCCAACGGTATTTTTTACAAACATCGCGTGACTTTCATTCATAAAACTTTACACGCATTGTATAAATGACGTAGCCAAAACACGGTGCGTGTGCAGCATAGTTCAAGGTAGGTATATTGCAGAATAACCCGAGATTGGTTTTACTCTAGACGTATGTATGTTATTAGCTGGGTCGTGTTAGAATAACTAATATATGATATGTCGGGGTTCATAACTGCATTACCAAGTTTATTTTAAACATAATTACATGTATCTACACAAAATAAGAAAGCATAGCGTATAAACAAGGAAGGAAAATATGAGCATGCCAATATACAATGTGGTTATTTGAGATAAATGTTCACCTAGTGCTGACGTTAATCTCTATATACGGCATATTGTTCTAGTGCTGACATTAATCTCTATATACGGCATATTGTTCTAGTGCTGACGTTAATCTCTATATACGGCATATTTTTCTAGTGCTGACATTAATCTCTATATACGGCATATTGTTCTAGTGCTGACGTTAATCTCTATATACGGCATATTGTTCTAGTGCTGACATTAATCTCTATATACGGCATATTGTTCTAGTGCTGACGTTAATCTCTATATACGGCATATTGTTCTAGTGCTGACATTAATCTCTATATACGGCATATTGTTCTAGTGCTGACGTTAATCTCTATAACGGCATATTGTTCTAGTGCTGACGTTAATCTCTATATACGGCATATGGTCTAGTGCTGACATTAATCTCTATATACGGCATATTGTCTAGTGCTGACACATTATCTCTATATACGGCATATTGTTCTAGTGCTGACATTAATCTCTATATACGGCATATTGTTCTAGTGCTGACGTTAATCTCTATATACGGCATATTGTTCTAGTGCTGACGTTAATCTCTATATACGGCATATTGTTCTAGTACTGACATTAATCTCTATATACGGCATATTGTTCTAGTACTGACATTAATCTCTATATACGGCATATTGTTCTAGTACTGACATTAATCTCTATATACGGCATATTGTTCTAGTACTGACATTAATCTCTATATACGGCATATTGTTCTAGTACTGATGTTAATCTCTATATACGGCATATTGTTCTAGTGCTGACGTTAATCTCTATATACGGCATATTGTTCTAGTGCTGACGTTAATCTCTATATACGGCATATTGTTCTAGTGCTGACATTAATCTCTATATACGGCATATTGTTCTAGTGCTGACGTTAATCTCTATATACGGCATATTGTTCTAGTGCTGACGTTAATCTCTATATACAGCATATTGTTCTAGTGCTGACGTTAATCTCTATATACGGCATATTGTTCTAGTGCTGACGTTAATCTCTATATACGGCATATTGTTCTAGTGCTGACGTTAATCTCTATATACGGCATATTGTTCTAGTGCTGACGTTAATCTCTATATACGGCATATTGTTCTAGTGCTGACGTTAAGCTCTATATACGGCATATTGTTCTAGTGCTGACGTTAATCTCTATATACGGCATATTGTTCTAGTGCTGACGTTAATCTCTATATACGGCATATTGTTCTAGTGCTGACGTTAATCTCTATATACGGCATATTGTTCTAGTGCTGACGTTAATCTCTATATACGGCATTGTTCTAGTGCTGACTTAATCTCTATATACGGCATATTGTTCTAGTGCTGACGTTAATCTCTATATACGGCATATTGTTCTAGTGCTGACATTAATCTCTATATACGGCATATTGTTCTAGTGCTGACGTTAATCTCTATATACGGCATATTGTTCTAGTGCTGACGTTAATCTCTATATACGGCATATTGTTCTAGTGCTGACGTTAATCTCTATATTAGCTTCTGTTACAGTGTAGTGGGAAGTACATGTATATTGAAGCAGTTACATTTTCACACCAAAGTCTGTCTGTCACACCCTATGCAATCTGATACAACAAATTATATTTACTGTGAATCTATTTTCGTGTTTTGTTGCATCAACATTTCTGATTTCACAATAAAAGAAGATTTGTTGCACAAGATATAGATTGAAGTTCTGTAGTAAACACAGTATGATAAAATCTTAATAGTCTATAAAACAAAAGTACCAAACAGTATTCGTTTGTATCACTGGATAGTTGCACAGTTTTCATCAGTTTTCAAGATTTCTAAACTGTAAATATGACAGCTTAGATTAGTGTCCTTAAATCAAGTGGTGTTGACAGGCATGAACTGATCTGTTGAAATATTGTTGTCCACTCTTGATTTTCTTGGCTATGCGTTGAATCATATCACACAATCATTGATCAATTAATATTAGTACCATCAACTGCACCAACTGTATTTTGTATAATATGGCACTTCCGATAAAAATCCTATTCCTGATGTACATCAGTTAAAGCTCTATCATCAGGGAATGAAAGAAATAAAATATAAAAACTCTATTAACATCAAACTTTTACATTTCTATCTGTTAAATTCCTGTAAAATTGAACATTTTTAACTAATACAGACACTATATATATACATAAATTGTTATTGGTGGGAATAATATGTAGTTTGTTAATAACATTTGAAAACATGAATGCCACCCTTGTATTCAATATAGTGAAGAGTCAAACTGAAAAGTTGCACTGGAATGTCATGATTGTGAACAAAAATTGGACATGCATCTTTAAAGCAGCATTACATCGTAATAAAGGATGTTATGGGTAAAATATAAATACTAATGTGTGTGTGTTTACAAAAATCGAAATAGTCGCTCAGAAACGATAAAATTCCAATAAATTTAAACCGTCGTATACGCGAATTTGTTTATCAACACACGAAATGTCAACACGCACAGCGCACATGCGTGAAACAACAGAGGATGTAGAAAACAACATATATATTTTGAACATGAAAGACTATCTATCTACCTTCCTCTAATGTCGAACCCCTCGCGGGGATGTAGACATGTCCCTAAAAGACTTAGCTAACAGGTATGAATCAACATAACAAGTAATTTAATTAAAAAAGACAACGTGGGACAATGTTTTCCGAATGTAAACAAGTGCGGACAATGCATTCCGGTTGTAAACAAGTGCGGACAATGCATTCCGGTTGTAAACAAGTGCTTGACTGATCGACTCGGAAAGTCCTACTTTCGGTTTCGAGTTTGTTTTATCGCAAACCTAGATGAACATAAGCATACAAAGTATAATGTTAGAATGTGTAGCAGCATTGCTACCCATACGTAAAAATTGAATTTTTCAAATATCTTTTATTTCATACGATATAATGCTGCTTTAATGTCAAGCATTTGTCATTTTGTGAGGATGACCTGGCATATATTTATTTTATTAAGTACAATTTATAAGTGGTAAGTACAGTTTATGTACATTATTAAGATGAAAACTGTTCCATAAATCTGGGTTGCTGTGACGAAACTAAAAATATTTGGGGTTCGGCGTAATTCTGTTTTTAATTTTAGAATAATCAACTGTATAAACATTATTTACTTTACAACAATTTCGAAACAAGCTTTAACAACTTATATTAAGCACTCTCGTTGGAGCAGATGAAAGCGTATACATATGTAATTCACATATCCGATTTGGCGACCACTGTACCATTTTACACACTTCTCAGTCCGTGGAATGAACCCGGAATGCAATGACTAGAAGCGAGTGTACTAATCACAACGCTAATCGAATCAACTTAGCAATTAATGATCATGTAAGCAAGAGTTCACCTACCTGTTGACGCCATACAAATCTGCAACTTCGGACAATAGATCACCCGTTGATAGGTATCTAAATCAATAAGCACCTGAAATGAACAAAACTTTTTAACTATTATTGATACATAAACAAGTCAGTGTTTTCAGTTCACAATATAATTATATTACAATGCAACTTTGTGGTCATTGGTTGTGGTGGTAATTACCATTGTGACCATTGTACATGTAAACACAGAGTTCGATATATTCGGAATATTCTGATTGATTTCAAACTGGACAGTGTATCTATATATATAATTCTGATCATCGTGTCTATCATCGCATCAGCATCTATCATGACAATTTGTACTATGAATCTCTAATTTGGCTGTCCAATTTGCGCAGTAGTTAGGCATGCTCACTTCTCACCAATGCAACCCCGGTTCGATCCTCAGAAAGGAAAGTATGTGTAAAGGATATGGTATGGCGACATATTGAACAAGACGATTTCCTCTGTCTGTTGTCCAGTGTGGTATGGCGTCGGATTTGGAATCAAACTGTTCCAGGTTCGATACATGGTCAGTCCACGTATGTAGTGTCATTGAGCAAGTCACCTCACATACAGAGTTTAGTACTGGTTAACCGCTTAGGTCGGCTAAGCCTGTCCAGGAAAATATTTGTATTTGGACGTTTAATTCTGTGTACAAATACTAGTACACGAGCATTTGAAAACAAACAGACGACATTATAAACACAAGCATTTAATTCTCTACCTCCATACTGTATCAATTTACTTAGCTAATGCATTGCAGAAACATAATATGTATCGTCATTCAGTTCCAAAAACATAACAAATTTGGACTAAACAAATTCACGACTTGTGTGTAGAATCAGCGACAGATACTTATGGAAGTAGCGTCCCTTGTAATCTTAAAATAGAAATAGGGGCCTACTGTACAGAAATGTGTATGCAAATAACGCTGATGTGCACCTTAATAATGCAAGATGTAGAAATATAATATCAATTTTACTGTACCTATGTGAAACCGGGTATGGAATGAGAATGGTTCGTCCCCTTGTCCAAGTCATTCCCATCCATATCCACAAGCAAGACAATCCATAGCCTCGTCATGCGATATCGGTGTCACACACATCTCCAATGTCTCTACAGGCCCTGAATATTCTTGCATCACGGATTCGGCTGCATCGATCGCCGCTATTTTTAAGACTTTTTCCGAAGTTGTGACTGCATCGAACCAGTTGTAAAGTTAAGACTTTATTTACGATATCTTAGCCGCGACTTTGTTGATAAAACGAACCGTGGTCTTAACTAAGATGTTGCGACGGCGTAACTCGGTCTTAAGCAATAATCTTAATTAAGACGGACTTACGACCGTTGATAAAATGGGGCCCTGTACTGTAGCCCAGTGGTAACACGCTGGACTGGTAATCCATGGATCGCAGGTTCGATCACCCTTCTGACCCTAATAAAATTAACCGTCTTTCCGATGGAACGTTAAACCGAGGTCTTGTGTCGGTGCTTTACACCGTGCACGTAAAAGAACCAGAGGTTACTCTGGAATGGGTCTCTGTATCATTGCACTATCCTCCAAAAATCTAAAATGACTAACCTCTTCAGGATGTGTCGCTCATATGGGCAACCGGTAGCGACGATAAATAAACGTAAAACACACAGAGGTAGGATATAGCCTACAATGCCGGATGCCCACGCTGGATAAGCATTTCGAAACATATTGTTACAAAACATGTTTTAAATTCATCAGAACCACAGTTGTAGTGTATATTTGTTGTCAAATACCAGCGCCAGGGTTTGTATCTCTCCAAGTTTCAGTTATTTTGTAAATTAAAGTAAGTCTTATTATATTTGTTTACTCATATTATATTTGCTATTTTACATATAATATAGTACATATAGACTTACATATATAGTACATATAGACTTACATATATAGTACATATAGACTTACATATATAGTACATATAGACTTACATATATAGTACATATAGACTTACATATATAGTACATATAGACTTACATATATAGTACATATAGACTTACATATATAGTACATATAGACTACATATATAGTACATATA
>CM026404.1:18347851-18575339 GCA_014843695.1 Archivesica marissinica | reverse complement strand
TTTTATAACCTATACGAGAGGCGCTAGAGCATACACTATTTCCAGTTTTATAACCTATACGAGAGGCGCTAGAGCATACACTATTTCCAGTTTTATAACCTATACGAGAGGCGCTAGAGCATACACTATTTCCAGTGTTACAACCTATACGAGAGGCGCTAGAGCATACACTATTTCCAGTTTTATAACCTATACGAGAGGCGCTAGAGCATACACTATTTCCAGTTTTATAACCTATACGAGAGGCGCTAGAGCATACACTATTTCCAGTTTTATAACCTATACGAGAGGCGCTAGAGCATACACTATTTCCAGTTTTATAACCTATACGAGAGGCGCTAGAGCATACACTATTTCCAGTTTTACAACCTATACGAGAGGCGCTAGAGCATACACTATTTCCAGTTTTATAACCTATACGAGAGGCGCTAGAGCATACACTATTTCCAGTTTTATAACCTATACGAGAGGCGCTAGAGCATACACTATTTCCAGTTTTATAACCTATACGAGAGGCGCTAGAGCATACACTATTTCCAGTTTTACAACCTATACGAGAGGCGCTAGAGCATACACTATTTCCAGTTTTATAACCTATACGAGAGGCGCTAGAGCATACACTATTTCCAGTTTTAAACCTATACGAGAGGCGCTAGAGCATACACTATTTCCAGTTTTACAACCTATACGAGAGGCGCTAGAGCATACACTATTTCCAGTTTTATAACCTATACGAGAGGCGCTAGA
Source organism: Archivesica marissinica (assembly GCA_014843695.1). Classification (NCBI taxonomy): domain Eukaryota; kingdom Metazoa; phylum Mollusca; class Bivalvia; order Venerida; family Vesicomyidae; genus Archivesica; species Archivesica marissinica. The sequence goes on along the minus strand of CM026404.1, from coordinate 18,574,592 downwards.
GCATACACTATTTCCAGTTTTATAACCTATACGAGAGGCGCTAGAGCATACACTATTTCCAGTTTTACAACCTATACGAGAGGCGCTAGAGCATACACTATTTCCAGTGATGTGTTTTTGTATTCGTTCAATTGGCGTGCATTATATTTTTTGCCGAAAATGTTTACACTGTACCATAATAGTGTAGATATTCTGCTATGTACAAACGAAGCCAAGCACACAATTTTCCCACACATTAGAACAGGGAAGCTCAAAATGTGCCTCGTTTTCATTTCTTTGCGTCAGTGAATCTCTCGTGTATCTCTCCTTCAACAACATGAGTGTGTGTAATGCTATCTCTGTTCCAATTCATACATAAATGTTATTAATTTATTATGTACATGTTTTTATTTAGATATACACGTATTGTACTCAGTATGCCCCGTTTCAGGGTATTTCGTCATAGATGGGTCGAGAGGCATTCACCTTGCAATGCATACGTTTCGGGGTATTTCATCATAGATGGGTCGAGAGGCATTCACCTTGCAATGCATACGTTTTTCGGAAAATACGGTATTAGACATGTAACAACTTCAAAGGCATATGTTTTATAAATAGTTTCAATGCAAACGTAAAATAAACTATTTTATGTGAAAACAAAGCATATTATTTGTGCTCACAACTCTTTAGCCGGGGTACCAGTCTGTCGATTTGTCACTTTTTTTTTTTTTTTACTTCTGGCAAAACAACATCGATATTATCAGAAACTCAATATGGCCCAATTAACGGTGTGAGTGTGTTAAATAAATACAAAAAGTGAATGTACTATAACAACAATGCACACAGAGGAAACATCTGTCTTTCAGATGGGACGTTAAACCGAGGTCTCGTGTCGGTGCTTTACACCCGTGCACGTAAAAGAACCAGATGAGACTCTGGAATGGGTCTCTGCCTGTATCATTGCACTATCCTCCAAACATCTAAAATGACTAATATCTTCAGGAGGCGTCGCTCATATGGGCAACCGGTAGCGACGATAAATAAACGTAAAACACAGAGAGGAAACCCGCTTGTCCACATGGAGGGTAAATAAGCTCAATCATCATCATCATCATCATCATCATCATCATCATCATCATCATCATCATCATCATCATCATCATCATCATCATCATCATCATCATCATCATCATCATCATCATCATCATCATCATCATCATCATCATCATCATCATCATCATCATCATCATCATCATCACCACCACCACCACCACCACCATCATCATCATCATCATCATCATCATCATCACAGAGGAAACCCATTAAGAGGACCAATGTACTCATGTACTTTTAGGACAGTAGCTGACTATATATATATATAAATATGACGGACAAGGCAACATATATCGACGCATGTTCCAGGCTAACTCGCTTCTCACCAATGCAACCTGGGTTCGATCCTCGAACCGGGAAGTATGTGAGATGGTACGGTGGCCGCCAGATCGGACAGGTGGGTTTTCTCCGGGTACTCTGGTTTCTTCCCACACGAATGACCACATTTACGCTTTCATCCGAGCCAACGAGAGTGATTAATATAAGTTGTTAGAAGTTGCTCCGCAATCGTTGTAAAATAAATAACGTTTAAATGTTAGGCTAACAAATCGTCAATGCATAAGAGAAGTGCAGTAACGATGAAAGAAGTTTCCCCGACTACTTAATATTGTTCTCCGAAAAGTAAAAATGTGAGAAATAAAGTTCCACGAAGTGGCACCAACCTCGTACATACTTCTGTATCAAGTGGAGGAAGGGAGATAATACACCATAATGATGTTCAAAGACTGTAAACAAGCTATACATATGTAGTGTTTGTTTTTTTAAAGGGCCAGCGATTTCCGATTTATGAGACACCTCTTTTTATTTTCACGATTGACATTCGACATAATTAATCTTAAAATACAGAGTTTGTGATACTATGTTCACTATAAAATAAACATATTTTACTTCTTTTAATACCTCGTGTTGTCTCTTTCTTTATATATGTCAACTTCCTACCTCAACCGTGTGCGCTTCTCACCAATGCAAACCAGGTTCGATCCTCGGACCGGGAAGTATGTGAGACGGAAGGGCCAAGGTCGCCAGATCGGACAGGTGGGTTTTCTCCGGGTACTCCGGTTTCCTCCCACACGAATGACCACATTTACGCTTTCACCCGCGCCAACGAGAGTGATTAATATAAGTTGTTAGAACTTGTTTCGCAATCGTTGTAAAATAAATAAAGTTTAAACTTTAAACTTTTTTGACATTATGACATTTCCTAGATAGTGTATGTAATATTGGCTTTCTGATAGCTGACCTATAAACATACCAGAGATAAGAAAAACTGTAGTTCCAGGGAAGCAACTCGAGGTATAACACCGCGTCTGACTAGTATTGATTACCTCCCTTTGTCTTAATTTAAGCCAGTGGTTAACAAAATGGAACCTTCCATGAACACAGAAAGTAAGAGGATTTCGATTGTCAGAATACACGTCGTACACTAATAGCCTGGATTACAGACGAATAACATTACCAGCAACTAGATACGACCCAATTAATTGTATCGGTGTTGAACACTGACCAGTCAAAATACATCTACGTCGGTTCCAAAGCGAGTACGCTGATTAAAGTATTTTATTGCATTCATATCTACTACAATAATTTGAACTATTTATAGCTTTTATTTTACCCAGCATGCAAAGAGTAAACAACGAAGTATTCGCGAAGTCAAGAATGTTTGGCATTATCTCTTCATGAAAATGAACTTATTTAAATTTCTTGAGCTCCTCATGAACTGAAACTGTGCATAAGTTCATCACTGTTCGTGTGTAGATATACATACTAAATATACCACTCATGAATAATTCATGAAGCTATGTTTCATAATATGTTTTATTTTCCGCTCACACGAAGTCCCTACATAAAATCCTTACATAAAGTCATTACATTACACGAAGTCCCTACATGAAGTCCTTACATTACACGAAGTCCCTATATAAAGTCCTTACATTACACGAAGTCCCTATATAAAGTCCTTACATTACACGAAGTCCCTATATAAAGTCCTTACATTACACGAAGTCCCTATATAAAGTCCTTACATTACACGAAGTCCCTACATAAAGTCCTTACATTACACGAAGTCCCTACATAAAGTCCTTACATTACACGAAGTCCCTAAATAAAGTCCTTACATTACACGAAGTCCCTAAATAAAGTCCTTACATTACACGAAGTCCCTACATAAAGTCCTTACATTATTTTGGTTGTCTTACATTACACGAAGTCCCTAAATAAAGTCCCTACATTACACGAAGTCCCTACATAAGTCCTTACATTATACGAAGTCCCTACATAAAGTCCTTACATTACACGAAGTCCCTACATAAAGTCCTTACATTATACGAAGTCCCTACATAAAGTCCTTACATTACACGAAGTCCCTACATAAAGTCCTTACATTACACGAAGTCCCTACATAAAGTCCTTACATTACACGAAGTCCCTACATAAAGTCCTTACATTACACGAAGTCCCTACATAAAGTCATTACATTACACGAAGTCCCTAAATAAAGTCCTTACATTACACGAAGTCCCTACATAAGTCCCTACATTACACGAAGTCCCTACATAAAGTCCTTACATTACACGAAGTCCCTACATGAAGGCTTCGTAACGATTTCCAGATTACCACATGGATAATTCATGACCATTTAATAATAATAATAATAATAATAATAATACTAATAATAATAATAATGAAGACTTTGTTTAACCTGAAAACTCATTTGAAGAATTAAGTCAATCTACCATGAGGTCCTCAACAAAATAAAACATGAAATAGCATAATGAAACATGTAAACAATGACCAGTAAAACTTTCATAGGAAATAAGATATAAGCTGCAAGAACTAATACTTATATTCATGTATAATTGTAAATGATCATTGTATTAGGTTATTGGTCTGTTCTTTGCTCCACCTGATATACATGTATAAATATCCTTGAAGTGTGGAACAGAATGTGCTGTTTTGATGTGATAAGGGAGGGAATTACACAAGTCATAACTGAATAAAATGTAGACGGGTAAAGTTGGTGATTGGCGGATGATCGCAAGTTTTGAGTTCGAACTTCGGAAGTAAATCTGAATGACTCTTGTAGATAGATAAACAAGTGCTATTTCAAAAGAATGACTTTTCCTGCAGATAATGTTATACCAGGATTCAATAGAACATTGCGTTTTTCGACACGTAGCGCAAATATACTCTAATCAAGTATATCCAGCTAGCATGCCTGTGGTTCTATCCGGGCCTTCCTCCACCAATAATTACTGGAGATCATATAGCGACTCTCCCGCTATGTTTTATGGAGGAAAAACATATCAAGGACAACATATCAGGGACAGACGGGCACCTGTGTAGAACAGCCGACAATGAAAGAATTTGACGCCCCCAGTTGGATTCGAACAAAGTAGCAAATTATTTGTAGTAAGATACCGTAACAACTCGGGGTCCCTAATGTTTCGTTCTACAACCTGCCTCGTTTACACCTACGTTCACCCTGCTACACTCTCGACCATTGAAGAGGACACACAGTCCAGTATATCCTGTATTGCTGCCGTACGAACATAGATAGTCCCTCTTCCCTTCTGGTAATCGTCTCTGTATAACCAATTGCAGGGACAAATTGCCATTTCCAAGACATCGGCACCTTCACCACGTTTTAAAGAGGTTTCGACACAACATTCGTGTCTCACAGTCACTTTGTAGATATTCACTAGTCCGCCCTCTGTGGTTGAATGATTACGATCGCTGACTTGTATACCACTGTAACCTATCATCACTGATGGTCACTGGTTCGAGCACGACTCAGGCCGTGTCTCTTTATAAGAACAAGTTGGCTATTTCTTACAGAGGTTGGTGCACCAAGTACTGATTAACTGCTGGAGCCTGCCCAGGAAAGGTGTTGTTAGGCAAGCTTCCCGCCGGCGATATAGTGTGCTGGTGAAAGCGTAAACACCGAACAAACAAACGTATTCACTAAGTGTGCTAATGCACCAGTGTGGACCCTGCACACTACCATGCAGAAAAGAGCAACGCTTGCTATCAAAAATTATATTATGACTCAAAATAACTAACTACAGAAATACTTCAGTGTTTATATAGTGGTACTCGTTATCTTTGTGTTTCTGTTAAGATATTAATCTAATTCGCGCAGATCTTACTTCCTGTGATTAATAAGTTCCGGTCCATGCACTTCAATGGCGCCTCCAAGAGCTGAACCACTTATTCCATTTCCGTTATCCCAAGCGTCGCCTGCGTGTCCAGTACCGTACACTATACCTAAATCCATGCTATTCCGACCTAAACCACCACCCTGGTTCATTCCAATCCTACCATTATTATAGTCCACTCTGTAATCGTTCCCTCCATTGTAGTTATTACCTCCATTGTCGTCTCCCCACCTGTCATAATACGAAAACGTATGAAATTATTTTTATCTAGAAATGTGTGTGCGTGTGTTTTACATGTATTTATGATCGGGTACATGGTTTCACAGTTTACCTGTATAAACGTGCTCTATTGTGCAATAGAGCATTACATTGTGTAACGTGGTTTCTGAGTGGGAAATATCGCATGATATGATATTTCATTCGATGGCTCAACAAGGCGACGATAAGACATACTATTTCCCACCCCCTGTGTATATTATGGAATCTAACAATATACTTGTATTTTCAGTTATAATGATTTCTTGTCATTATTGAGACGGGCGTGGAAGTGAGATATACGATGTTGGATGTGTTATGTGCGTGTATTCATGGTTCTGGACATTGTCATACGAGAGCACCATATCTCTCGTATAGTTCTTCTACAAATGTTAAGACTTATTCAGCCACACTTTGTGGCGCCATTTTTCCCGCGGAACCATGATAGAGAAAAAGGATGAATTGAATTGCATGTATATGTCATGAAATAAAATGAGGTTGCCATTGTTGTTGCCACACCTACACCACATCTTCTGTTTAGTTGTTTCTTGAAACAAACATATATGTACGTTGTGGTTTACGCTTGGGTGTAACCATGAGCGTAGATGATAAATTATTTATGTTTGGATGCAATGGAATTAAGGACAACATAAGTTGATTTATCTCTCTACCGGTTGCCCATATGCGATTAGTTATTTTAGATTGTTGGAGGATAGTGCAATGATACAGACAGAGACACATTCCAGAGTCTCATCTGGTTCTTTTACGTGCACGGTGTACAGTACCGACACGGGACCTCGGTTTAACGTTCCATCTGAAAGACTATTAATTGTATTAGGGTCAGACGGGGGATCGAACATGCGATCCCTGGATTACCAGTCCAGCGAGTTACAACTGGACTACATATCCGTCTGTATCTAGAAATGTGTTTCAAACTTGACCTGAAGTATACAATAAAGCTGAATTTAAATTTAAAATAGTATAAGTATAATTAATAATGCCTTAGTGTAGCAGTTGCGTCCAGATTTACCAAGTGTGTATACTGTGGTGGTATTCATGGTTATATTTACCTCGTGTATTGGCCGTATAGTCCACTCAATCCGAGGTCACTGAATCTGCTTCCTTCAAATCCTACCCCAGGCATAGCTCCACCTCCGAAATCTGCCCCAGGTATAGCTCCCCCTCCGAAACCTGCCCCTGGCATAGCCCCACTCCAGAAACCTGCTCCGGACGTAGCTCCACCTCTTAAACCTGCCGCGGGCATATCTCCACTCCAGAAACCTGCTCCGGACTTAGCTCCACCTCCAAATCCTGTCCCTGACACAGCCCCACTCCAGACACCTGCTCCGGACTTAGCTCCACCTCCAAATCCTGCACCTGGCATAGCCCCACTCCAGAAACCTGCTCCGGACTTAACTCTACCTCCAAAACCTGCCGCGGGCATAGCTCCACCAATGAAACCCGGTCTAGACATAGTTCGATGCCCAAAACCTGCTCCGAGTCGAACTCTAGGCCCACCTACTAAGTCTTGGTATCCGTGCCGTGTACATCCTATACCACCTAAAATAACAAGAAAATAACCAACAACACCGAATCAATTAACTAGTCTACTCCGTTTGTCTTGTTTTATTACATTTAGATTAGTGGCCTCTGTGGCCGTATGGTTTATATGGTCGCTGACTTGCACGTCACAGTTGTAGTTTCGAATCTCACTGAGGGTGTCGAATTCTTCAAGTGATGAAGGTAACCAACTGACTTAGTTTAAACATATTTTATTTTATCAATACTTACATCATGTTGTAACATAATATATAAGAACAAATGGATTAAATTGGAAGCTAGTAGCTTATTTAGATTTTCTCCATACACTTACAGTAAGTCGGTAGTTCTACACGGGTGCCAGTCTGGGCCTGAACTACTGCTCAGAGGTGCACCAAGGGTCTTCCTCCACTAACACTAGCTGGAAAGTTGCCATATGACATAAGCCGTTGATGCGACTTTAATCCCCCCCAAACAAACAAACAGTATGTGGTCTTAGGCGTTTATATTGTCAAATTTAAGTTCTTCTTTGATAACATATTGCATGAACTTATATTCAGTGTACTTTGAAACATTTAAAATTATACTTTAGGACATAGAAAACGCACACCTACATGATATGATTATTATTGCATGAAAACGAAATACGAAGGATTCCATCAAAGATATATCACATCTTTATTACAAAACACAAACTGAACAACTAAGCATATTCCAAACTATTTAAACCTATGTATTTATATAGTTATTGTTTTTCATGTCAAAACGCACTTATCCGAAGTGTGCGTTTACTATGTCCTCTAGTATAGCTCTGTAGTTTTCTCCACTATTAACATGCCCGTGGGCTAATCTATGTCAACATGGGGATACTCATAGACATCTTCAGTGGAAATTTTCGGGAAGGTGTTTTAACTGTGACCGTCTTGGCCACAAGGCCATACATTGCTATAAGCAATAGAAATCAGGCCATGTTGCCAATGCTGACGTGTCTGGCAATGACTTTGATATCACTTAATATTATATATACTTTAATTTATGCATAAATGACTTGTCTCTATATCTTAAGACATTTGGTATTGGTATCACAATTGGGGATGAGAATGTTTGTATAATGCTCTATGCTGATGATATTGTGTTAATAGCGGAGTCTGTTGATGATTTACAAGTGCTACTGAATGCTTTAAATGATTGGTGTGCTCTAAATGATATGACTGTAAATGCGTCTAAAAGTAATGTTGTGCACTTTCGTCCCAAGTCAGAATTAAGCACACAGTTTAGGTTCACGTGTGGAATAAATCAGATTAATATTGTTGACAGATATACTTACTTAGGTGTTGTTTTGCATGAACATTTAGATAATAATATTACAGTTAAATCTGTTTCTCAGAGTGCCAGTCGCGCATTGGGCTTACTTATTGCAAAATGTGAGTCCGCCTCCGTGGTCGAGTGGTTAAGGTCGCTGACTTGTATACCACTGTAACCTATCATCACTGATGGTCACGGGTTCGAGCCCCGCTCAGGCCGTGTCTCATTTATATGAGAAAGTTGGCAGTTTCTTACGGAGGTTGGTGCACCCAAGTACTGGTTAACCGCTGGAGCCTGCCCAGGAAAGGTATTGTTAGGTAAACTGCCCGCCGGCGATATAGCCCGAAATGGTGCTGATGCAGGCGTAAAACCCGAAATATAACATAACATAATTATTGCAAAATGTAAATTAATGGGTGGTGTGCCCTATGATGTTTTTACAAAGTTATACGATTCGGTAGTTTGGCCTGTAATCAGTTATAGTGCTCCTTTGTGGGGGTTTCGATCATATTCGTGTCTCGAAGCCGTCCATAATAGGGCATTAAGGTATTTGCTGGGTGTCGGCAAATATTCACCAAACAATGGTATTTCAGGAGATATGGGTTGGAAACCCCCAATAGTCCGACAATGGAAAGATATCTCGCTTTATTGGTCGAGACTTTCAGGTATGGATACCGCAAGGATCAATAAGCGAGTGGCACTCTGGGCATATAGTAAAGCTAGTCGTTCATGTAGAAATTGGCATTTTAAGGTTAAGAGCTATTATGAGGCTAATGATTTTCCTACGTACACTAGCTTTGCTAATCCCATATCTCGTTCTTTCACACATAATATAGAGGTCAAAGCATATGATAAGTATATAAACTCTTGGTCAACCAAGATAAACAATGTCATAGGTCCTTCTGGACGCGGGCGGAATAAATTGAGAGTATATAATTTGTTTAAAACTGACTATATTGCAGAGCAATATTGCAAAATTGTATTACCACCCAGACATCGTTCTGCTTTTTGCAAATTTCGACTGGGGATTGCCCCCATTAGGATAGAGACTGGTCGGTATGAAGGTTTGCCAGAGGAATCTAGGATTTGTCCGTTTTGTGATACTGCTACTATTGAAAATGAGATGCATGTAATATTGAAGTGTCCAGTTTACAATGATTTAAGACAAGAATTATTATCAAAGTCATATGCGTGTAATATCAATTTTTACTCAATGTCTGATTATGATAAATATTGTTTCCTGTTTTCAAACCAAGAGATGATTCGTAATTGTGCCAAAACCTGTTTTATTATTCTACAGAGGCGTCAGTTTTTATTATGTAAATAATTTTTTAATTTGTGAATAATGTCATTATTACTTGTATCTCTAACTGCATTTTTTAGTTCGTCTGTAATATCACTGCTAATCATATTCGCTATGATCTGATCAAAGCGAAGTTAGATTTCATATGACCAATTCTTAATCAGTGTGCAATAGTACCTATTTTGTATTTCAGTGTTTTATAATTGTCTTAGAGCAGTTTTTAATATCCGATTAGCAGGGATATTGCAGCTTTATCCCTAACATACTGTGATAAATATGAGTATGTATAATTTTGTTCATCTCCTATAACTCCATGTTGGAGTGGCATTGTACTTTTATTATGTAAACTATACATGTAATATTATTGTAAATATTGTACGTACAATGATGAGATGTAAATAAAGATTACTACTACTACATCCAATAGATTTAATCTTTTGCAAACAATATGTTCACAATGTGAATTATCAAACTGTATTTGTAATGCTTTAGAAATTAGTTTAGCTAATCATCCTGACTCGACCAACAGCTTAAATGGTATTGTAATTGATACCACAGACATCGGTCTGCATAAAAATGGCATGAATATCGGTCATTTAAATGTTCAAGGTCTTAATAATTTAGACAAATTTGAAGAGGTAAAGCTACTTATGACCTCTGATAAAAATAAAATTGATATTATGGGGCTGAGTGAAACACAATTTAAAGATGATGTAAATACAAATGCTTATTTAATTAAAGGATTTTTACCTCCATTTCGTAGAGACCAAAATGACAGAAATGGTGGTGGCGGTATTTTAGTTTATGTTAAAGATGGGTTAAATGTGAAACACCGTTATGATTTAGAAACGCATGATATTGAGGTTGTTGTTCTTGAAATATATTATAAATATTGTAAACCATTTTTTGTTTGCAATGTGCATAGGCATCCTCACTCTAAAATAGAGTGGAAAGACAGATTTGAATTATTTATCGAAAATATGTTCTATGAAGAAAAAGAAATAATTTTATTAGGTGATTTCAATAGAAACCTCACTGATTGTTATACAAATGATGAATGGGCACATTTTTATATCCCACTAGGTCTTACACAGTTAGTAACGGAACCTACTAGGGTAACTAGATCATCTGCATCTTTGATTGATCACATATATACTAACATGGAAGAAAACATTGCCAATATGTATGTACCAGAGCTTTCTATCAGTGATCATTACCCAGTATTCTGTAATCGTAAAGTCAACTTTTCAAATAATAAAAGTATGCATGAAACAATATCATATAGATCATTTAAAAACTTCAATGAGGAGTCCTTTTGCGAAGATTTGCGTATTGCAGACTGGACCTTTGTTTATATATATGATGATCCAAATGAAATATTAAATATGTGGTGTAAACTATTTTTAGATATTGTACATAAGCATATTCCAATAAAAACTCAGCGAGTGAAACGGAAATATCAACCAGACTGGATAACAACAGAAATCTTAGATACTATGAAAGAACGCGATAAAATGAAGCAAGATAAATCAGAGCAAGGTGTTAATCAATATAAACTACTTAGAAACAAAGTGTCGGCAATGATTAACACAGCAAGGAAAGAGTCATGTGAAAGAAAAATAGAGTCTGGTAAAGATAACCCACGTACGGTCTGGAAGATTTTTAAAGAGTTTGGTTCAGGAAAATCAACACAATCTGGAAACAATATTAACTCAAATACCATCAAGGATCTGATTACTCTCAAAATGTTGAAATGGCAAATATATTTAATGAATTCTTTGTCAATGTTGCATCTAATATCAAAGATCCAGTCCCTGATCACTTAAACTTTGACTATATAAAAGATTTTATTAATGAACATGTACCTGTTTATGTAGTGTTTGAAATACCAGAAGTTACACAGAGTAATATCAGAAAGCAATTACTCGAACTTAATGTTTCTAAAGCTACTGGAATCGATAATATTGGACCAAAGCTGTTAAAACTTTCAGCTGATATCATTGTACAACATTTAACTGTTATAATAAATAGGAGTTTGCAAACATCAACTTTCCCTGAAGCTTGGAAATTTGCAAAAGTCAAACCATTATTCAAAAGTGGACAAACCAATGACGTCAATAACAATAGACCTATTTCAATTTTACCATCTTTGTCGAAACTTTTTTAAAGACACGTGCATAAATCGCTGCAGACTTTTTTGGATCACTTCAATTTACTTCACAAAACACAAAGTGGTTTCAGAACTGGCCACTCAACTGAATCAGCTTTACTTTATATGATAGATAAATGGATTCGAGCACTGAATGAGGGAAAATTGATTGGAATTGTAACGGTCGATTTTCGAAAAGCTTTTGATCTTGTCGATCATACTGTTTTGTTAATGAAAGTATCATTATACAAATGTAGCAACAATACTTTGAAGCTTTTTCAATCATATCTTTGTGATAGAAAGCAAACTGTTTCTATAAATGACGTTTTATCTGAAAATAGAACTGTTAATTGTGGAGTCCTGCAGGGCTCAATATTAGGACCTCTTTTATTCTTACTTTTTATCAATGACTTACCACTAATGTTTTCAAATAAAATCACCGGTAGCGATTTATATGCAGATGATACTACATTATATGATATCCATAATAAGAAAGAAGTGTTAGAAACAAGATTACAAAGAAGTGTTAGAAACAAGATTACAACAAGCTTTGGAAGACTTGAAATACTGGTGTTTCCAAAATGGAATGAAGATTAATACAGACAAAACGAAAGTTCTATTTATGATGACAGCCCAGCGAAAATGTGCTTTCCCTTACCCTACACTCTCTCTTAAATATGAAAATATATTATTGAAAACCAGCAAATCAGAGAAGTTGCTTGGAGTACACATTCATGATTCATTAAAATGGGACTCACATATCAAATATATTGTGAAAAAGATTTCAACTAACATTTGGCTATTAGGTAAAATACGGTATATTGTGAATCTGAACTACAGAATACTTTATTACAAGGCATATATCCAACCACATTTTGATTATTGTTGTATCATATGGGGAAACACCACATAACAAAATATTAACACACTATTAAGATTGCAGAGACGAGCTTGTAAATTCATTCTGGGCCAAGATTATATTTCTTTGCGTGAATCAATGTCTGAAATTAATATAATGACTTTTGACCAACGGATTATTTTTCAAAAAGCAGTAACAAAGATGAACAATCTTGTACCGAATTATTTGAATGAACATTTTCAATTAAGACATTGCAATTCAGTTACTTCAGATATGACATTGAGAAATGTTTCAAATATGGATCTCTATATTCCAAGACCTAGATGTGAAAAGTATAAGAAATCATTAGAATACTCTGGTCCAAAGCTATGGAATTGTCTACCATTTGAAATTAAGACGTCCAGATCTTTAAATATATTCAAGACAAAATGTAAAGTATGGATACAACGTTTTAATCGGTAGACACTAAACAGTTATATATATATAATGATTGTAAATCAATATGCTTATGTCGTTTTGTATTTCTATCAAAGTACCTGATTTATTTAGGCTGTTGTTTAAGTTACATTGTACAACATTATGCATGTATATTGTACGGCGTAACTATGTTATAATTATTGTGTATGTACATTTATTTTATAGTGTTAACAAATTGAAGAGGGCCCTAAGGAGGATTAGTTCAAAACTAATTAGGTCACCCTCTATAAATAAAGAAATCTATCTATCTCTATATGGATTATTTACTATATTTATTAAAATTTTATTTTGCTAAATCACTGTTCGTTTATATTATGCAAATATTGTCCTCGTGTGTGTTTTACGTTTATTTATCGTCGCTACCGGTTGCCCATATGAGCGACGCCTCCTGAAGAGATTAGTCATTTTAGATTTATGGAAGTTAGTGCAATGATACAGACAGAGACCAATTCCAGAGTCTCCTCTGGTTCTTTTACGTGCACGGTGTACAGCACCGACACGAGACCTCGGTTTAACGTCCCATCTGAAAGACTGTTAATTTTATTAGGGTCACACGTGGGATCGAACCTGCGATCCCTGGATTACCAGTCCAGTGTGTTACCACTGGACTACAGATCCGTCCTTGTCCTCGTGGGTCTTTCGCCTATTTAAAGGAATCGATCGGTCGGGTCAAGATGCACAGTCATATGCATGTGTATAAATGCAGATCTTTGAATGTTACCTCAACTGATAACACAAGTATAAATTGTTGTAGATCCTCTGTGGTATCTAGGATACGGTGCTCACCTCGTAACCGAGGTATGCGATATCTAATCTCGCCACAGACACGATGATGCTGCAATTATAGACAGTATTGGGTTTTCGATTACCTCCCTTGACAGATAAAGTCCGATATATCCCGAAATATGTATTGGTCCTTTTAGTTGAAAGCCTTTGTTTTTATTGGTGTTCCCTAACCATATGTTGCGGTATGATAAATGTGATTTTATCAAAAGCATGTTAATTAATTTATAATCAATTTCTACAGTAAAGTATCTATTGGATATGCTGTAGGATATCTGTCGAGATTTAGTAATTTAATAATTATAAGATAAGAAAACTAATGAAATCAGATATCATGTGGTGCAAAGTAAACAACGATAAAAACAGAGGAAGCCAATTAAGAGGACCACTCTACTTTCATGAGTATTCAGGGGCAGTAACTGACTAATATCTCTCATTAGACAACTTCACACGCCAGTTAGTCCACGCTGCATCTTCACTCTTCATCAATGCGATGGATTCCATAAAAAATGAGGCATCGATAGTGATACATCTAATGTTGTTAGGATTAATTTAGTTCTCAATCGGGCTAAGAATAACCTTTCATATATACAAACAAATTGAAACTGTTACCTCCGAAGCGCACCATGGGTACCAATATCACCATGGGCGTAGCAGCGCTGGCAACAACACCAGCTAACAACACGATCAGTATCTTCATTGTACTGCAAACATATAAGTACCAAACTGTAAATTACATAAATACATCTATATATAATGACACCATAAAGAAACGATGCAGTGTGTTTTGTGTGGTTTAGTCATTGTTAGTGAAGAGATTAGTCATTGTAGATGTTTGGAGGATAGTGCATTGATACAGACAGAGACCCATTCCAGAGTCTCCTCTGATTCTTTTCCGTGTACGGTGTAAAGCACCGACACGAGACCTCGGTTGAAAGACTGTTAATTTTAATATGGTCAGACGAGGGATCGAACCTGCGATCCCGGGATTACCAGTCCAACGTGCTAACCACTGGACAACAGATCCGCCTGTGCAGTTGCCTTAGAGGTACAATTGATATAATTTTATAAAAAAATAGAGAGACATTTGTGCAAAATATTGGATAAAGTAACACTCGATATAAAAGTGCACCGTTTTTATGGTGGCAGTATAGAATCCAGACGTTATCTCGGTCGGTCATTCGCAAATCATCCGCCAATCTCCCCTCCTTAGCCAAGTACTGAACATTTTAGACAATCTTTCTTATATTCAGGGTCACACTTATGGACTACCCTCCCTTATCACATCAAAACAGCACATTCTGTTCTACATTTCAAAACCGTTAACCTTATAAACTGATAATTTATAATTATACATGAATGTAAGTATTATTATTATTATTATTATTATTATTATTATTTTACCAGATTTGAATAGCACTCTTTTCATACAGAAATTATACGTCCAATAGTGCTTAACATTAATTTAGCATAGTAAAACATTTTTACAACATACATTACAATAGTCAACATTAAGGACAACAATTTGGTATGAATAAAAAAAACCTAAAAAAACCGTAAAATATTTATCAGAAATATTAAGAAAAGTACATACAAGAATAAAGGTTAAGAATTAAAATACATACATAAAGTATTAGTGTGTGTAGCTTACATCTTATTTCCTATGAAAGTTTTACTTGTCTGGACTGGTAATCCAGGGATCGCATACTTGCAGGTTCGATCCCCGTCTGACCCTACGAAAAGTAACAGTCTTTCAGATGGGACATTAAACCAAGGTATCGCGTCTGTGCTTTACACTGTGCACGTAAAAGAACCAGAGGAGACTCTGGAATGGGTCTCTGTCTGTATTATTGCACTATCCTCCAAATATCTAAAATGACTAATATCTTCAGGAGGCGTCGCTCATATGGGCAACCGGTAGCGACGATAATTACTTACATTTTCACAGAGGTCCCTATACATATAGTATACATAGGTGACGTGTTTCATTATTTTCAGCCAATATTTTGTAGATCTTTCTTTACATATTGTAGAATGTGGGAATCTTCCTAGTTTATTTCATGTTTACAAATGATATAGTTCATACAAATTTATTTGAGCTCGATTGCGAAACAAGTTCTTACAACTTATATTAATCACTCTCGAGACCTCCTTCTTGATGGAATCCGTCGCCACGAGGGAGAGAGAAGAGGCAACATGGAAATTAAATGCCTTGCCTAATGGCACAATCGTAACGGCTCCAGTGGGGCTCATACTCCTGACCGTTCGCACCTGAAGCGAACGCGCTACCACAGCGCTATCACGACTTCCACAAGTGATATAATATATTTTCCGAACTCGTTTTTTCGTTGCCATTCGTTAAATAGGATTTATCTCACACCATATTTGTAATTCTAAATCATGCCCAGTGCATTGTTGTTATTAAAAGTGTAACTTACGTGTGTTTGATTACATCCGAGTGTTCAACAATCCACCAACATATTGAATGAAACCGTATGTAGCTATCAAAGCGAACGTCCCTAATTCTTCTAACATCTACCCGGAAATGTCACCCCCGTTACATAACGTCGAGGTCAATTTATGTCATGTACGCTAATTGTGTCATTTAATAGTAATTAATACGCTAAATGTCTTCCCTAATGATTCACTTAGTATAATATGGAACTAAATTGATTAGTGTCTCAATCGTAAAGTGAGTTGTAAATTATTTAATATGTATCTCTGTGTGGCTTTGTGATGTTGCCATTTTTTATTTCGAGTTGTGTGTGTGTTTTACGTTTATCTATCGTCGCTACCGGTTCCCATATGAGCGACGCCTACTGAAGAGATTAGTCATTTTAGATTGTTGGAGAATAGTGTAATGATACAGGCATAGACATATTCCAGAGTGTCCTCTGGTTCTTTTACGTGCACGTTGTACGGCACCGACACGAGATCTCGGTTTAAAGTCCCAACTGAAAGACTGCTAATTTTATTAGTGTCAGACGGGGGTTCGAACCTATTATTTCGAGGTTATACAGGTATGCCTATATATACCTGCCCCCGAAGGCACAGTTAGTCAACAAGTGAAGGTCACATCCTGCAGGACTTAAGCACTACAGTTACTTGAGCTCAACGCGGTAAATTTACATCTCGCTAAAAAGTGGACTTTGAAGTCAAATGTAGTCTGCTGTACTGCTAGCCAAAATGGTACAACAGTCTTTCAAATCTATCATAAAAAGGGCCGCCTGTGCATGCAACCTCCCTAGCACAACATTAAGGGTACTATAGAGTTGACGTATCGAGGACTTCTGTGATCTTGTCTTGGATACGTACCGGGTTTCCTATCTAGGTGACTTCCAGACGTCCCAAGTTTTGTGCGTCCCCTGTATTGTGTGTCAACGTTCAGTTGTCCCGTGGTGCAACTATCTACCCGTGTAGCTTCATGTTTCATCGACACTACAACCGTCAATGCCGTCTAAAGACGCCCGTATTGCCCTGGTCCAACACGTAAACGCTATTATCACGTCATTAACAATGTGATCAGAAAGCCAGGGGAGGTAACTAGAGCCACATAGTGGGGTAGTATTGTCCCCTGATACTCATTCCTCTGGTCGTTGTGTCATGCTGTGTGGTAATGCTCTTTTGGTGGAGAATGTAACCCTTGTTGCAAGTTCGACAACCAGACCACCCCGGAATGAGCTGCTGATGTGAGACGAGCCATGAAGATGCCAGCCGGGAATTTACACGCATTAATAGCTTGGTCGTTTTATACATTTAGATGGCTGAGGACAATGACAACAGTAAACAACTCACTAAATAAACATGTACAACCTGTGTGAGACGAGCCATGGCATCAACGTGCACGCCCTGAGGATGCCAGTCGGGAGTTTACACGCATTAATAGCTTGGTCGTTTTATACATTTAGATGGCTGAGGACAATGCCAACAGTAAACAACTAACTAAATAAACATGTACAAACCTGGTATTATGTTAAAGATACCCATATGTTTCAAACGACCACGTGGAAGTCGTGATAGCGCAGTGGTAGGGCATTCGCTTCAGGTGCGAAAGGCCGGGTGTTCGAGTCCCACTGGAGCCGTTACGACTGTGCCCTTTTAATGCCACGTTGCTGCCGACCCGGGCTAATATTTTCGTTGGGTCTACGGTTCTGTTGTAGTGTATGTATTATTATTAGGGATGGCAACGAATAATCAAATATTCGAATATTCACTAGAACGTCCGAATATTTGAAAACTTTTATAGTATTCGAATATTCGGAAGAAAAGAAAATATATATTTGCAACATTTAAATAAACTGTCATAAAATAAGATACGTCAGATACTACAGACGGATCTGAAGTCCAGTGGTAACACGCTGGACTGGTAATCCAGGGATCGCAGGTTCGATCCCCCGTCTGACCCTAATAAAATTAACAGTCTTTCAGATGGGACGTTAAACCGAGGTCTCGTGTCGGTGCTTTACACCGTGCACTTAAAAGAACCAGAGGAGACTCTGGAATGGGTCTCTGTCTGTATCATTGCACTATCCTCCAACAATCTAAAATGACTAATCTCTTCAGGAGGCGTCGCTCATATGGGCAACCGGTAGCGACGATAAATAAACGTAAAACACACCAAAGATACGTCGTTGTTGTTTTCTTTTCAATATATCATAAAACCTTAAAAAATTTACAATACAAAAGAAATCTCCCGAGGAGGTGTGAATAAACCATGATGTGATCGCAACCACGGCAGGTGTTAATTGACACTTGCCATGAAATTGGATAATTACAGTAGGTTCTAAGGTAGGTATTGTTTGAATTTTATTGTTTAATTTATAAACATGTTAATCTATATTACTGATTGAACCAAATTCAATATTGCAAACTAATTTGTATTTGTAACAGTGGACGATAACAATAACTGATTGAGTCATCGCCAAATTTACAGGAAGAAGTTATGACGTAGGGAATACAACAGAAAGTAGAAAATTTATGTGTTTGAGATATTTTGAGTTTTTCACAGAAGTATACAAAATATTCGAATATTCGAATATCTTTCCAACCGAATATTCGAATACCGAAATCGCTATTCGTTGCCATCCCTAAGTATTATGTAATATTCCTATTTTTCTGTATTACAGTATAGTGATTTGATCTTACATCAAATTGAACCAGGGTCGAAGGTTATAGGGTCGGAGGTTATAGGGTTGGATGTAACAGGGTCGGAGGTTACAGCGTCGGAGGTTATAGGGTCGGAGGTTATAGGGTCGGATGTTACAGGGTCGGAGGTTACAGCGTCGGAGGTTATAGGGTCGGAGGTTATAGGGTCGGATGTTATAGGGTCGGATGTTACAGCGTCGGAGGTTATAGGGTCGGAGGTTATAGAGTCGGAGGTTACAGGGTCGGCGGTTATAGGGTCGGATGTTACAAGGTCGGAGGTTATAGGGTCGGAGGTTATAAGGTCGGAGGTTATAGGGTCGGAGGTTACAGGGTCGGATGTTATAGGGTCGGAGGTTATAGGGTCGGAGGTTACAGGGTCGGATGTTATATGGTCGGAGGTTATAGGGTCGAAGGTTGTATGGTCGGATGTTATATGGTCGGAGGTTATAGGGTCGGAGGTTACAGGGTCGGAGGTTATAGGGTCGGAGGTTATAAGGTCGGATGTAACATGGTCGGAGGTTATATAGTCGGAGGTTATAGGGTCGGAGGTTACAGGGTCGGAGGTTATAGGGTCGGATGTTACAGGATCGGAGGTTATAGGGTCGGAGGTTATATGGTCGGATGTTATATGGTCGGAGGTTAAAGGGTCGGAGGTTATAGGGCGGAGGTTATAGGTCGGAGGTTATAGGGTCGGAGGTTACAGGGTCGGATGTTATATGGTCGGAGGTTATAGGGTCGAAGGTTGTATGGTCGGATGTTATATGGTCGGATGTTATATGGTCGGAGGTTACAGGGTCGGAGGTTATAGGGTCGGA
Organism: Archivesica marissinica; assembly: GCA_014843695.1. Taxonomy (NCBI): domain Eukaryota; kingdom Metazoa; phylum Mollusca; class Bivalvia; order Venerida; family Vesicomyidae; genus Archivesica; species Archivesica marissinica. The sequence goes on along the minus strand of CM026404.1, from coordinate 18,554,713 downwards.
GGTTACAGGGTCGGATGTTATAAGGTCGGAGGTTATAGGGTCGGAGGTTACAGGGTCGGATGTTATAGGGTCGGAGGTTATAGGGTCGGAGGTTACAGGGTCGGATGTTATATGGTCGGAGGTTATAGGGTCGAAGGTTGTATGGTCGGATGTTATATGGTCGGAGGTTATAGGGTCGAAGGTTGTATGGTCGGAGGTTATATGGTCGGAGGTTATAGGGTCGAAGGTTATATGGTCGGAGGTTATAGGGTCGTAGGTTATAGAACTTTGCTCACATCTCAAGCTCGATCTCAAATTTTATGATTGGTTGAGCCCGAGGTTTGCTCTTGGCTAAGCCAATGAGAACGTTTGAGTCTGATTTTGAGTTTTTAAAACATTTCAACAAAATCAAGCTTTCTGGTTGATACAGCTCAGGGTAAATATCAGAAACAACCAACCAAATCTTGAGTTTGAAATCTAGGAATTTATTTTTATATACTCCATCCATAGCCAGTATTGCCAGGGCTTCATGAAATTAAAACTCAACGAAATCAAATGTATTCTCGAAAATTTGTAAATTTTTAATTACCAAGTTACATACATGTATAGATCTCTGGGGTGTCGCATTATTTCATATGAGGAAGCATCCAGATGGCTTTCGGAAAGTCAGTGGTGGTTCTACCCGTGTTCCCGTTCGAGCCTGAATACTGCTGGAAGGGACACCCTTATGCTGTCCGATTAGCGCAGTGGTTATCGCGCTCGCTTCTCACCAATGCAACCCGGATTCGATCCTCAGACCGGGAAGTATGTGAGATGGTACGGTGGTCGCCAGATCGGACAGGTGGGCTTTCTCCGGGTACTCCGGTTTCCTCCCACACGAATGACCACATTTACTCTTTCATCCGCCCCAACGAGAGTGATTAATATAAGTCGTTAGAACTTGCCTCGCAATCGTTGTATAATAAATAACGTTTAAACACCCGTTGTCTCCCACCACCGATAATATCTGGACTCCAGTGATCGCGGTTCGATCATCTGCTATATGCATTACTAAATTGACTAATATCATATAGTATTTCTTGTAAAATTTACACTCAGAGCTCGTGTTTTACACCATGCACGGCACGTAAATGAACCAAGAGAGCATATGGAGTGAAGTTACGCACAGGCCCCTAAGAGCTAAAGTTACTAGTCTCTTCAGAGGCGTAGTTCTGTGGGTTACCGTTTGCGCCGATAAATAAACGCAAACAAACTTAATAAGAGGAAACTAGTAACAACTAAGTAATTTCATTTTTGTGTCTATTTTGTATTTGTTCTATATCCTTAACCCTTTGCCTGCTGAGTAAATAAAATCACATTTGCAAACAACATAGATCCAGATCAGCCGCGGCGTAACGCCGCGTCTGATCAGGATCTATGTTGTTTGCTATTCAGCCAAGTATTTTAGCTCCACTATCCGAATAGCAAACAGCATAGAGCCTGATTAGACTACACGTTCTGTGCCGTCTGATCTGGCTCTATGCTGTTTGCAAAGGTGATTTTATCTGCCGCTAGCGTGCAAAGAGTTAATATTGACGCAATCAGTAATATAACGTGGCTGTCCGATTAGCACAGTGGTTAGTGCGCTCGCTTCTCACCAATGCAACACGGGGTTCGATCCTCGGACCTGGAAATATGTGAGATGGTACGGTGGTAGCCAGATCGGACAGGTGGGTTTTTCTCCAGGTACTCTTCATATAAGTTGCTAAAACTTGCTTCGTAATCGTTGTAATTTAAATTAAGTTTAAATCATAAATAAATGATTGATTTTATTCTATGACGCAATTAATTAGTTGTATAATCTAGATGATTAGATAGTAGTATATATGGCAACACTGGCACACTGCATGACACAGCTGTAACATAATACCAGTTTGATAAGTTAACTTTATTTTGCCCTAGTTGTTATCTTAATTACAAAAAAAAAAATGAAAAAGGAACACATTAGCCCGGTGCGATTAAACTATTCTAATTTCGGAAGTATATCTCAGAAGTAATTTTGGTTGTTCGATTCTCTTCTCAGAAGTAATTCTTATTGTTCGATTTGAACGTTTCTCTTCTCAGAAGTAATTCTGGCTGTTCGATTCTCTTCTTAGGAGTAATTTTGGTTGCTCGATTCTCTTCTCGGAAGTAATTCTGGTTGTTCGATTTGAACGTTTCTCTTCTCAGAAGTAATTCTGGTTGTTCGATTCTCTTCTCAGAAGTAGTACTGGTAGTTCGATTCTCTTCTCAGAAGTAATTCTTACTCTTCCGGATTTCAAACAGACGGATCTGTAGTCCAGTGGTAACACGCTGGACTGGTAATCCATGGATCGCAGGTTCGATCCCCCGTCTGATTTACATTTTGGGATAAATCAAACTTTATCTGTCAGGGGCGGTAATAGAAAATTAGAGATGTACTCGATCCCCCGTCTGACCCTAATAAAATTAACAGTCTTTCAGATGGGACGTTAAACCGAGGTCTCGTGTCGGTGCTTTACATCGTGCACATAAAAGAACCAGAGGAGACTCTGGAATGGGTCTCTGTCTGTATCATTGCACTATCCTCCAAAATCTAAAATTACTAATCTCTTCAGGAGGCGTCGCTCATATGGGCAACCGGTAGCGACGATAAATAAACGTAAAAGCACACTTTCAAACAGAAGAGGCAAATCGGAAGAAAGGTCGCATGGTGTGAGAAAGCGTATTTTTGTTATTATTTTTTATACAGTCACATATTAGTGAGCGTATACAGTTAAACCTGCCTTAAGCAGCCAGCCAAGGGACTCACAGAAAGTGGCTGCTTAGCACAGACGGCTGCTTAATAGAGGTCAAATGTATAATAAAACAACATATTGGGAATCTGGAAAATGGCTGCTTAATACAGGTTGGCTGCTTAATAAAGGTGACCACTAACACACGTGTGACTGTATATACATTACGGTTATGTGTGAATAACGTAGCACTAATATAGCACTAGATACATGCTTCTTTGATGAAACAGTAATAAAACGATAGTTGTTTCCTGATTTTGGGCGCAGTTATTTTGATTTTCAGGGTTGAGGGCGCAGCCATTTTGTTTTCCTCCTTTGTGAAGGGATTTGCACACAATCCGGATAATTAAATAATGTGACACTTGTATAAAGTGTAATTTCCGATCTCTTAATAGGAATATGACTTTAAATTATATGAATACACAGATTGCGGCATTCATTGTTTTATAATTTATTAATTTTTATTACATGAATTCACGATTTCAAATTAATGAAATTCATGAAGTTGGAACCGTGAATTCGATGAAGTTGAAACCGTGAATTCGTGAAGTTGAAACCGTGAATTCGGTGAAGTTGAAACCGTGAATTCGTGAAGTTGAAACCGTGAATTCGGTGAAGTTGAAACCGTGAATTCGGTGAAGTTGAAACCGTGAATTCGTGATGTTGAGACCGTGAATTCGGTGAAGTTGAAATCGTGAATTCGGTGAAGTTGAAACCGTGAATTCGGTGAAGTTGAAACCGTGAATTCGTGATGTTGAAATCGTGAATTCGAGGAATTTGAAATCGTGAATTTGAAACCGTGAATTCGGTGAAGTTGAAAATGTGAAATGATGACAAAGCGAATGTCACAAGCAGTGTTTCGTACATATTTATATATCTGATACAGTTGTATCCATATTTTGAAAACGTGACCTTTTGACATTGTGACCTATTTGTAATCTGGATGTTTCGCAACCACTTTGAAAATCTCAAATGTAGTCCCGATAACTAATATGGTGCATGTTTATATTTGATCAAATAAATTGCATTTCACGATAGGCAGTGTATATGACTGCAGACTAGTTAGTGTGTTGAAAAGATTTAATATAAAAATCAGTCAATTGCAAACTGAAGGCAGGGTATACTGCCATATTTGGTGGAAGAATACCGTGTGTAAACACAGTGACGACACAGTGACGTCACTGAAATGCATGGTATAATATTATAGAATACCTCTACACAATGGATGTTGCACCAGAAGAAGTGAAAGATTGGACATATAAATGAAAAAGACTGTATGATTTTACTATGTATTTAATAAGCAATAATTTTGTTGTAGTGCAACCTTATTGAGTAGAGCTCGTGTTTCTATTTTTAGTAACAGTTATTTAGACACAAAGTTGCAGACCTTGCTCTGTGCACAACTGATTGGCAAGTCATGGTAATGCTTTGCATAATAAATATTATTTATCTTTCAGTAATTTATTGCCGAATAAAACATGGTTTGGAGTTCTGACGCGTAGGAATTCACCACACAGGCCGTATGCCTAAATGGTTAAGTATGCCGCTCAGGGCAACACACCATGTTTTATTCGATTATAACTAACACAAATATTATTTCGATTCAAACATGACAATATATGTAAATGATCTAAACAGCTCAAAAATAGTTGGTGCAATCCTTTAGAAAGCGTAAATGACGTCACAAAATTTCAAAAAATGCTAATAAAATGACGTCCGTTTGACATTATGCGCTAAACTATGGATTATTGTAGATTTAGACATACAGACAAAATGCTGAGTCATGTTAGAATTCAAGTTATTTTGCAATCGCTGCAAGAATTAGTGATTCAACATTTACCATATGCTACATTGTGTATATGTCTTTGCATATAGGTATATCCACATTGAAGCCACATACATATATATGTGCATACAGGTATATCCACATTGAAGCTAAATACATATGTATTTGCATACAGGTATATCCACATTGAAGCCACATACATATGTATTTGCATACAGGTATATCCACATTGAAGCCACATACATATGTATGTGCATACAGGTATATCCACATTGAAGCCACATACATATATATGTGCATACAGGTATATCCACATTGAAGCCACATACATATGTATTTGCATACAGGTATATCCACATTGAAGCTAAATTGAAGCCACATACATATGTATTTGCATACAGGTATATCCACATTGAAGCCACATACATATATATGTGCATACAGGTATATCCACATTGAAGATACATACATATATATGTGCATACAGGTATATCCACATTGAAGCTACATACATATGTATTTGCATACAGGTATATCCACATTGAAGATACATACATATGTATTTGCATACAGGTATATCCACATTGAAGCCACATACATATGTATGTGCATACAGGTATATCCACATTGAAGATACATACATATGTATTTGCATACAGGTATATCCACATTGAAGATACATACATATGTATTTGCATACAGGTATATCCACATTGAAGATACATACATATGTATTTGCATACAGGTATATCCACATTGAAGATACATACATATGTATTTGCATATATGTATATCCACATTGAAGATACAGTCAAACCTCTCTAGAGCAAACACCATCCGGATACATCGAGGATGGTTGTTGTAGAGAGGTTGTTGTTCTAGGGAGGTTCAACTTTTTGAAGTCTGGAAATGCGCGAATAGTCAGTTTATAGTCGGTGGCTCATACTGATTTGAATATAGAGTATACAGAATGAGGTCCTATGTACAATTGTACTTTCGGTAAATATTCAAAAACATTCTAAAACTGGCTCAAAGCATTGAAAATTCAACTTCTTTTTAATACATACATGTATAACTATACAGTATACATATATCAGTCTGAAACTAAACACAGATTTTATGTTTGCTTAAAAAAGTCACTGATTTTACTCTGATGTGCAGCTGAGGACACAATGTGTTAAAATCCCCCAGATTATGCAAATCTAGACAATTGTGTACATTAACGATTTATGTTTACAATAGATCAAAGTCAAAACATCTGATAAATCACACATTTCAATTGTATAAAAAACAAACAACATAAAACATAGATCTGTCGCATCACGGCAATTATCACTTCCATGCTAAATTTCATAAAAGAAGCTCCATAAATAGCGCTAATTGTAAGTTTGTTTTCAAAATATGGTCGGCCTTTTTATAATTGATCACATGGCTTCCGAATAACCTGGTTCCCATCAGCAATTTGTATATATATATATTCAAACACATAACTGTTAGGAAACCAGACGTATACATAGTGTGATTCTATTGTTAGCTATTTTTAGAATTGGGAAATACAGGTACAAGATATTTTGGGATTATTGTCTGTTCTTGGGAGGTTTTACGCATCAATGGGTGGGAAATTGACTGTCGTTGTGCGTTGTAGAGAGGTGTCGTTCGTGAGAGGTGAAATTACATTAAAATCCAACGGGAGGGAATAAAAATGACGTTATAAAGAGGGTGTCGCTCCTGGGAGGTGACGTTTGAGGAGGTGGGACTGTACATACATATGTATTTGCATACAGGTATATCCACATTGAAGATACATACATATGTATTTGCATACAGGTATATCCACATTGAAGCTACATACATATGTATGTGCATACAGGTATATCCACATTGAAGATACATACATATGTATTTGCATACAGGTATATCCACATTGAAGCTACATACATATGTATTTGCATATATGTATATCCACATTGAAGATACATACATATGTATGTGCATACAGGTATATCCACATTGAAGATACATACATATGTATTTGCATACAGGTATATCCACATTGAAGCTACATACATATGTATTTGCATATATGTATATCCACATTGAAGATACATACATATGTATTTGCATACAGGTATATCCACATTGAAGCTACATACATATGTATTTGCATATATGTATATCCACATTGAAGCCACATACATATGTATTTGCATACAGGTATATCCACATTGAAGATACATACATATGTATTTGCATACAGGTATATCCACATTGAAGATACATACATATGTATGTGCATACAGGTATATCCACATTGAAGCCACATACATATGTATTTGCATACAGGTATATCCACATTGAAGATACATACATATGTATTTGCATACAGGTATATCCACATTGAAGCCACATACATATGTATTTGCATACAGGTATATCCACACTGAAGATACATACATATGTATTTGCATACAGGTATATCCACATTGAAGATACATACATATGTATGTGCATACAGGTATATCCACATTGAAGCTACATACATATGTATTTGCATACAGGTATATCCACATTGAAGATACATACATATGTATGTGCATACAGGTATATCCACATTGAAGATACATACATATGTATGTGCATACAGGTATATCCACATTGAAGATACATACATATGTATTTGCATACAGGTATATCCACATTGAAGATACATACATATGTATGTGCATACAGGTATATCCACATTGAAGATACATACATATGTATTTGCATATAGGTATATCCACATTGAAGATAAATGCATATGTATGCATATCAGGTATATCCACATTGAAGATACATACATATGTATTTGCATACAGGTATATCCACATTGAAGATACATACATATGTATGTGCATACAGGTATATCCACATTGAAGATACATACATATGTATGTGCATACAGGTATATCCACATTGAAGATAAATGCATATGTATGTGCATATAGGTATATCCACATTGAAGATAAATGCATATGTATGTGCATATAGGTATATCCACATTGAAGATAAATGCATATGTATGTGCATATAGGTATATCCACATTGAAGATAAATGCATATGTATGTGCATATATGTATATCCACATTGAAGATAAATGCATATGCCTGTTCGCACATACATATCCTCATGTTAGTGTGAGCGAATGTGTTAACTTATTTTGGAAAATCTCTTCATTTATTCATAAGTGTCAAAAAGCTTAATCCAGATTAAACGTGTGTGCAACGGCAGAGCATGGACATGGTGTGTGCACTCTATATAAGTTCCGGCTTGTAACAATTTAGCAAGCAAGTGTGGTCTGTGAATAAACTCACGTGTTGGTCGGTTTGTTGTTGAAACTTTCATTATTATATTTCATTTATTAGAATTTCACCAGAACTATTCTTTTGGCACTTTCTCGATCGCTATATAGAAATGAATAAAATACATATCAACAAAGGCTGGTATATGATGCTTTACACTAAATCCGTCCACAGTAATCCACGAATCAATAAGCTGTTTTTCGTTTGCTTGTACTTTTTCCACCGGGTGTTTTCCTGCCCTTAGTTGCATATCGTCCAGCTGGACTCGGTGACTTTCCTGTCCTAGTTTTGGTCTTTGGTTTCTGTATTTCTGCAGATCTAATGCTGAAATTTGGGAAGAGGTCGTCATATTTTTCTAACAATGGAATGTAGTGATACTGTGGCGGAAGTGGTGTTGCGCGTGGATCGAAATTCTCATCCCGCAGAATCTCTTTCTGCACGAGAACGTAAGTCGCATGTGATGTCAGGTGTTTATTTGCATGGTCGGACTTATGAGCATCGAGTTCTTTTACAAGACCTAAAATAGAAAACACATGGTTGTTTATGAATAAGCATTCGAACAGCACATTCGTGAATTAGTTTAAACGTATTTTATTCAGAAAATAACATATAAGAATAAAGTGCTGCAGTAGAAAACATGTGGATTGGAAAACAAGCATATTAAAATGCTTATGCTAATTCCTTTCCATAGTGGAGTTTGCAAACATATACATTTAGCACATTGGAGTCAGCGGATGGTTGGTGTTGTTTTAGCATTGGCTAATTTTAAATCTACTGAATTTTAATAAATAGTTAATGTTAATTTATAACATTAGTAAAACAAATAGGTGCTGTCTCACACGCTGCGTAGATAGTGGGAATATTTGATGGTAAATGATTAGATCTCGAAACGCTTAGTTGCTGCTATGAAGCCCTGGACACGTGACTTACTGTGCCCGATAATCACCATGCGACAACGTGAATACTTTTGCAAGGACATTTAACTTTCTTGTGCTAATCCCAACTCATTGTATAAATTCATGCTTGTGATGCTTTATGTATGGGATTTATTTTGTGCTTAATGTATACTGTTCCAATTTTCCTCTTCAAGTGTCTGACCTTGTCTATTTATCTATCTTCCTTTTATGTCGAACCCCTCGCGGGGACGTAGACATGTTGCGCGCCAAAAACCGCAAAGAAGTTAAAAGTATGAGTAGTTAAAAGCATAATTTAAGAAAGTAGTGAAAATAAGTTGTGATAAAAGTTTAAAAGCAGCTGCGCAGAACAACTAGGGACTGGCATGATCAATATGGCAAACTACCGTATTGAATTGCTCTATGGTAGGGAGATGGGCAATGTCAGGAGGGAGATGGTTCCAATGGTAGATTGATCTAGGAAAAAAGGAAAACTTGTAGTAGTCTGTAGTTGCTGTAATTAACCTATAGCTTAAGGAATGGCAATGGCGAGCAGGACCGGAGAGGGGAACTAGGTAATTTTCAATGGGAATAGCAACAAGATCATTATGAATTTTATACATAAGGGATAACCTATTGTCAATACGCCGAGACAGACTATCCGTGTTTGTCCGACACTGTATTGTTTTATAACTGTTTATGACAATATTTAAGGCGATTATGCTTTGAGTTATATATCTAATACTTACAAGAGTATTATTTACATACGCGCTATATATATATAGTTTATAAGGCCGCGAGACAGAATATATTAAACATGTTCACCACTCGTTTCCTTACCTATACAGAAGCAGCACTCTCACTAGAAATATATTGGCCTTTGTTTGGTTTGGTCGCGAAATTATGTGACAATAGGATGAAACAATGTCCGAGATACATCCACTCTTAAGGTCAGACGGTGTTATTGATATCGTGGTCTGGGATTGGTTGAAACAGTGTAGGGAAGCCCTTAAGAGTTATTGATACATGAACTGATTGGCCGAGTAGGAATATTTTAGAATATTTGCATACTATTTGGTGACAAATAAAGACTATAAAATTATTATAAATACAGGTGACAGTGCAACATTCACCACCAAATTACCTTCAGAGTAGGAGTGGGTGCCTTTATTGGGAAATATAAAAAAATACAATCTGTCAACCCTATTGAAATTTGACATTTTCTTGTGGCTCAAAGGCCAGCTGGTTGAAACTACTGTCTTTTAAGCCAAACTATTTTTGTGGAACATATAAGGGCACTGTGTGTTATAATGGTGGCCTATGGACATTTCAATAGCGGTGTCTGACCTGAAATATGATATCAGAAGTACTATATCTATATTGATTCAAAACTCACTAACATTTAAACAGTATATATCGTATTGTTGATAAGAGTTACATAAACATTTAAACAGTATATATCGTATTGTTGATAAGAGTTACATAAACATTTAAACAGTATATATCGTATTGTTGATAAGAGTTACATAAACTTATCTATTGTTAAAAGATTCTTTCAATAACGATACGTGTTCAACCTCAAATTGCTCCGTTTCCAAGCAACGTATTTGAACAAATAATTAGTATATTAATGTAAAGTCATAGAAAAAAACATGGTAGGGGATTATGCCCGGGGTGGGTGATTATGTAATACATTCATTTATACCGGCTACCAATATGCACAAAATAAGCCCCTACCGTACTGAATCTTACGTATTAAGCATGATTTTGTTTAAAAACAATTATATTTGGTATTTTCTATTCAATTTACCTGTCTCGTCGGCAATATCCACTATTACATCCGTACTCCCGTATCCGGCCCGGCGCTTAATACTATGCAGCAGGTTAATGACGGCACAGCTGGGATTACACAACAGCGTTTCGTTGTTACCATATTTCACAAGAATAAACATGCTTACAGGCACGTAGTTACCTTCAAATAAATACTATTTCCAACTTTTACTATTTTCAATTAATTCTTAAATACTGCATGATAGGTTGTATAACTTGGTACTACTGCATACACACGCTATATAGACATCTGGTTACGCATTCTATGCAAGCTACACCGACTTGTTATTATCACCGACTGAGCGTTATATAAATAAATCTATGACGAAGCTTCCATTCGTGTACAAGTAATTCAAATGTTCCAAATTATTCTAATCCTATTACTTTATCGTCACTTCTAAAAGTCTTAACTTCGCAATATCCTATTTACAAATATATTCTATTTACGTCCAGAGAAGCGATTCAAATTCCCGTTTCGTAATTCAGAAATTCCACCAATACACTAAAGCCGTCAACGTTTGTTTGGCTACTTTAAAGTGACTTGAACTGCAGAAATCTATAATATCAACCATCTAACGACATGACAAAACTTAAGATTTCCAATAGATATGCTGAATAAATACCGATATATTTAGGTAAATAAACATTGCCTTTACAAATGCCAAAGATAAGCCCCTGACTGTGCTCCTTTATATATTGATTGTCAATAGAACACGTTAAATTACATTGACACATGCAGACATTCAAACACTATACATACACAAATTCACACACGTTAAAGCGACATTACATCGCAAAAAGCAAATAAAATGCATTTTTTCACGTATAAATGCATTGCTACTACACATTCTTCTGAATGCTTTCGAACACTAAAATTGAACTAATAAACAGTGTTTTTGTGGTCTACAAATTTTCAAACTTGAAAGTAGGATTTCATATAACGATAACTCTGTACTATGTATCGTGATATTCAGGATACAGGCGTTGTATTACGCATGTATGTCGACCACATTTACATTAGTTTGTTATGTAAACAAACCGCTTATATGACGATTGTTTATTAGTTGAAATACTCAGTATATGAGGCAAATATTTGGAAATTATGATACCATATAATATTGCATTGTCATTGATGTAGTGTCGCTTTAAAGTCATATTGCAGTTCAAAATGACTGTCTCGTGTTCTAAATATGGTATTCTCGTTACAAACGAGTATTACCCGAGCTGTTTCAATACACAAATCCAACATAATATTATGACATATTTAATGTACATTAAATATTATAATAATATTAAAAAAATAGAAAACATTTGTCCAGACCCCCAAACGTCTGTGGTATATTATAGATATATTATAGAGTATGTACATCATAGATTGGGCACATCATATATTAGGTACATCATATATTAGGTACATCATATATTAGGTACATCATAGATTGGGTACATCATAGATTGGGTACATCATAGATTGGGTTCATCATACATTAGGTACATCACAGATTAGGTACATCATAGATTGGGTACATCATAGATTGGGTTCATCATACATTAGGTACATCACAGATTAGGTACATCATAGATTGGGTACATCATAGATTGGGTACATCATAGATTGGGTTCATCATACATTAGGTACATCACAGATTAGGTACATCATAGATTGGGTACATCATAGATTAGGTAGACATTTGATAGATTTGGTAGATTGTAGATTAGGTACATCATATATTAGGGACATCATATATTAGGTACACTCATATATTAGGTACATCACAGAGTGGGTACATCATAGATTGGGTACATCATAGATTGGTACATCATAGATTAGGTACATCATATATTGGGTACATCATAGATTAGGTACACATTTGATATATTAGGTACATCATAGATTGGGTACATCATAGATTAGGTACATCATAGATTGGGTACATCATAGATTAGGTACATCACCGATTAGGTACATCATATATTAGGTACATCATAGATTGGGTACATCATATATTAGGTACATCATAGATTGGGTACATCATATATTAGGTACATCATAGATTGGGTACATCATAGATTAGGTACATCATAGATTAGGTACATCACATATTAGGTACATCATAGATTGGGTACATCATAGATTAGGTACATCATAGATTAGGTAGGCATTTAATAGATTTGGTAGATTATAGATTAGGTACATCATATATTAGGTACATCATATAATAGGTACATCATAGATTGGGTACATCATAGATTAGGTACATCATAGATTAGGTACATCACAGATTAGGTACATCATAGATTGGGTACATCATAGATTAGGTACATCATAGATTAGGTAGGCATTTTATAGATTTGGTAGATTATAGATTAGGTACATCATATATTAGGTACATCATATAGTAGGGACATCATAGATTGGGTAGGCATTTTATAGATTCGGTAGATTATAGATTAGGTAGATTCTAGAAAGTCAAACTAGATTTCAAAAGATTTCCTTAAGTAAGCAGTTGGTATAATTTAGATTATCGTCTTGGATTATTTACCATTAAGTCAAGAAGTGAAATTTACATAAATAATCGCTAAATGTCGTACAAATCAATACTATTTGGCAAATCAATTAAGGACACCGTGTACGAGCATTGATGAATGCAATTACATGTACACCGCGTGAGTGGTTTACGTTTATTTATCGTCGCTACCGGCTGCCCATATGAGCAACGCCTACTGAAGAGATTAGTCATTTTAGAATGTTGGAGGATAGTGCAATGATACAGACATAGACCCATTCCAGAATCACCTCTGGTTCTTTTATGTGCACATTGTAAAGCACCGACACGAGACCTCGGTTTAAAGTCCCAACTGAAAGACTTATTTGCTGCTGCTGTTGCTGCTGCGTGAGACAAACAAGTATGTAATAGAGCAGTTCAGTTTTCCGAGTGATATTTTAATAACCTACCCCCAACCGCCTCCCACCCCCATGGACAATTTAATGTCTTGGATGGATACAAAACTGATACCGAAGTAGCTAAAACGCATCGCTTCCGGTGAACTATTCATAATTCCAGGCCTCGACACATTTTTAATTTCTTACTCGTCCTACTGGGCGAGTGATGCCACTGTTCCACTCGTCCAGATTGGACTATCACTCGTCCCATGTATTTTAGGAAAATTAAAAATCGTCAGAATTGCACTTTAATTTATTAATAAATGCAATTATGTGGCAGCATACACACATTAAAATAGCCGCGGTGATTTCCCATTATCACGCCTGGTAATCATTCCGAAAAAAGTAAAACGAATATTATTTTATTTTGTTCCTACGATTTATATTGGATATTTAGCTGAAATTATCACTCGTCCGACTGGGCAAGCGACTTGGAATTTCTACTCATCCAGATCGAAAAGTCACTCGTAAATACGAGCGGACGAGTGGATTTGTCGAGCCCTGAATTCATATTCAAATTCGTCCATGCAGTCAATACAACGAGATAATGGTCATACTTCAAGTGTTTCAAGCGTATGTACCACGACACAACTCCATATGCACTAGATTCATTGAGAATAAAGACATTAAAGGATATCATACACATTAGATAGCACATTTATAGATAACACTGTTGTTTTTATCAAATTAACGCCCATTAAGAACTATGAAAACATACTTGGACGTGAATGGCACACGTCTGGGTCAATCTTCAACGGGTGGGCGACTTCTGATGTGTATATTTTATAAACACACGCAAACACAATCGCAAAAACTCAGACGGATCTGTAGTCCAGTGGTAACACGCTGGACTGGGTCTGACCCTAATAAAATGAACAGTCTTTCAATTGGGACTTTAAACCGATGTGCTGTACACCGTGCATGTAAAAGAACCAGAGGAGACTCTGGAATGGATCTGTCTGTATCAATGCACTATCCTCCAACATTTTAAAATGACTAATCCCTTCAGGAGATGTCGCTCATATGGGCAACCGGTAGCGACGATAACTAATCATAAAACACACACGCTTTAGATAGCACATTTATAGATAGCACTGTTGTTTTTATCAAATTAACGCCCATTAAGAACTATGAAAACATACTTGGACGTGAATGGTACACGTCTGGGTCAATCTTCAACGGGTGGGCGACTTCTGATGTGTACATTTTATAAACACACGCAATCACACTTTTAGCTTTCAGTTCAATCCACATATTACAATATAAATGTATGTTTCTGTATATTTCTCAATGTATATTACATGTATCCTGATAAATAAATATGTTTAAACCAATCCACATATCACGATATAAATGTATGTTTCTGTATATTTCTCAATGTATATTACATGTATCCTGATAAATAAATATGTTTAAACCAATCCACATATCACGATATAAATGTATGTTTCTGTATATTTCTCAATGTATATTACATGTATCCTGATAAATAAATATGTTTAAACCAAGCATAATCGCAAAAACAGACTGGTTAGTAGTTCGGTTAGGGATATAAGTAGTTTGTTTCAGTTGTTAACAAGTTGGACTGCGAATCCATGGATCGCAGGTTCGATCCCCCGTCTGACTCTTACTGATATTAACAGTCTTTCATGGACTTTAAACCTATGTCGGTGGCTTTACATCGCGCACGTAAAAGAACCAGAGGAGATTCTGGAATGGGTCTCTATCTATCATTGCACAATCCACCAAAATCTAAACTGAATAATCTCTTCAGGAGGCGTCGTTGATATATAATATGGGAAACCGGTATCGACGATAAATAAATGTAAAACGCACACACAATCGCAACAAACATGCGCGTATGCACATGCATGCATGCACACATGCTCAACATGATCACTCAGATACACACAGGGCACGGATCCACAGCTGTGAGGTCGCGGAGGGCACTTTGTCATTAGTAGCATTGTATATAATTATGCGTATGGGTACCAACTTAGACATGAACTTTGATTGTTTGCTTTCAATATGGAAGTGTAATTGAGAAAGGAGTGGGAAAAGTGGATGTCTGTAAGATGTGTGTGTTTTACGTTTATTTATCGTCGCTACCGGTTGCCCATATGAGCGACGCCTCCTGAAGAGATTAGTTATTTTAGATTTTGGAGGATAGTGCATGATATAGACAGAGACCCATTCCAGAGTCTCCTCTGGTTCTTTTACGTGCACGGTGTAAAGATCCGACACGAGACCTCGGTTTAACGTCCCATCTGAAAGACTGTTAATTTTATTAGGGTCAGACGGGGGATCGAACCTGCGATCCCTGGATTACCAGTCCAGCGTGTTACCACTGGATTACAGATCCGTCTGTTGTCTGTAAGATTAATCGATGTATTACTATTGTATAAGGAAGTGACGCAGATAAGTAAGTATGTTAGAAGTAATTGAATACTATTTATAGAAACAGTAATTTACCAATTATAATCAGATTGTATTACTATGCGAAAAGTTGCATTATTTGTCTGTGTAAAATACAGTCAAACCGTATAGGAAGAGAAGAAAGTCGGTTATGTCGAATTCCCCGGTTATCTCGAAGTCGGATCAACGTCCCGTTTCAGACACTATCATTTTACATATAGCTGGATCAATTTATATAGAATTTCGTTAAGTCAAACTTCGGTTATATCGAAGTATTTTGTTCGGTTCGACGGAATTCGACATAACGGATGTATACTGTTTATGCATAATGTAAGGTTATGTATGTAATGGCTCTCATTGTTCGTTCGAGGAAAACGCCAATGCTATACGAGAACCCCGTTGTCTATGCCAGCGTTCTTAATAAAACATGTTTTCGGCTTCCACACACTTTAACCATGTAGTGCATACCCTGGTGGAAAATATTACTAGTAACCCGCGATTCATTCCTTAAATAAAATAGAACTGAAGTCATTTGCACTGTGATTTACCTTATTAACATGTAGTATTCAACACATTGCATATATCAAAACAGTTCCAAAAACATACCCATGCACCTTTGATGGCATGTTTTCCGGCCTCAAAATACCACAAACTCTATTAATTAATTTCGCCATGCGAAAATTGATATTACATTAACAAGTAATAAGTAGAGCTTTGCAGTTTCCAAAATTTCGAAACTGTTGCCATGGCATTTATAAGGAACACTGTTTCATATCCCACACGTTGCATGTGGAGATGAGGGTATCGTGTGGCATCGATTTGGCCAATCAGGTGGCATGGGGAGATGAGGGAAACGTGTGACATCGACTTGACCAATTCAGGTTGCATGTGACATCGACTTGACCAATCAGGTGGCGTGTGTGTTTTACGTTTATTTATCGTCGCTACCGGTTGCCCATATGAGCGACGCCTCCTGAAGAGATTAGTTATTTTAGATTTTGGAGGATAGTGCATGATACAGACAGAGACCCATTCCAGAATCTCCTCTGGTTCTTTTACGTGCACGGTGTAAAGTACCGACACGAGACCTCGGTTTAACGTCCCATCTGAAAGACTGTTAGACTGATCGAACCTGCGATCCCTGGATTACCAGTCCAGCGTGTTACCACTGGACTACATATCCGTCTGTGACTTGGGCAATAAGGTGGCATTGCCATCGAATTGACCAATCAGGTTGCATGTGACATCGACTTGGGCACTCAGGTGGCATTGCCATCGATTTGGCATCATGTGGCATGTGATATCGACTTGGCCAATCAGTTGGCATATCACATCAACTTGGCCAATCAGGTGACATGTGACATCGACTTGGCCAATCAGGTGGCATATCTCATCGACTTGGCATCATGTGGCATGTGACATCGACTTGGCCAATCAGGTGGCATATCACATCAACTTGGCCAATCATGTGACATCGACTTGGCCAATCAGGTGGCATGTGACATCGACTTGGCCAATCAGGTAGCATGTGACATCGACTTGGCCAATCAGATGGCATGTGACATCGACTTGGCCAACCAGGTGGCATGTGACATCGACTTGGCCAATCATGTGACATGTGACATCAACTTGGCCAATCAGGTGGCATGTGACATCAACTTGGCCAATCAGGTGGCATATCACATCAACTTGGCCAATCAGGTGACATCGACTTGGCCAATCAGGTGGCATGTGACATCAACTTGGCCAATCAGTTGGCATATCACATCAACTTGGCCAATCAGGTGGCATGTGACATCGAATTGGCCAATCAGGTGGCATATCACATCAACTTGGCCAATCAGGTGACATGTGACATCGACTTGGCCAATGAGGTGGCATGTGACATCAACTTGGCCAATCAGGTGACATGTGACATCGACTTGGCCAATCAGGTGGCATGTGGATATGAGGGAATAAGGTGTGCATCAAATATAGCGTATTCTATATCTCATTCTAGTATTGCAACATGGCGGTGAACTCATAATGAAACCACAGACGCTTGGGGTCTGCACACATATTTGCGGGTTCAAAACCACACAACTAAGAAACATTTTGTTTTGTTTTGGTTTCTAAGAACACTATGATACACTATAGGCTTGACACTATACATAAAAATAGTTTTACGCCATTCCAAGCAAGTTTTAAAATGACACCCCGCCACTATCAATGAAACCACCCATTAATAATGCAACCCTTTCGAAGACCCGTAGGTGGTATCATTATAGGGGTTTTACTGAGCGCTATAAGCAAGCAACAACAGCTAGACCGGACACGCTATGCATTAAACATAGACGCTATCTAAACACGTCACAAGGATGTAGATCATTATCAGTATAAAGAACGACAATGTTTCAATTGCTACTTGTCGCTAAGGACCTGGTTCAACAAAATATACACACAAACAAGACTTAGTTATAACGATATATGCTTAAACTAAATCATATTACTATAATCCAAATTACTCATAGCGCATCTCGTGACTTGGCGCTCGCGTGTAAGTACACAAAACCTTCCGCAATTGACATATGCGTTCAATGTAATAAAGGAAGCTTACCTTTAATAAGTTTTGTGATTTATAAATCAGTGTATAATATCGTGTCGTCATGATTAGTTTGTGGAGTTTATGCCTAGTTACATTATCGGTTCAGAAGATTGGTTCAGGTATGTAGACACAGGGTACCTTTAAAACCTCGTATATTCAAAATAATTGACTGTAAACATAGCTACAATGAATTTACATAATTTATGGCGAAACACGTTTGTATCTAATCGCTCTAGATACGTCATTCCTCATTGAATACTAGTATACCACTATGGGGAATTGAGGTGCGTGCGTGCGTGCGCGTGTGTGTGTGTGCACGTGCGTTTGTGTGTTCCGAGTTTATAAAGGTCTACCAGCTCGCAGGTACTGTAAGTGAGCGGCTCAATGTTGAGGTTTGATCCCGACGTGTCCCAGCTGTGGAAGTCGTGATAGTGCAGTGGTAGCGCGTTCGCTTCCGGTGCGAAAGGCTCGGCGTTCGCGCCCCGTTGGAGCCGTACGAGTGTGCCCTTAGGCAATGCATTTAAAGTCCACATGCCTCTTCTCTCTCCCTCGTGTTGATGGATTCCATCAGGAATGAGGTATCGAGACTGATTAATTGTAAGAACTTGTTTCGCAATTGAGCTAAAATAAATGTGTATGACCTAAGTCACTCGCAACAAGACATATTTTGAGTTCCAAAGAGATACTATATTATACTAAAAACAGCGTGTGTGTTTTTTTTGGCTGTGTATATATACGTTAGCGCAGCGGTCGCGAGTTCACTTCAGGTGTGAAAGGTCCGGAGTTCGAGCCCAGCTGTAGCCGTTACGAGTGTGTCCTTATGCAAAGCACTTAAAACCATTGCCTTTCTCTCTTTCTGTATGTGCCTCATAGCGATGGATTACATCAGGAATGAGGCCCCGAGAGCGATTGAACTAATGTTGTAAAACTCGTTTCCGCAATATATAGCTAATAACTTTGTGTTACTAAACTGACGTTAGTATAACTTAGAGCTCAACATATAAGGGTTGCACTGTGTGGAACTGATAAGAGGCAGTGTGGATGTAAGTATCTTGTATAGGTCATCATTACCGTTTTTCTCGCGGGGCTTGAACACACAACCCTTATGTTGTAAGCCAGACCCCAGTGTGTATTGTTTTAAACCGCATTACAGGGACAACACCAGCGTAGTTCCGGCTAGGCTTGAACCCACACTACTTCGGTTGTAAGCCAGATACCAGTGTGTATTGTATTAAACCGCATTACAGAGACAGCACCAGCGTAGTTCCGGCTAGGCTTGAACCCACACTACTTCGGTTGTAAGCCAGACACCAGTGTGTATTGTATTAAACCGCAGTACAGAGACAGCACCAGCGTGGTTCCAGGGGGTGGGCTTGAACCCACAACCCCTCGGTTATGAGACGGAGAATCTGATAGAAGATGTTACTGAAGTGCATGTACTACTGCAGAAATAGTCTACCATCGGCACCATCTCCTGCAATTATTCATTAAAATTAATATCATGTACAAATACGAATACTTTATTCGGCATAAAACATTTTACATAACAGTATGTTGGCGAAAATGTGTAAGACAGTTGTATTCATAAAATTTCATCATGTACAAATACGAATAATTGATTCGGCATAAAACATTTTACAATATGTATAGCCTAATATATAGTATAACATAACAGTATGTTAGTGAACATGTGTAAATGGAGACCCTGCGTTCTTTATTTTACTTTAAAATTAAATAGTCTGATGCCCCGCTAATAACAAGTACGCATGCAAACACCCATGACCACTCGGGGCTATAGAACGTAAGACAAAGCCCGTCATGTCTCACTAACCGCTCTCAATGCTAACAACTGTATATTGTAACATCCTCATGGAAAGGAATTTACATAAGCTCTCAGCTTGTTTTCCAATCCATTTCAAATATCCTGTGTATTGTATACCGTATATACAATGTATATTGAATGAACTGAATAAAATATGTTTAAACTAAAAAATTATGCCGTTTTGCTAATCGACATTCCTATAAATTATCGTATTCCTCACATTTTGATAATCGATTATCTCAAGCTGTCCGATTAGCGCAGTGCTCGCTTCTCACCAATGCAACCCGGGTTCGATCATCGGACCGGGAATTATGTGCTATGGTACGATGGTCGCCAGATCGGACCGGTGGGTTTTCTCCGGGTACTCCGGTTTCCTCCCACACGAATGACCACATATACACTTTCATCCGCGCCAACGAGAGTGATTAATATAAGTTGTTAGAACTTGCTTCGCAATCGTTGTAAAACAAATAAAGTTTCATCTTTCAAGCTACACATCATAACTCATACATACATGTGGCTAAATCGATACTTCCGTGTACAAGTTTATAATATGACTGTATTGATTGTATGGATCATTTGTTCCTGCTTTGGGGTATAACTTTACCGTGGTCGAGTAGTTACGGTTGTTAATTTCAAATCACTTCATCCTTGGTTCTAATCTCAATGGGGGAGTCTTCCTCCACCAACAATAGATGGAGAGTCGCCAATGTTGTTGGTTCCACTTTTAAACCTCAATATAAAATCTTCAATATATTTACCCCAATGTGTTTGTTTGTTAGGTTATACAAATTAATTTTAGCTCGATTGCGAAACAAGTTATTTCAACTTATATAAATCACTCTCGAGACCTCATTCCTGATGGAATCCATCGCCACGAGGGAGAGAGAGGAGGCAACGTGGAATTTAAATGCCTTGCCTAAGGGCACAATCGTAACGGCTCCAGTGGGGCTTGAACTCCGGACCTTTCGTACCTGAAGCGAACGAGCATCCACTGCGCTATCACGCAGTTTGTTTTACGTTTATTTATCGTCGCTACCGATTGTCCATATGAGCAACGCCTCCTGAAGAAATTAGTCATTTTAGATTGTTGGAGGATAGTGCAATAATACAGACAGAGACCCATTCCAGAGTATCCTCTGGTTCTTTTACATGCACGGTTTAAATTATCGACACGCGACCTTGGTTTAATGTCCCATCTGAAATACTTCATTTTATTAGGATCAGACGGGGGATCGAACCTGCGATCCCTGGATTACCAGTCCACCGTGATAACAACTGGAACAATACTTCCGTGTACATTTCAAGGACCACGTGTTCCTGATTTGGGTTATAACTTTACCGGGACCGAGGCTTAGATAGTTTCGCAGGCAATTTCGCTATTCAAATTTGAATTGTTTCGGGAATGAGATCTATGAATTATCGTTATGAGTAGCATGCAGTATATCGTAAATATATACCGAGTACGAATATGTTATCGTTTTGAAAATATTATTTTAATCTACAAACAATCAAAGATATGTTGTTAGTAAAATATATGCAATTTCCGTGAGGTACATTGGATACAGTTTTCCATTATTAGTAAAATATATGAAACATCCCCGAGGTACATTGGATACAGTTTTCCATTATTAGTAAAATATATGAAACATCCCCGAGGTACATTGGATACAGTTTTCCATTATTAGTAAAATATATGAAACATCCCCGAGGTACATTGGATACAGTTTTCCATTATTAGTAAAATATATGAAACATCCCCGAGGTACATTGGATACAGAGTTTTTTACATTATCATTAATGATTTTTTTACCTCTGGTATTTACCCTGGTCCCATGTATCTCGGTCTGCGCCGAGGCTATGTTTCATGTATTCGACTATATGTACGTAGTACAGACAACGACATTTGAAAAAGTTTGTTTTGTACTTGTAATTAACCTCGCCATTACATTAAATAAACGATCGCAAGTGTTGCCCATTGCAAACATAGTTTGAGTTTTGTATGTGGTTTAGTTAAGACGTGTCGTTAACCTCCATGCTGGAGCCGTTACGATTGTGTCCTTAGGCAAGGCATTTAAAGTCCACGTTGTCCATTGTCTCTTCCTCGTGGCGATGAATTCCATCAGAATGAGGTCTCGAGCATGATTAATATAAATTGTAAGAATCGCAATCGATCTAATATAAAGATGTATCAACTACTTTGCCACAAGCAAATATCCTTCTTTCTGTTAAGTTTAAACGTTATTTATTTTACTAAGATTGCGAAGCAACTTCTAACAACTTATATTAATCACTTACGTTGGCTCGGATGAAAGCGTATATGTGGTCTTTAGTGTGGGAGGAAACAAGAGTACCCGGAGAAAACCCACCTGTCCGATCTGGCGACCACCGTACCGTCTCACATTGTACCCGGAAGGATCGAACTCGGGTTGCATTGGCGAGAAGCGTGCGCGCTAACCACTGCGCTATTTGGACAGCCAATCTTTCAGTCACTGCCACCAATCATTTTCTGCTTATTATTTGGAGGACAGTCTGTTTTGGCTAAGAATGGATCACCCGCATTTATTGGACAGTACTCTACTTAACCATCAAACCTATACCCTCAATATATATATCAACATTACGTTTATATCGTAAACTTTCATGTCTGCGGATGTCCTGTACTTGTCTTTACGTATTTGAACACCGAATTTTACAATTTGATATGTTTAAATTGCGAGTGTGTAACACAGTGATAATGACAGTGTACGGTAGCGAGTGTGTAACAAGGTGACAATGCCAGTGTACGGTATTAGTATTGTAAATACCTAGTTATGTATAAAATAATGTACCAGCTATAGTATCTGATCAGTCCACTTGCGGATCCATATTGAATTTAGTGTGCCATGGAATCGAGGACCATATATATAATACATATAGAAGTATATGAGGGTGATATAAAAGTATATGAGGGTGATTTAGAAATATATGAGGTTGATATATAGCAGTATCTGATGGTGATAGAGATGTATATGAGGGTGATAGATAAGTATATGAGGGTGATATAGAAGTAGATAAGGGTGATATAGAAGTATGGGTGGCATAGAAGTAGATAAGGGTGATATAGAAGTAGATGAGGGAGATGGAGCAGTATCTGCGGGTAATTAGAAATAGCTGAGGGTGATGCAGAATTATCTGTGGGTGATAGAGAAGTATCTGGGGGTGACGCAGGAATGTGAATCACCGTCTATAAATATGTAATAGGACTGCAGTTTGCATAACTGCATGATACACACTCGGATAGTGTATTGAGTGAATTTATATCAATTATAAAGTGCATACTTTAGTAATTAAATGCAAACATGTTGACAATAACACGAAACCCTGTCCAACATAATAGTATATACCACATCCCTGCTGGAACATCCGCGAATCAAATGGGAACCAATTATTGTTACAGAATTTCAACTGTGTAAATAGATTGACCTGGCCATTTCTGGATTCCAGCTCAATCCTGTATTTCTATGTGCACACCAGTGAAAGCTTGGCACTAGCTCCCTGAAAACAATTGGACAATTGTAATACCTATAATACGAATACATAGCAGTAATTCTTATCACATACTTTCACATTCGTCCAGAAAACAAGTTTTCTACCCAAACAGAATCATATCTCTAACATTATATTCAATTCTTAGTAATTCTTAGTAATCAAATTCAAATTCATAGTAATCAATTACATTATTACATGGAATTACTGAAGTCAGTTAATAATTTGATTAGTCTATCGTGGATACATTGTATATGCAGTGGCGTAGCTCCTATAAGGCACGGAAGGCCCAGGATTGCAGAATGTGGCCAAACATGAAACACCCAAAATAGGTTAAAAATGCAATCAAATGTGGAATGGGTATTAACATGTGTGTATGGTATATAATCTAGACCAGCTGGCATGTATCTCACTGCGACGCAATCATATAGTTGTGTAGTCAATGTTTGTTTTTGTTTTTTTACGTTTATTTATCATCGCTACCGGTTACCCATATAAGCGACGCCTCCTGAAGATATTAGTCATTTTAGATTTTGAAGGATAGTGCAATGATACACAGAGAGAGAGAGAGAGAGACCCGTTCCAGAGTCTCCTCTGGTTCTCTTACGTGCACGTTGTAAAGCACCGACACGAGACCTCGGTTTAACGTCCCATCTGAAAGACTGTTAATTTTATTAGGGTCAGACGGGGGATCAAACCTGCGATCCCTGGATTACTAGTCAATGTGACATTTCATCTCTGTGTATAGCAATTTTACACTCAATGTGGTAATCTTTTGAAAAATACATCGACATTTGAAGGTCTACACTGTACATTAAAATTCCGAGTGCACCATCGACGTACTAGGATTCAAACTAGTCCAGACCCCCTTCAGCACCAGCATACCTTCGGTGATCAATTTATTAGTCGTGTCTACAATTCAAAAATGTCAGCTACGCTCCTGATATGTAGTATAAAGTAAATTGGTTTGTATATGGGTTGTCTGTGAGCAGCAGTTACACAGGCATTGCGCATATTGCAGTAAGCACTGCCCATATAAGAGGTAGATGGTTAGATTCAACCACAGACGCTTGCGGTCTGGACACATACTTCCGGGTTCAAAACCACAAAATAAACAAAACGTTGATTTTGTTGTTTTTAAAAACACTATGATACACTCAATATAGGCTTGACACTATGCATACAGTGTTTTAGGCCATTCCAAATTAGTTTTAAAATGACACCCCATCAATATCAAGGCTATTTACCCAAATACAACAAGGAAATGTGTTGTTTTTTGCGTGTAAACAGGCGAAGGTAGACGTCCAGACAACATCGTATGATACACAAATGATTGTTGCGATGAACTAAACTAGTACAGTTTAGATACTGGCATAGTACGGCCGATGGATGTGTAGCACATGGCTTGTTTACATTTGCGACATTGTCGTTAACTTCAAATCACTTGCCCATTACTGCCGTGGGTTCGAATCACACTGGGTGTGTCGAATTATTTCAAATAAGGAATCGATTAAGATGGCTTGTGGAAAGTCAATGGTTCTACCTGAATGGTTCTACCTACAATGGTTCTGTGCCTGAAGGAAGGGCACGGAAGGGCATCGTGTGTCGTCCTACACTACGAATGGATTGAGACATAATCTGTTGGTGCGACTTTAAACCCCAAACACAAACAAACACCGTCTGTGCCTGAAGGAAGGGCACCGGAAGGACACCGTGTGTCGTCCTACACTAAGAATGGATTGAGACATAATCTGTTGGTGCGACTTTAAACCCCAAACACAAACAAACACCGTATGTGCCTGAAGGAAGGGCACCGGAAGGACACCGTGTGTCGTCCTACACTACGAATGGATTGAGACATAAACTGTTGGTGTGACTTTAAACCCCAAACACAAACAAACACCGTCTGTGCCTGAAGGAAGGGCACCGGAAGGACACCGTGTGTCGTCCTACACTACGAATGGATTGAGACATAATCTGTTGGTGCGATTTTAAACCCCAAACAAACACCGTCTGTGCCTGAAGGAAGGGCACCGGAAGGGCACCGTGTGTCGTCCTACACTACGAATGGATTGAGACATAATCTGTTGGTGCGACTTTAAACCCCAAACACAAACAAACACCGTCTGTGCCTGAAGGAAGGGCACCGGAAGGGCACCGTGTGTCGTCCTACACTACGAATGGATTGAGACATAAACTGTTGGTGTGACTTTAAACCCCAAGCACAAACAAACACCGTCTGTGCCTGAAGGAAGGGCACCGGAAGGACACCGTGTGTCGTCCTACACTACGAATGGATTGAGACATAATCTGTTGGTGTGACTTTAAACCCCAAATACAAACAAACACCGTCTGTGCCTGAAGGAAGGGCACCGGAAGGGCACCGTGTGTCGTCCTACACTACGAATGGATTGAGACATAATCTGTTGGTGCGACTTTAAACCCCAAACAAACACCGTCTGTGCCTGAAGGAAGGGCACCGGAAGGACACCATGTGTCGTCCTACACAACGAATGGATTGAGACATAATCTGTTGGTGCGACTTTAAACCCCAAACAAACACCGTCTGTGCCTGATGGAAGGGCACCGGAAGGACACCGTGTGTCGTCCTACACTACGAATGGATTGAGACATAATCTGTTGGTGCGACTTTAAACCCCAAACACAAACAAACACCGTCTGTGCCTGAAGGAAGGGCACCGGAAGGGCACCGTGTGTCGTCCTACACTACGAATGGATTGAGACATAATCTGTTGGTGCGACTTTAAACCCCAAACACAAACAAACACCGTCTGTGCCTGAAGGAATGGCACCGGAAGGGCACCGTGTGTCGTCCTACACTACGAATGGATTGAGACATAAACTGTTGGTGTGACTTTAAACCCCAAGCACAAACAAACACCGTCTGTGCCTGAAGGAAGGGCACCGGAAGGACACCGTGTGTCGTCCTACACTACGAATGGATTGAGACATAACCTGTTGGTGTGACTTTAAACCCCAAATACAAACAAACACCGTGTGTGCCTGAAGGAAGGGCACCGTGTGTCGTCCTACACTACGAATGGATTGAGACATAAACTGTTGGTGTGACTTTAAACCCCAAACACAAACAAACACCGTCTGTGCCTGAAGGAAGGGCACCGGAAGGACACCGTGTGTCGTCCTACACTACGAATGGATTGAGACATAATCTGTTGGTGCGACTTTAAACCCCAAACACAAACAAACACCGTCTGTGCCTGAAGGAAGGGCACCGGAAGGGCACCGTGTGTCGTCCTACACTACGAATGGATTGAGACATAATCTGTTGGTGCGACTTTAAACCCCAAACACAAACAAACACCGTCTGTGCCTGAAGGAAGGGCACCGGAAGGGCACCGTGTGTCGTCCTACACTACGAATGGATTGAGACATAATCTGTTGGTGTGACTTTAAACCCCAAACACAAACAAACACCGTCTGTGCCTGAAGGAAGGGCACCGGAAGGACACCGTGTGTCGTCCTACACTACGAATGGATTGAGACATAATCTGTTGGTGTGACTTTAAACCCCAAATACAAACAAACACCGTCTGTGCCTGAAGGAAGGGCACCGGAAGGGCACCGTGTGTCGTCCTACACTACGAATGGATTGAGACATAATCTGTTGGTGCGACTTTAAACCCCAAACAAACACCGTCTGTGCCTGAAGGAAGGGCACCGGAAGGACACCATGTGTCGTCCTACACAACGAATGGATTGAGACATAATCTGTTGGTGCGACTTTAAACCCCAAACAAACACCGTCTGTGCCTGATGGAAGGGCACCGGAAGGACACCGTGTGTCGTCCTACACTACGAATGGATTGAGACATAATCTGTTGGTGCGACTTTAAACCCCAAACACAAACAAACACCGTCTGTGCCTGAAGGAAGGGCACCGGAAGGGCACCGTGTGTCGTCCTACACTACGAATGGATTGAGACATAATCTGTTGGTGCGACTTTAAACCCCAAACACAAACAAACACCGTCTGTGCCTGAAGGAATGGCACCGGAAGGGCACCGTGTGTCGTCCTACACTACGAATGGATTGAGACATAAACTGTTGGTGTGACTTTAAACCCCAAGCACAAACAAACACCGTCTGTGCCTGAAGGAAGGGCACCGGAAGGACACCGTGTGTCGTCCTACACTACGAATGGATTGAGACATAACCTGTTGGTGTGACTTTAAACCCCAAATACAAACAAACACCGTGTGTGCCTGAAGGAAGGGCACCGTGTGTCGTCCTACACTACGAATGGATTGAGACATAAACTGTTGGTGTGACTTTAAACCCCAAACACAAACAAACACCGTCTGTGCCTGAAGGAAGGGCACCGGAAGGACACCGTGTGTCGTCCTACACTACGAATGGATTGAGACATAATCTGTTGGTGCGACTTTAAACCCCAAACACAAACAAACACCGTCTGTGCCTGAAGGAAGGGCACCGGAAGGACACCGTGTGTCGTCCTACACTACGAATGGATTGAGACATAATCTGTTGGTGCGACTTTAAACCCCAAACACAAACAAACACCGTCTGTGCCTGAAGGAAGGGCACCGGAAGGACACCGTGTGTCGTCCTACACTACGAATGGATTGAGACATAATCTGTTGGTGCGACTTTAAACCCCAAACACAAACAAACACCGTCTGTGCCTGAAGGAAGGGCACCGGAAGGACACCATGTGTCGTCCTACACAACGAATGGATTGAGACATAATCTGTTGGTGCGATTTTAAACCCCAAACAAACACCGTCTGTGCCTGAAGGAAGGGCACCGGAAGGGCACCGTGTGTCGTCCTACACTACGAATGGATTGAGACATAATCTGTTGGTGCGACTTTAAACCCCAAACACAAACAAACACCGTCTGTGCCTGAAGGAATGGCACCGGAAGGGCACCGTGTGTCGTCCTACACTACGAATGGATTGAGACATAAACTGTTGGTGTGACTTTAAACCCCAAGCACAAACAAACACCGTCTGTGCCTGAAGGAAGGGCACCGGAAGGACACCGTGTGTCGTCCTACACTACGAATGGATTGAGACATAATCTGTTGGTGTGACTTTAAGCCCCAAATACAAACAAACACCGTCTGTGCCTGAAGGAAGGGCACCGGAAGGGCACCGTGTGTCGTCCTACACTACGAATGGATTGAGACATAATCTGTTGGTGCGACTTTAAACCCCAAACAAACACCGTCTGTGCCTTAAGGAAGGGCACCGGAAGGACACCATGTGTCGTCCTACACAACGAATGGATTGAGACATAATCTGTTGGTGCGACTTTAAACCCCAAACAAACACCGTCTGTGCCTGATGGAAGGGCACCGGAAGGACACCGTGTGTCGTCCTACACTACGAATGGATTGAGACATAATCTGTTGGTGCGACTTTAAACCCCAAACACAAACAAACACCGTCTGTGCCTGAAGGAAGGGCACCGGAAGGTCACCGTGTGTCGTCCTACACTACGAATGGATTGAGACATAATCTGTTGGTGCTACTTTAAACCCCAAACACAAACAAACACCGTCTGTGCCTGAAGGAATGGCACCGGAAGGGCACCGTGTGTCGTCCTACACTACGAATGGATTGAGACATAAACTGTTGGTGTGACTTTAAACCCCAAGCACAAACAAACACCGTCTGTGCCTGAAGGAAGGGCACCGGAAGGACACCGTGTGTCGTCCTACACTACAAATGGATTGAGACATAACCTGTTGGTGTGACTTTAAACCCCAAATACAAACAAACACCGTCTGTGCCTGAAGGAAGGGCACCGTGTGTCGTCCTACACTACGAATGGATTGAGACATAAACTGTTGGTGTGACTTTAAACCCCAAACACAAACAAACACCGTCTGTGCCTGAAGGAAGGGCACCGGAAGGACACCGTGTGTCGTCCTACACTACGAATGGATTGAGACATAATCTGTTGGTGCGACTTTAAACCCCAAACACAAACAAACACCGTCTGTGCCTGAAGGAAGGGCACCGGAAGGACACCGTGTGTCGTCCTACACTACGAATGGATTGAGACATAATCTGTTGGTGTGACTTTAAACCCCAAATACAAACAAACACCGTCTGTGCCTGAAGGAAGGGCACCGGAAGGGCACCGTGTGTCGTCCTACACTACGAATGGATTGAGACATAATCTGTTGGTGCGACTTTAAACCCCAAACAAACACCGTCTGTGCCTGAAGGAAGGGCACCGGAAGGACACCATGTGTCGTCCTACACAACGAATAGATTGAGACATAATCTGTTGGTGCGACTTTAAACCCCAAACAAACACCGTCTGTGCCTGATGGAAGGGCACCGGAAGGACACCGTGTGTCGTCCTACACTACGAATGGATTGAGACATAATCTGTTGGTGCGACTTTAAACCCCAAACACAAACAAACACCGTCTGTGCCTGAAGGAAGGGCACCGGAAGGGCACCGTGTGTCGTCCTACACTACGAATGGATTGAGACATAATCTGTTGGTGCGACTTTAAACCCCAAACACAAACAAACACCGTCTGTGCCTGAAGGAATGGCACCGGAAGGGCACCGTGTGTCGTCCTACACTACGAATGGATTGAGACATAAACTGTTGGTGTGACTTTAAACCCCAAGCACAAACAAACACCGTCTGTGCCTGAAGGAAGGGCACCGGAAGGACACCGTGTGTCGTCCTACACTACGAATGGATTGAGACATAATCTGTTGGTGTGACTTTAAACCCCAAATACAAACAAACACCGTCTGTGCCTGAAGGAAGGGCACCGGAAGGGCACCGTGTGTCGTCCTACACTACGAATGGATTGAGACATACTCTGTTGGTGCGACTTTAAACCCCAAACACAAACAAACACCGTCTGTGCCTGAAGGAAGGGCACCGTGTGTCGTCCTACACTACGAATGGATTGAGACATAATCTGTTGGTGCGACTTTAAGCCCCAAACAAACACCGTCTGTGCCTGAAGGAAGGGCACCGGAAGGGCACTGTGTGTCGTCCTACACTACGATGAATGGATTGAGACATAATCTGTTAGTGCGACTTTAAACCCCAAACAAACACCGTCTGTGCCTGAAGGAAGGGCACCGGAAGGGCACCGTGTGCCGTCCTACACTAAGAATAGATTGAGACATAAGCACCGACTTTAAACCACAAAAAACAACCAAACAAATATGACTGTCCAATTTTTATCCTGTCACGTTAGTGTAACGTTTATTATTCATTGCATTAGCTTGTCGTGTTATCTAAACTATTGATAGTTGCATACACAACAGCTTCATTCGTAGAGACCGTAATATAACACTGCTATAATCAGCAATCTAGCTACCTGGTCTATTCATCCCCAGATTAGCGAGTACACGGTTTGACATGACTTTTGTTAATTTTTTTGATTTAAGTTTATTTAACGTCGCTACCGGTTTCCCATTTGAGCGACGGGCAGTTTAGCTAACACCTTTCCTGGGCAAGCTCCAGCGGTTAACCAGTACTTGGTGCACCAACCTCCGTTAGAAACTGCCAACTTTTTCATATAAATGAGACACGGTCTGAGCGGGGCTCGAACCCGTGACCATCAGTGATGATAGGTTACAGTGGTGACCTGACCCTGAGGTTATACAACTTTTCTCAGATCTCAAACTCAAGCTCAAATGATCTGATTGGTTGATTCTGATTGTTACTGTCAGGTGAACAAATCAGGCGATTGAGACTGAATTTGGAGTTTGGAGAAACTTTTTGTAACCTCGGGCACTGATCTCGTTTCCAATCTACTATGATCAGGTTCTTGAGCGCTATCAAAATTGTTAAGTTTATTATAAGTTTGGCAAGGTTGACAAGTTTATTATTTTTCATTATTCCATCAAGCCCACAGGGATTCGGCACGTTTGGGGGTACTAGTATATATATTTAAGTACAGGGATTCTACTCTGTGGGATGTCAGATTTCGCATCGATCAGTAAAATGGCCCTATCTGAAACAATTTTGTACAAATCTGTCCAAATATAACGCCTATCCCGAGTCTTTATATTGTTCTTCAAATAAAACACAACTTTAAGCTGCATGCATGTATACTTTGCAAACAATTGCCACATACATTGGCCATAGCAGGTCACATTTCCATACTAGGACACGGGTTCTGTCAGCAACACAAACAAATCTTCGACAGGAGAGTTTTAACTGTGAATAACATTATCAATAAAATGTGTTTCCACTAACGTGTAGGTTTATTCGGCAAAAATGTACGTCAAAAAGAGATTTCGTAGAATTTTCAATTTGTTTTGAAAATTTCTAAAGCGGCGCAATTCGCGTTGAAACGAGCGTTGAAACGAGCGTTCTGATTGGATTATTAGAATGTAACAAGATGGGGTTTTTTATATGAAGAATAATCATAATCCAATCAGAACGCTCGTTTTAACGCTCGTTTCAACGCGAACTGCGCCGCTTTAGAAATGTTCGATGTGAGCTCCATCTGGAACGTTAGCTCCAGATGGGACGTTAGCTCCATCTGGGATGTTAGCTCCATCTGGGACGTTAGCTCCATCTGGGACGTTAGCTCCATCTGGGACGTTAGCTCCATCTGGGACGTTAGCTTCATCTGGGATGTTAGCTCCATCTGGGACGTTAGCTCCATCTGGGACGTTAGCTTCATCTGGGATGTTAGCTCCATCTGGGACGTTAGCGTTAGCTCCATCTGGGACGTTAGCGTTAGCTCCATCTGGGATGTTAGCTCCATCTGGGACGTTAGCTCCATCTGGGACGTTAGCTCCATCTGGGACGTTAGCTCCATCTGGGACGTTAGCGTTAGCTCCATCTGGGACGTTAGCTCCATCTGGGACGTTACATCTGGGACGTTAGCTCCATCTGGGATGTTAGCTCCATCTGGGACGTTAGCGTTAGCTCCATCTGGGACGTTAGCGTTAGCTCCATCTGGGACGTTAGCGTTAGCTCCACCTGGGATGTTAGCTCCATCTGGGACGTTAGCTCCATCGGGCATTTCTACATTAAACAGAGGTCATTGGGCTGGGAAACGACCTTTCATGGATAGCAACTTGAGTCTCTTTGAATACCTATTGGTTCTCTAACTTGTAAATGACTATGTTTGCAAGCATTATTGTCATATTTCCCCTTCGTCTTTGCTTGTAGGTCTAACCTCCTTTTACGAGCAGTTTGATTACCAGTTTTGGGCATCAACTGTTCGTTAGTGGACTGAATGATTGACCGTAAGTGTCAGAAACGTTTTCCCAAATCGACTGCAATGAAATTCTGGTTCTTTATGATCGTCAGACTTTTGGTACTAGAGAGCATGTCTATTTCAAAGTATCGACTGTATGCGTCAATCAGAACCATGCATTATCTACTATCCTATACATAGCAAATACTACCCCAGAGTGAGCCATGGTCTTTGTACCGCCCTAAAGTGTGACCATGGTCTTTGAGGCACTTCAATGGATGCAGCCGTTTATTGAGATTTGAGTCGTTGTACTTGCTGCACAACACATTACATGATCAGATATCTGTTTTGTCACTTGTGGCAAAACATAATATCTCTGGCACCGTCCCATCGTCTTTTCCACCAACATGTCCGCTGTATACAATACAATACAATAAGTTTATTGCATAAAACAGACACATGTTTATAGCAATTAAACAGTAGAAACAGGCAGTGACATGGAATTTTACAAAAGAGCATAATTATAGGTTATTAGTATTCAAATACATGTATATGATATAAAAAGGTGTTAGGTTCGTTGTTTATTTCCAAAATATATAAATTTGGAAAGATCGATAGTGATTTTTTGGGATTTGCATGACAAGAGATTAATACATTTCTGTATAGTCAGCCAGGTATGGTAATATCTTTTAATAAATTTCGATCTTAAAGTTGCATAATGTGGGCAGATTAGTATGAAATGATATTCATTTCCCGAAATTCTCGAATTACAATAAATACATAATCTTTCGTTTCGTGGCAGGTGTAGGTAACGACCACGCTCAATAGGTAAATCATGCGATGATGTTTTAAATCGTGTAAGGGCAATTCTGTATTTGTTTTCTTTAATAAAATCAAGGTAAGTTTCAAAGATAAATTCATTTTTAAACAAACTGTATGTCTCTAGACGTGCAGAGTTATTGATAGCAGTATACCAGCGTTGATAATATATGTCTAATATGCGTGATTTTATAGTATTGTAATTAATAAGCATTCTTGACTGGTTTTGCCACAAATAGGACAGTCCGCATGTATCGATAATATTTTTTAACTGATAAGCCCAGTTCATTTTGTTGTGATAATTTTTGTTTTCAACATCAGTTTTCAACAGTTGGTAAGTTTTATAAAGTAAGGAATCTTCTGGTAAAGTCAATAATTTTAAGCAATATTTGACCATTAGTAGTTGTCTGCGTATCGACATGGGAAGACAACCAAGTTCTCCATATAGTGCATTTAGGTTTGTTGAGCGCCTTACGCATAATATTTTTCTGCAAAATTTTGAAAGTATTAATTCAACATCGGGTGCATCATGGTAGCCCCATAATTCTGCTGAATAGTTTAAAATTGGTGCGACAAGAGAATCAAACAAGCTTAACTTTCTCGATGATGGGAAGTCTACTTGATTAAAAGCAATAAATAATGTATGTAAAGAAAAATAGGCGTGCTTAGCTACAAGTTTTTGTGTTCGATTCCAATTACCGTTCTTGTATAGATGAACACCTAAATATTTAAACGATTCTACAATATCAATACGTGAATTATATATGTAAAAATCATGTCGAGAATGTCGACCATTTTCAAAAATCATAATTTTTGTTTAATTAGTATTAAGGCGTAAGCCCCATGTATTACAATAAGTCTCAATATCGTTCAACATCGATTGTAATGCTTCAGGATCTTGCGCAAACACAACAGCATCGTCAGCAAATAATAGTAAGAATATTTGTAGGTCACCAATGTTCATTATTCCATTCAGATCTGCATTAATATTATTTAATATATCATTCAAAATACAGCTGCGATCATTTCCAGTCGCAATGCCGCAGGAATTAGAGTTCTTTCCTGGGGATATTATGAGCATACGACAACCCGTCCAGAACCAACTCTTATCAGTTCTTTATTTGATCTGGACAGTTTTTTCTGGGCTATTCTCGTGTATGGTATTTGGACTATACTCGTGTATGGTATTTGGACTATACAATGTATATGGTAGTTGGACTACACTCGTGTATGGTATTTGGACTATACTCGTGTATGGTAGTTGGACTATACTCGTGTATGATATTTGGACTATACTCGTGTATGGTATTTGGACTATACTCGTGTATGGTAGTTGGACTATACTCGTATATGGTATTTGGACTATACTCGTGTATGGTATTTGGACTATACAATGTATATGGTATTTGGACAATACAATGTATATGGTATTTGGACTATACAATGTATATGGTATTTGGACTATACTCGTGTATGGTAGTTGGACTATACAATGTATATGGTATTTGGACTATACAATGTATATGGTATTTGGACTATACAATGTATATGGTATTTGGATTATACAATGTATATGGTAGTTGGACTATACTCGTATATGGTATTTGGACTATACTCGTGTATGGTATTTGGACTATACAATGTATATGGTATTTGGACAATACAATGTATATGGTATTTGGACTATACAATGTATATGGTATTTGGACTATACTCGTGTATGGTAGTTGGACTATACAATGTATATGGTATTTGGACTATACAATGTATATGGTATTTGGACTATACAATGTATATGTTAGTTGGACTATACAATGTATATGGTATTTGGACTATACAATGTATATGGTATTTGGACAATACAATGTATATGGTATTTGGACAATACAATGTATATGGTATTTGGACTATACTCGTGTATGGTAGTTGGACTATACAATGTATATGGTATTTGGACAATACAATGTATATGGTATTTGGACTATACAATGTATATGGTATTTGGACTATACAATGTATATGGTATTTGGACTATACAATGTATATGGTATTTGGACTATACAATGTATATGGTATTTGGACTATACAATGTATATGGTAGTTGGACTATACTCGTATATGGTATTTGGACTATACTGTGTATGGTAGTTGGACTATACAATGTATATGGTATTTGGACTATACAATGTATATGGTATTTGGACTATACAATGTATATGGTATTTGGACTATACAATGTATATGGTATTTGGACTATACAATGTATATGGTATTTGGACTATACAATGTATATGGTATTTGGACTATACAATGTATATGGTATTTGGACTATACAATGTATATGGTATTTGGACTATACAATGTATATGGTATTTGGACTATACAATGTATATGGTATTTGGACTATACAATGTATATGGTAGTTGGACTATACAATGTATATGGTATTTGGACTATACAATGTATATGGTATTTGGACTATACAATGTATATGGTATTTGGATTATACAATGTATATGGTAGTTGGACTATACTCGTATATGGTATTTGGACTATACAATGTATATGTTATTTGGACTATATATGGTATTTGGACTATACAATGTATATGGTATTTGGACTATACAATGTATATCTTATTTGGACTATATATGGTATTTGGACTATACAATGTATATGGTATTTGGACTATACAATGTATATGTTATTTGGACTATATATGGTATTTGGACTATACAATGTATATGGTATTTGGACTATGCAATGTATTTGGTATTTGGACTATACTCGTGTATGGTAGTTGGACTATACTCGTGTATGGTATTTGGACTATACTCGTGTATGGTAGTTGGACTATACTCGTATATGGTATTTGGACTATACTCGTGTATGGTATTTGGACTATACAATGTATATGGTATTTGGACTATACAATTTATATGGTATTTGGACTATACAATGTATATGGTATTTGGACTATACAATGTATATGGTAGTTGGACTATACAATGTATATGGTATTTGGACTATACAATGTATATGGTATTTGGACTATACAATGTATATGGTATTTGGACTATACAATGTATATGGTATTTGGACTATACAATGTATATGGTATTTGGACTATACAATGTATATGGTATTTGGACTATACAATGTATATGGTAGTTGGACTATACTCGTATATGGTAGTTGGACTATACTCGTGTATGGTAGTTGGACTATACTCGTATATGGTAGTTGGACTATACTCGTATATGGTATTTGGACTATACAACGTATATGGTATTTGGACTATACAATGTATATGGTATTTGGACTATACAATGTATATGGTAGTTGGACTATACAATGTATATGGTATTTGGACTATACAATGTATATGGTATTTGGACTATACAATGTATATGGTAGTTGGACTATACTCGTATATGGTAGTTGGACTATACTGTATATGGTAGTTGGACTATACTGTATATGGTAGTTGGACTATACTCGTATATGGTATTTGGACTATACAACGTATATGGTATTTGGACTATACAATGTATATGGTATTTGGACTATACAATGTATATGGTAGTTGGACTATACAATGTATATGGTATTTGGACTATACAATGTATATGGTATTTGGACTATACAATGTATATGGTATTTGGACTATACAATGTATATGGTATTTGGACTATACAATGTATATGGTATTTGGACTATACTCGTGTATGGTAGTTGGACTATACAATGTATATGGTAGTTGGACTATACAATGTATATGGTATTTGGACTATACAATGTATATGGTATTTGGACTATACAATGTATATGGTAGTTGGACTATACAATGTATATGGTAGTTGGACTATACAATGTATATGGTATTTGGACTATACAATGTATATGGTATTTGGATTATACAATGTATATGGTAGTTGGACTATACTCGTATATGGTATTTGGACTATACAATGTATATGTTATTTGGACTATATATGGTATTTGGACTATACAATGTATATGGTATTTGGACTATACAATGTATATCTTATTTGGACTATATATGGTATTTGGACTATACAATGTATATGGTATTTGGACTATACAATGTATATGTTATTTGGACTATATATGGTATTTGGACTATACAATGTATATGGTATTTGGACTATGCAATGTATTTGGTATTTGGACTATACTCGTGCATGGTAGTTGGACTATACTCGTGTATGGTAGTTGGACTATACTCGTATATGGTATTTGGACTATACTCGTATATGGTATTGGACTATACAATGTATATGGTATTTGGACTATACAATTGTATATGGTATTTGGACTATACAATGTATATGGTATTTGGACTATACAATGTATATGGTATTTGGACTATACAATGTATATGGTAGTTGGACTATACAATGTATATGGTATTTGGACTATACTCGTATATGGTAGTTGGACTATACAATGTATATGGTAGTTGGACTATACTCGTATATGGTAGTTGGACTATACAATGTATATGGTATTTGGACTATACAATGTATATGGTAGTTGGACTATACAATGTATATGGTAGTTGGACTATACAATGTATATGGTAGTTGGACTATACTCGTATATGGTAGTTGGACTATACAATGTATATGGTAGTTGGACTATACTCGTATATGGTAGTTGGACTATACAATGTATATGGTATTTGGACTATACAATGTATATGGTAGTTGGACTATACAATGTATATGGTAGTTGGACTATACAATGTATATGGTATTTGGACTATACTGTATATGGTAGTTGGACTATACAATGTATATGGTAGTTGGACTATACAATGTATATGGTAGTTGGACTATACAATGTATATGGTAGTTGGACTATACAATGTATATGGTAGTTGGACTATACAATGTATATGGTAGTTGGACTATACAATGTATATGGTATTTGGACTATACTGTATATGGTAGTTGGACTATACAATGTATATGGTAGTTGGACTATACAATGTATATGGTATTTGGACTATACAATGTATATGGTATTTGGACTATACAATGTATATGGTATTTGGACTATACTCGTATATGGTATTTGGACTATACAATGTATATGGTATTTGGACTATACTCGTATATGGTATTTGGACTATATGTATATGGTATTGGACTATACTCGTTATGGTAGTTGGACTATACAATGTATATGGTATTTGGACTATACAATGTATATGGTATTTGGACTATACAATGTATATGGTAGTTGGACTATACAATGTATATGGTAGTTGGACTATCATGTATATGGTATTTGGACTATACAATGTATATGGTATTTGGACTATACAATGTATATGGTATTTGGACTATACAATGTATATGGTATTTGGACTATACAATGTATATGGTAGTTGGACTATACAATGTATATGGTATTTGGACTATACAATGTATATGGTATTTGGACTATACAATGTATATGGTATTTGGACTATACAATGTATATGGTAGTTGGACTATACAATGTATATGGTAGTTGGACTATACAATGTATATGGTAGTTGGACTATACTGTATATGGTATTTGGACTATACAATATATGGTATTTGGACTATACAATGTATATGGTATTGTTGGTTGGACTATACAATGTATATGGTATTTGGACTATACAATGTATATGGTATTTGGACTATACAATGTATATGGTATTTGGACTATACAATGTATATGGTAGTTGGACTATTCTCGTATATGGTAGTTGGACTATACTCGTGTATGGTAGTTGGACTATACTCGTATATGGTAGTTGGACTATACTCGTATATGGTATTTGGACTATACAACGTATATGGTATTTGGACTATACAATGTATATGGTATTTGGACTATACAATGTATATGGTAGTTGGACTATACAATGTATATGGTATTTGGACTATACAATGTATATGGTATTTGGACTATACAATGTATATGGTATTTGGACTATACAATGTATATGGTATTTGGACTATACTGTATATGGTAGTTGGACTATACTGTATATGGTAGTTGGACTATACTCGTATATGGTATTTGGACTATACAACGTATATGGTAGTTGGACTATACAATGTATATGGTATTTGGACTATACAATGTATATGGTATTTGGACTATACAATGTATATGGTATTTGGACTATACAATGTATATGGTATTTGGACTATACAATGTATATGGTATTTGGACTATACAATGTATATGGTATTTGGACTATACAATGTATATGGTATTTGGACTATACAATGTATATGGTATTTGGACTATACTCGTGTATGGTAGTTGGACTATACAATGTATATGGTATTTGGACTATACAATGTATATGGTATTTGGACTATACAATGTATATGGTATTTGGACTATACAATGTATATGGTAGTTGGACTATACAATGTATATGGTATTTG
Organism: Archivesica marissinica; assembly: GCA_014843695.1. Classification (NCBI taxonomy): domain Eukaryota; kingdom Metazoa; phylum Mollusca; class Bivalvia; order Venerida; family Vesicomyidae; genus Archivesica; species Archivesica marissinica. The sequence goes on along the minus strand of CM026404.1, from coordinate 18,514,313 downwards.
GACTATACAATGTATATGGTAGTTGGACTATACTCGTATATGGTATTTGGACTATACAATGTATATGTTATTTGGACTATATATGGTATTTGGACTATACAATGTATATGGTATTTGGACTATACAATGTATATCTTATTTGGACTATATATGGTATTTGGACTATACAATGTATATGGTATTTGGACTATACAATGTATATGTTATTTGGACTATATATGGTATTTAGACTATACAATGTATATGGTATTTGGACTATGCAATGTATTTGGTATTTGGACTATACTCGTGCATGGTAGTTGGACTATACTCGTGTATGGTATTTGGACTATACTCGTGTATGGTAGTTGGACTATACTCGTATATGGTATTTGGACTATACTCGTGTATGGTATTTGGACTATACAATGTATATGGTATTTGGACTATACAATTTATATGGTATTTGGACTATACAATGTATATGGTATTTGGACTATACAATGTATATGGTAGTTGGACTATACAATGTATATGGTATTTGGACTATACAATGTATATGGTATTTGGACTATACAATGTATATGGTATTTGGACTATACAATGTATATGGTATTTGGACTATACAATGTATATGGTATTTGGACTATGCAATGTATATGGTAGTTGGACTATACAATGTATATGGTAGTTGGACTATACAATGTATATGGTATTTGGACTATACTCGTATATGATAGTTGGACTATACAATGTATATGGTAGTTGGACTATACTCGTATATGGTAGTTGGACTATACAATGTATATGGTATTTGGACTATACAATGTATATGGTATTTGGACTATACAATGTATATGGTAGTTGGACTATACAATGTATATGGTATTTGGACTATACTCGTATATGGTAGTTGGACTCTACAATGTATATGGTAGTTGGACTATACTCGTATATGGTAGTTGGACTATACAATGTATATGGTAGTTGGACTATACAATGTATATGGTAGTTGGACTATACAATGTATATGGTAGTTGGAGTATACAATGTATATGGTAGTTTGACTATACAATGTATATGGTATTTGGACTATACAATGTATATGGTATTTGGACTATACAATGTATATGGTATTTGGACTATGCAATGTATATGGTAGTTGGACTATACAATGTATATGGTATTTGGACTATACAATGTATATGGTATTTGGACTATACTCGTATATGGTATTTGGACTATGCAATGTATATGGTAGTTGGACTATACAATGTATATGGTATTTGGACTATACAATGTATATGGTAGTTGGACTATACTCGTATATGGTAGTTGGACTATACTCATATATGGTATTTGGACTATACTCGGATATGGTATTTGGACTATACTCGTATATGGTAGTTGGACTATACAATGTATATGGTAGTTGGACTATACAATGTATATGGTATTTGGACTATGCAATGTATATGGTATTTGGACTATACAATGTATATGGTATTTGGACTATACTCGTGTATGGTATTTGGACTATACAATGTATATGGTATTTGGACTATACTCGTGTATGGTATTTGGACTATACTCGTATATGGTATTTGGACTATACTCGTGTATGGTAGTTGGACTATACAATGTATATGGTATTTGGATTATACAATGTATATGGTATTTGGACTATACAATGTATATGGTAGTTGGACTATACAATGTATATGGTAGTTGGACTATACAATGTATATGGTAGTTGGACTATACAATGTATATGGTAGTTGAACTATACAATGTATATGGTATTTGGACTATACAATGTATATGGTATTTGGACTATACAATGTATATGGTAGTTGGACTATACAATGTATATGGTATTTGGACTATACAATGTATATGGTATTTGGACTATACAATGTATATGGTATTTGGACTATACAATGTATATGGTATTTGGACTATACAATGTATATGGTAGTTGGACTATACAATGTATATGGTATTTGGACTATACTCGTATATGGTATTTGGACTATACAATGTATATGTTATTTGGACTATACAACGTATATGGACTATACAGTGTATATGGTATTTGGACAATACAATGTATATGGTAGTTGGACTATACAATGTATATGGTAGTTGGACTATTCTCGTATATGGTAGTTGGACTATACAATGTATATGGTAGTTGGACTATTCTCGTATATGGTAGTTGGACTATACTCGTGTATGGTAGTTGGACTATACTCGTATATGGTAGTTGGACTATACTCGTATATGGTATTTGGACTATACAACGTATATGGTATTTGGACTATACAATGTATATGGTATTTGGACTATACAATGTATATGGTAGTTGGACTATACAACGTATATGGTAGTTGGACTATACAATGTATATGGTATTTGGACTATACAATGTATATGGTATTTGGACTATACAATGTATATGGTAGTTGGACTATACAATGTATATGGTAGTTGGACTATACTCGTAAATGGTATTTGGACGGTATATTGTATTTGAACGGTATATTGTATTTGCACGGTATATGTAATGTTTGAATCTGGTGCACTCAAATAATATCGTATACATCTCATGCTCTATGTGTGTATTTATGATGTCTCAGCAGACGTCAATGTCTTTGATTGATATGCAATAGTGTGTCTGTCATGCAAGCAGCAAACCCAAAGTTCTTTTAGTGAACTTGCAACCTAACAGCTATCTTGTAGTCATGGTAGCTATGCACTGGAACTTGTGTAAAGACCGTTTTCACCATGTGACAATCATCTAACCATATGTCTGAGCACAGAAACCGTAGAAACTATACTATCTAACTTCTTTAAACCATATTAAATATCTCTGGCGGACGGGGTGGCCGCTGTCGCCGCTGTCGCCGCCTGGTTAAGGACGTTGACTTCAAATCACTGTTGAAAAATACTATATGTATCATTAATTGTCTCATTTCCATTTTCTACTCTGCTAGCCAATTCCATATATCATCATATTCCATTACATATTAAATATAGTTTCTCTATTTTTCAGCTTTTACATTGCTATATTATTCCAATGTGCAGTTCTCACTTATAGTGCTATCTTTTGATTGCATTTGATTGTATATATGTTGAGGGCCTCATGGTAGATTATCTTTTGTTAAATGAGTACTCTCGTTAAATAAAGTCTTTATTATTATTATTATTATCTTTTGTGACAAACTATTTTTGGGGAACATATAATGGCATTGTATGTTATAATTGTGGCCTATGGAAATTTCAATAGCGGTGTCTGACCTACCGACAAGGCAAATACATTACCGGAACAAGCCCCAAGCCCCAAGCCGCACATTCACGGGTACTAACTATAGCTCTTCCAATAACAGAGCGTGTGATAAAACATAGACTGCATTAGTTAAACATATCTCAGACGGATCTGTAGTCCAGTGATAACACACTGGACTGGTAATCCAGGGATCGCAGGTTCGATCCCACGTCTGACCCTAAACCAATGAACAGTCTTGCAGATGGGACTTTAAACCGAGGTCTTGTGTCGGTGCTGTGTACCGTGCACGTAACAAAACCAGAGGAGACTCTGGAATAGGTCTCTGTCTGTATCATTGCACTATCCTCCACAAATCTAAAATGGCTAATCTCTTCAGGAGGCGTCGTTCATATGGGCAACCGGTAGCTACGATAAATAAACGTAAAACACACTTGAACATATCTCCACCTCTCCATATATTTGGTGTGCATTATATATACATGTATATTTTACCATAATCGTAGTGAATAAAAACAGCAAAACAACACATACAATATACAATATACAACACATACAATATACAACACATACAACAACACATACAATATACAACACATACAATATACAACACATACAATATACAACACATACAATGCACAACACATACAATATACAACACATACAATGCACAACACATACAATGATACAATGCATACAATGCACAACACATACAATGCACAACACATACAATGATACAATGCATACAATGCACAACACATACAATATACAACACATACAATGCACAACACATACAATGCACAACACATACAATGATACAATGCATACAATGCACAACACATACAATGCACAACACATACAATGATACAATGCATACAATGCACAACACATACAATATACAACACATACAATATACAACACATACAATATACAACACATACAATGCACAACACATACAATATACAACACATACAATATACAACACATACAATGCACAACACATACAATATACAACACATACAATGCACCACACATACAATGCACAACACATACAATGATACAATGCATACAATGCACAACACATACAATGCACAACACATACAATGCACAACACATACAATGCACAACACATACAATATACAACACATACACTATACAACACATACAATATACAACACATACAATATACAACACATACAATGCACAACACATACAATATACAACACATACAATGATACAATGCATACAATGCACAACACATACAATGCACAACACATACAATGCACAACACATACAATATACACCACATACAATATACACCACATACAATATACAACACATACAATATACAACACATACAATATACAACACATACAATGCACAACACATACAACACATACAATGCACAACACATACAATGCACAACACATACAACACATACAATGCACAACACATACAATATACAACACATACAATATACAACACATACAATATACAACACATACAATGCACAACACATACAATATATAACACATACAATATACAACACATACAATATACAACACATACAATATACAACACATACAATGCACAACACATACAATATACAACACATACAATGCACAACACATACAATATACAACACATACAATATACAACACATACAATATACAACACATAAAATGCACAACACATACAATATACAACACATACAATATACAACACATACAATATACAACACATACGATATACAACACATACAATGCACAACACATACAATATACAACACATACAATATACAACACATACAATGCACAACACATACAATGCACAACACATACAATGCACAACACATACAATATACAACACATACAATATACAACACATACAATATACAACACATACAATATACAACACATACAATGCACAACACATACAATATACAACACATACAATATACAACACATACAATGCACAACACATACAATGCACAACACATACAATGCACAACACATATAATATACAACACATACAATATACAACACATACAATATACAACACATACAATATACAACACATACAATGCACAACACATACAATATACAACACATACAATATACAACACATACAATGCACAACACATACAATGCACAACACATACAATGCACAACACATATAATATACAACACATACAATATACAACACATACAATATACAACACATACAATATACAACACATACAATGCACAACACATACAATATACAACACATACAATATACAACACATACAATGCACAACACATACAATATACAACACATACAATATACAACACATACAATATACAACACATACAATGCACAACACATACAATATACAACACATACAATATACAACACATACAATGCACAACACATACAATATACAACACATACAATGCACAACACATACAATATACAACACATACAATATACAACACATACAATATACAACACATACAATACACAACACATACAATGCACAACACATACAATATACAACACATACAATATACAACACATACAATATACAACACATACAATATACAACACATACAATGCACAACACATACAATATACAACACATACAATATACAACACATACAATATACAACACATACAATATACAACACATACAATATACAACACATACAATGCACAACACATACAATGCACAACACATACAATATACAACACATACAATATACAACACATACAATATACAACACATACAATGCACAACACATACAATATACAACACATACAATATACAACACATACAATATACAACACATACAATATACAACACATACAATATACAACACATACAATATACAACACATACAATATACAACACATACAATGCACAACACATACAATATACAACACATACAATATACAACACATACAATGCACAACACATACAATATACAACACATACAATATACAACACATACAATATACAACACATACAATATACAACACATACAATGCACAACACATACAATATACAACACATACAATATACAACACATACAATGCACAACACATACAATGCACAACACATACAATGCACAACACATACAATATACAACACATACAATATACAACACATACAATATACAACACATACAATATACAACACATACAATGCACAACACATACAATATACAACACATACAATATACAACACATACAATGCACAACACATACAATATACAATACATACAATATACAACACATACAATATACAACACATACAATGCACAACACATACAATATACAACACATACAATGCACAACACATACAATATACAACACATACAATATACAACACATACAATATACAACACATACAATGCACAACACATACAATGCACAACACATACAATACACAACACATACAATATACACCACATACAATGTACAACACATACAATGCACAACACATACAATGCACAACACATACAATATACAACACATACAATGCACAACACATACACTATACAACACATACAATATACAACACATACAATGCACAACACATACAATATACAACACATACAATGCACAACACATACAATATACAACACATACAATATACAACACATACAATATACAACACATACAATGCACAACACATACAATGCACAACACATACAATATACAACACATACAATATACAACACATACAATATACAATACATACAAGATACAACACATACAATGCACAACACATACAATATACAACACATACAATATACAACACATACAATATGCAACACATACAATATACAACACATACAATATACAACACATACAATGCACAACACATACAATGCACAACACATACAATATACAACACATACAATGCACAACACATACAATATACAACACATACAATATACAACACATACAATATACAACACATACAATGCACAACACATACAATATACAACACATACAATATACAACACATACAATATACAACACATACAATGCACAACACATACAACACATACAATATACAACACATACAATGCACAACACATACAATATACAACACATACACTATACACCACATACAATGCACAACACATACACTATACAACACATACAATATACAACACATACAATGCAATACCCCGTCTTGTCAGTTAATACAATCCTATCCGTGCATCTGTCTCGTTACTAAATCCTCCAGGAAGTAGAGATAGAAACACACGCTATTATCCAATGGGATGAATACTTTGATAGGGTCATCGAGTACACTAGGACGTCAATGAAATCGGGCTGTCCGATTAGCGCAGTGGTTAGCGCGCTTGCTTCTCACCAATGCAACCCGGGTTCGATCCTCGGACTGGGTAGTATGTGAGATAGTACGGTTTGCGCCAGATCAGACAGGTGGGTTTTCTCCGGGTACTCTGGTTTCCTCCCATACGAATGACAACATATACGCTTTCATCCGCGCCAACGAGAGTGATTAATATAAGTTGTTAAAACTTGCTTCGCAATCGTTGTAAAATAAATAAAGTTTAAACTTAATGAAATCCGGACATCATTAAAATAATTGAGGATACACTTTTACCTACAGCAGTTTTTCCCCATTATTTACTGCATATGTTTGCTTGTATGCAGTTTAATACAGCCACCACATACATTCTACATCCGTTATGTCAAAGTCGGTTATGTCGAATTATCCGGTTATCTCGAAGTCAGATCAAAGTTCCGTGTCAGATAAATTATTATCATTTTACATATAACTGGATCTGTTTATATCGAATTTCGCTACGTCAAACTTCGGTTCTGTCGAAGTATTTTGTTCGGTCAGACGGAATTCGGCACAACGGATGTAGACTGTATATCCGTGTATGTACACACGTGCAATACAACTTGGAAAGATTCTGATTGGTCGCAAAGCAGACTGATTTGCCGACCAATGCGGCTATGCCACCATATAATTATCATAGTCTTATCAGAATACTTGTATAATGTCGCGACTAACCATAAACAGATCTCACTTATGTGCGCGATAGTGATACATTTTTTTATAAACAATTATTTTAGCTCGATTGCGAAACAAGTCCTTACAACTTATATTAATCACCCTCGAGACCTCATTCCTAATGGAATCCATCGCTACGAGGGAGAGAGAAGAGGCAACGTGGAATTTAAATGCTTGCCTAAGGACACACTCGTAACGGCTCCAGCCGGGCTCGAACTCAGGACCTTTCGCACCTGAAGCGAACGCGATTAAATGTACTGTTCAATGAAGGCATGGTAATGTTCTCAGCCAATCCTCATTATGAGACATGTATCGGTGACACATTACACATGTATATAGTGTATTTAGTAGACGCGGAAGTACATGTGTGCCTATTCCCCCTCCCAAGCCCAGTTGAACTGTACATTTGTAATTACCACTGTAGGTAATGTGTTTTACGTTTATTTATCGTCGCTACCGGTTGCCCATATGAGCGACGCCTCCTGAAGAGATTAGTTATTTTAGATGTTTGGAGGATAGTGCAATGATACAGACAGAGACCCGTTCCAGAGTCTTCTCTGGTTCAGTTACGTGCACGGTGTAAAGCACCGACACGAGACCTCGGTTTAAAGTCTCATCTGAAAGACTGTTAATTGTATTAGGGTCAGACGGGGGATCGAACCTGCGATCCCTGGATTACCAGTCCAGCGTGCTACCACTGGACTAGAGATCCGTCTGCTCACTGTAGGTAAACCGCAATTCCAGTTAGTTGGTTGATGTTCACGCGCTACTTGCTATAACTTATAGGCTAGTAGATGTTTTGTTTTGTTTATTTGTGTAGCCCTAACGGCGTGCCAACAGCTGAGGTCAATTGGCGACTCTGTCTCTCCAGTCATTATTGGTGGGGGAAGACCCCGAGTGACCTTTGAGTAGTATTTCAGACATGGACGGGCACCCAGGTAGAACCAACGACCTTTCGTATGCTAGCAGGATAGCTTTCCCACATGAATGATTTCAACCCACAGCTGCGAGGAGCAAGTGATTTGAAGTCAACGATATTAACCACTCGATAATTTGGCATTTAAATTCCACATGCCTCTTCTCTCTCCTTCATGGCGATGGATTCCATCAGGAATGAGGTCTCGAGAGTGATTAATATAAGTTGAAAGTACTTGTTTCGCAATCGAGCTAAAATAAATGTGTATAAACTAACCACTCGATAACGGAGGCCCCTCATTAAAGGCTAGTAGATGCAAACGAAATGCATCAATAAAAGTTATGTTTGGTGTATTTGAAAATTAATGTTTGTTTGTTGGTTGGTTGATTTGTTGGTTGGTTGGTTTATTGGTTGATTGGTTAGTTGGTTTGCTGGTTTTTGTTAGTTGGTTGATTTGTTGGTGTGTTTGTTGATTGGTTGGTTGGTTTGTTGTTAGTTGGTTTGTTGGTTGGTTTGTTGATTGGTTGGTTTGTTTGTTTGTTGGTTTGTTTGTTGGTTTGTTGTTTGGTTGGTATGTTTGTTGGTTTGTTGGTTGGTTTGTTGGTTGGTATGTTTGTTGGTTGGTTTGTTGGTTGGTTAGTTTGTTTGTGTGTTGGTTTGTTTGTTGGTTGGTTAGTTGGTATGTTTGTTTGTTGGTTTGTTGGTTGGTATGTTTGTTTGTTGGTTGGTTTGTTGGTTTGTTTGTTTATTGGTTTGTTGGTTTGTTGGTTTGTTTGTTGGTTGGTTGGTTCGTATGTTTGTTTGTTTGTTGGTTTGTTGGTTGGTTAGTTGGTATGTTTGTTTGTTGGTTTGTTGGTTGGTTAGTTTGTTTGTTTGTTGGTTTGTTGGTTGGTTAGTTGGTATGTTTGTTTGTTTGTTGGTTTGTTGGTTGGTATGTTTGTTTGTTGGTTGGTTTGTTTGTTTATTGGTTTGTTGGTTTGTTTGTTGGTTGGTTGGTTCGTATGTTTGTTTGTTTGTTGGTTTGTTGGTTGGTTAGTTGGTATGTTTGTTTGTTGGTTGGTATGTTTGTTTGTTTGTTGGTTGGTATGTTTGTTGGTTGGTTGGTTTGTTGGTTGGTATGTTTGTTTGTTGGTTGGTTGGTTTGTTTGTTGGTTGTTTGTTTGTTGGTTGGTTTGTTTGTTGGTTTGTTTGTTTGTTTGTTTGTTGGTTTGTTGGTTTGTTGGTTTATTGGTTTGTTTGTTGGTTTGTTGGTTTGTTGGTTTGTTGGTTTGTTGGTTGTATTGTTGGTTTATTTGTTTGTTGGTTTGTTGGTTGGTTGGTTTGTTTGTTTGTTGGTTTGTTTGTTGGTTGGTTAGTTGGTATGTTTGTTTGTTGGTTTGTTGGTTGGTATGTTTGTTTGTTGGTTGGTTTGTTGATTTGTTGGTTAGTTTGTTTATTGGTTTGTTGGTTTGTTTGTTGGTTGGTTCGTATGTTTGTTTATTTGTTGGTTTGTTGGTTGGTTAGTTGGTATGTTTGTTTGTTGGTTTGTTGGTTGGTATGTTTGTTTGTTGGTTTGTTTGTTGGTGGGTTAGTTGGTATGTTTGTTTGTTGGTTTGTTGGTTGGTATGTTTGTTTGTTTGTTTGTTGGTTTGTTGGTTTATTGGTTGGTTTGTTGGTTTATTGGTTTGATGGTTGGTTGGTTTGTTGGTTGGTTGGTTGATTTGTTTGTTGTTGGTTGGTTTGTTGGTTAGATTGTTTGTTGGTTGATTTGTTGGTTTGTTGGTTTGTTGGTTTGTTGGTTTGTTGGTTGATTGGTTAGTTGGTTTGCTGGTTTTTGTTAGTTGGTTGATTTGTTGGTGTGTTTGTTGATTGGTTGGTTTGTTTGTTGTTAGTTGGTTTGTTGGTTGGTTTGTTGATTGGTTGGTTTGTTTGTTGGTTTGTTGGTTTGTTGTTTGGTTGGTATGTTTGTTGGTTTGTTGGTTTGTTGGTTGGTTTGTTGGTTGGTATGTTTGTTTGTTTGTTGGTTGGTTGGTTTGTTGGTTTGTTGGTTGGTTAGTTGGTATGTTTGTTTATTTGTTGGTTTGTTGGTTGGTATGTTTGTTTGTTGGTTGGTTTGTTGGTTGGTTGGTTCGTATGTTTGTTTGTTGGTTGGTTGGTTGGTTAGTTGGTATGTTTGTTTGTTGGTTTGTTGGTTTGTTGGTTTGTTTGTTGGTATATTTGTTTGTTGGTTTGTTGGTTGGTTTGTTTGTTTGTTGGTTTGTTGGTTGGTTAGTTGGTATGTTTGTTTGTTTGTTGGTTTGTTTGTTGGTTGGTTGGTTTGTTTTTTGGTATGTTTGTTTGTTGGTTGGTTGGTTTGTTTGTTGGTTGGTTGGTTTGTTTGTTGGTTTGTTTGTTTGTTTGTTGGTTTGTTGGTTTGTTTGTTGGTTTGTTGGTTGGTTTGTTGGTTTGTTTGTTGGTATGTTTGTTTGTTTGTTGGTTTGTTGGTTGGTTGGTTTGTTTGTTTGTTGGTTTGTTTGTTGGTTGGTTAGTTGGTATGTTTGTTTGTTGGTTGGTTGGTTTGTTGGTTGGTTTGTTTGTTTATTGGTTTGTTGGTTTGTTTGTTGGTTGGTTTGTTCGTATGTTTGTTTGTTTGTTGGTTTGTTGCTTGGTTAGTTGGTATGTTTGTTTGTTGGTTTGTTGGTTGGTATGTTTGTTTGTTGGTTGGTTTGTTGGTTAGTTTGTTTATTGGTTTGTTGGTTTGTTGGTTGGTTAGTTGGTATGTTTGTTTGTTGGTTGGTATGTTTGCTTGTTTGTTTGTTGGTTGGTATGTTTTTTGGTTGGTTGGTTGGTTGGTTGGTTGGTATGTTTGTTTGTTGGTTGGTTTGTTGGTTGGTATGTTTGTTTGTTGGTTGGTTGGTTTGTTTGTTGGTATGTTTGTTTGTTGGTTGGTGTGTTTGTTTGTTTGTTGTTTGTTTGTTTGTGTGTTTGTTTGTTGGTTTGTTGGTTTGTTGGTTTGTTTGTTTGTTTGTTTGTTGGTTTGTTTGTTGGTATGTTTGTTTGTTGGTTTGTTGGTTTGTTGGTTGGTTGGTTTGTTTGTTTGTTGGTTGGTTAGTTGGTATGTTTGTTTGTTTGTTGGTTTGTTGGTTTGTTGGTTGGTATGTTTGTTTGTTGGTTGGTTTGTTGGTTTGTTTGTTTGTTGGTTGGTTTGTTGGTTTGTTTGTTGGTTCGTTCGTTCGTTCGTATGTTTGTTTGTTTGTTGGTTGGTTAGTTGGTATGTTTGTTTGTTGGTTTGTTGGTTGGTATGTTTGTTTGTTTGTTGGTTTGTTTGTTGGTTGGTTAGTTGGTATGTTTGTTTGTTGGTTTGTTGGTTGGTATGTTTGTTTGTTTGTTGGTTTGTTGGTTTATTGGTTGGTTTGTTGGTTTATTGGTTTGTTGGTTGGTTTTTGTTAGTTGGTTGATTTGTTGGTTTGTTTGTTGGTTGGTTTGTTATTAGTTGGTTTGTTGGTTGGTTTGTTGATTGGTTGGTTTGTTTGTTGGTTTGTTGGTTGGTTGTTTGTTTGTTGGTTGGTTGGTTTGTTGGTTTGTTGGTTTGTTGGTTTGTTGGTTTGTTGGTTTGTTGGTTTGTTTGATGGTTTGTTTGTTGGTTTGTTGGTTGGTTTGTTGGTTTGTTTGTTGGTATGTTTGTTTGTTGGTTTGTTGGTTTGTTGGTTTGTTTGTTGGTTTGTTGGTTGGTTTGTTGGTTTGTTTGTTGGTATGTTTGTTTGTTGGTTGGTTTGTTGGTTGGTTTGTTGATTGATTGATTGATTGGTTTGTTGGTTGGTTTTCCAGTACTTTACACGTAAAAGAACCAGAGCCAGAGGAGACTCTGGAATGGGTCTCTGTCTGTATCATTGCACTATCCTCCATAAATCTAACATGACTAATCTCTTCAGGAGGCGTCGCTCGTATGGGTAACCGGTAGCGACGATAAATAAACATAAAACACACACATTCCAACTTGTTCATATACACTTGTCAACAGAGCTAAGTACACACCCAGTAACTTGCTATTTATTTCACAAAATAATGAAAGGAAAGTTATACAAATGGGTATAGCTTTTTTATTTTACAGATTTAACGCAAATAACTATTTAATCAATATCTAATTACAAAATGTATCTAATAGCATACCAATGTCACGATCGCGTACTTGCAGCGTCATCCACACCATCTTGCCAAATGTTTTTATGTTGTTTTTTTCGAAACCGGTTTCTTAAATATACATGACCTAAATTGGCCACACCTGGGAGCGCTGCACGAGAAAACCGGGTGTTTCGGCATTTTCGTTACGGCTCAGCGGGTTTGAGCACATAGGTCATGTTCCCAATAGTTGAAGTAAAACTGACTAATATATTATACTAATATATTAAACACTTTTAATTGAATGTAGATTGTTATTTCTTCAAATTATTCAATGTCTAAAAGTGTATACTTAGTTGACAAGTGTAAATAGACACGGCCTGAGCAGGGCTCTGCCCGCCAGCCCATTCCGTCCGATTCCGCCCGCCCGCCATTCCGCCTATCTGTCTGCAATGCAAATTATGAAGTGGAAAACAATATTAATTTTAATTTTAATTAATTAATCCTTTTATTACCTCCATATACATGAAGAGCACAAGTGAACATACATAATATACAATTACACGTTTTACATGGACACATATACACATACAAAGTAGTACAAGTGTACAATAATGGTCATAAGAACTGAGATAACCATGCAGCTATTAATTAGTGTATACCGATCATCATAACTTGCCGTAACGAAATGCAAGGGAAAGATATGATGGTAACACACAAAAGCTAATACAGTGTTTATAACCGGAACACCATTCTTCAGTAGAGAAAACGGTTCAGGTGCCTAAAAGCAACACAATAGTATGTAAAAAGAAGCAAACATGTTTAGATTACTGATTTACCACACAACCTTAAGTTTGGAGCATTTGCCAGAATGCCCTAAAACATATTATCATAAGTGTTTCGCTTGCGGTGTCTGGAAGTTCATGTGTCTCCAGTCCTGCAAGCATATCATATATCTGTGTATCGGGTGGTTGTGTGATAAAATCAATGTATGTCTTAATACCAGTCACACAACTTATGTTCTGCCATAAGCATTTTCTTAATTGATCCTGAAATGTACACAAAAACAGCTTATGAACAACTAACTTCACAACACATTTATCGCATTGTGTACTAACATAACATACACCACAGTATAATAAATATCTCGAAAATCTTTCACTGAATGAAAATTCTATTTATTAGAAACACATTCACTGCTGGGTGCTGTGATAATATTTAAACTCATTCAATTACATTCACCTAAATCATGAGTTATTTCGTCGAGACTCGGGTCTTCTTGTTCCAGCTGAAGCTTGCGCCGTATGATTTATGTTTAAATGCTTTCTTCTTAGGTTCCTCCACATAGTACTCAAAGCCATTTCTTTCATAGAAATCGGCTGCATCTTGACTACTTGTGAATTCTACATGTGTACCAGGACGACTGTACGACTGTACGACTAATGAATTGTGTTACATTACAGATGCCGCTGTTACTTCACAATCCATCACTACAGAACCCAGACACGGCACCGAGGGGAAAACAGTAACACTGACATGTTCTGCTACCTGTGATAACAATACTGTCTGTGCATATACCTGGTCAGGCTTCTCGACAACAACTAGTACAGGGTCTATCCTACTGTTAAACGTGGACAGAACATATCGTAATAAGCCATTTACATGCAGTGTAACCGACACGGGTGATTCTCATTCAGCAACGACGTCTACACAGTTTGACGTATATTGTGAGTGTTGTACAGAATTTATACCAGCAGAACCGTTTATCATACCTTAAAACACTGTCATGACGTTATACCTTTGTACGTGCAGTCCATTATTATTAATATTGGACTGCTGTCAAAATGCCAGGGTATTATATTAAATACTACGCGCAAATGTACGAAATTAACAATTTTCATTAGTAGGATATTGTTGTAATAAGTGTGTTTTAAGTATGATATAAGCCTCAAACGGATCCAATATGTAAAATATTGGCACTGTCTTCGGCGCTACTCGCTTCATACAGTCCAATATTTTACATATTGGATCGTTTTCGGCTTATATCCTATACATAAGATTGTTTTATTTATAATTATACTCAACAACATTCCTAATCGGTCGCCTTGTGTTTTGTAATAATTGAAAGTCAAGTCAAGTAGTCAAGTCAAGTCGAGTAATAATAAACTTTACTACCTAATATAATCATATAATATAAACATTTTCATATTGTTATTTACTATATTTTATTCCAGATAATTTGATTATATGGCAATTCATAAATGACGAATCCTAATAAATTAATATGAATACCCCAAACAAAAACGGAACGCGTATCAAAGCTACATGGAGTGTGATAACACGGTACCGGATAACTCTTCTCACCAGCCACCAACGGGTTTAATCATTCAATCAACTGGTTGAGGTGCGAACTGTCCTGAGTTCGAGCCCCGCTGGAGCCGTTACGATTGTGCCCTTAAGCAAGGCATTTCAATTCCACGTTGCCTCTTCTCTCTCCATCGTGTCGATGGATTCCATCAGGAATGAGGTCTCGAGAGTGATTAATATAAGTTGTAAGAACTTGTTTCGCAATCGAGCTAAAATAAATTTATATAAACTAGTCCACTGAGTGTGTCGATTACTTGCACGCGAGGAAGCTATCAAGATCGTTTAGTTTATACAAATTTATTTTAGCTCGATTGCGAAACAAGTTATTTCAACTTATATAAATCACTCTCGAGACCTCATTCCTGATGGAATCCATCGCCACGAGGGAGAGAGAAGAGGCAACGTGGAATTTAAATGCCAAGATCAAGATTGTTTGTTCTAATAAGATACTCTTTAGATTGTATATGTATGCAGTGTGACGATATAATAATCAAATTTAAGTATGTTTCTGGGATCACATGCATGTTATATTAATGTATTATATAAATATGGTGCTGACAGGGGTTCTAGAAATAGTGTTAACATATCCGATGCATACTAATCCTCTCTATATGTGATGGTTTGCGAAATACAGTCAAACCCGTTTTTATTAAGTGTATTTTGCGTTTATTTATCATCGCTACCGGTTTGCCCATATTAATAAATGAGTAACGCCTCCTGTAGAGATTTGTTATTTTAGATTTTGGAAGATAGTTTCAATGATTTAGACAGAGACCCATTCAAGATTCTCGTCTGCTTCGTCTACGTCACCCGCACGAGATATCGAGTTAAAGCCACATCAGAAAGACTATGATATGAGTCATTTTTAAGTATGACATACAAAATCCTAATGGCAGTCGTGATAGCGCAGTGGATGCGTATTCACTTCAGGTGTGAAAGGTCCTGAGTTCGAGCCCCGCTGGAGCCGTTACGATTGTGCCCTTAAGCAAGGCATTTAAATTCCACGTTGCCTCTTCTCTCTCCCTCGTGGCGATGGATTCCATCAGGAATGAGGTCTCGAGAGTGATTAATATAAGTTGTAAGAACTTGCATCGCAATCGAGCTAAAATAAATTTGTATAGACTAAAATCATGTCCATTAAGCTACACTTGTCGTCGAACAAGCATTCCTTCCATTCAAATGGTATTTTAGGGCGTAATCCACTATCCTCCAAAATCTAAAATGACTAATCTCTTCAGGAGGCGTCGCTCATATGGGCAACCGGTAGCGACGATAAATAAACGTAAAACACACACACTGCTTGCTTTGTGCTTGGTTTGCTTCTGTTTGTGCTTGGCTTGCTTCTGTTTGTGCTTGGTTTGCTTCTGTTTGTGCTTGGTTTGCTTCTGTTTGTGCTTGGTTTGCTTCTGTTTGTGCTTGGTTTGCTTCTGTTTGTGCGTGGTTTGCTTCTGTTTGTGCTTGGTTTGCTTCTGTTTGTGCTTGGTTTGCTTCTGTTTGTGCTTGGTTTGCTTCTGTTTGTGCTTGGTTTGCTTCTGTTTGTGCGTGGTTTGCTTCTGTTTGTGCTTGGTTTGCTTCTGTTTGTGCTTGGTTTGCTTCTGTTTGTGCTTGGTTTGCTTCTGTTTGTGCGTGGTTTGCTTTTGTTTGTGCTTGGTTTGCTTCTGTTTGTGCTTGGTTTCGTTTTATTAAAATAAATGTTTCATGCTTTTATAAACAGGAATATCTTCTAACTCTTCGTGTCACAAAGTAGTATGACATTATACGTATATAAACAGATAATGTGTGGATGCTGTTTATAGGTTCTAGTTATATTTATATACGACATACTACTAGTAATACGTACGTACTTAATATTAGTAATACTTACATACTTAATATTAGTAATACTTACATACTTAATACTAGTAATACGTACATGCTTAATACTAATAATACGTATGTACTTAATACTAATAATACTTAGGTACTCAATACTAGTAATACTTACGTACTTAATACTAATAATCATAGAGTAGAATGCTAGTTTCATTTTCTATTCAGATGGACCCGATTCTGTTACCATAAATGTCGATAATCTGGCAGTAGATGAAGGCGCTATGTCGGACGATCATCCAGTTGCATGCGTCGCTAATGATTGTAATCCAGCATGCAACCTCATTTGGAGTGACAATACAGTAGCTTTACAAACGAAAATCACTTCGCAACTAAGCTTGTTCCAGACCAATACAGTGTACTTACGTAACACTGCGGGCACATACACATGCCAAGCGAAGAACACGATCATAAGCAAAACACAAAGTTCTTCAATTGTTCTTACTGTGCGTTGTAAGTCTTCACCCATTTTGTTTGTTTGTTTTTTGGTGGTGGAGTGGTCTAACGCGCTCTCGCTCTCGCCTTGCACCGCTATCAGCATGACTGCAGCTTCGCTCCCTATCAGGTTGTAAAACAACAAATAAATTGCCTATTAAATACATAGTAAAATGTAAAAATATACAGTCTGTTCATTTATGTTTCCAATCTTTCATTTCTTCTGATACCACATCCACTGTGAAGAGGTATTCAAATCAGCCTGAAACACACCAAGAATATTTCAAATTTAATGTTTGAAATAGCCAATGCTCACCTGCGAATAACGTAAATAAACGTAAAACACACGCGAATAACGTCACTGTGTTTACACATTGTATTATATTGGTTTAAATTGTTACATACAGATAATATAATTTTAAAACGTGTATATAGCCAGGCTGTAAATGATTGTGCAAATGGTTCTAGAAATTGGGCGTCCAAACTTAAAGATATTTTAAATAGTTATGGTTTCTCGAACATTTGGGAAAATCCATATAGTATACAGTGTAGCCAGTTTATAAGTTTGTTTAAACAACGTGTGATTGATTGTTTCACTCAAGGTTGGTTTGTAAGCAAAGAGACACGTGGTGTACTAAACTTGTATGATAGCTGTAAATTAAAATTTGAATATGAACCTTATCTAGATATTGTACCATATATCTTACGTTTTTTAATTACGAGATTAAGAATTTCTGCACATTCATTACGAATACATACTGGTAGATATGGACAAAATAGAATTCCACAAAATGAACGCTATTGTTTGTGTTGCAATACATACGACCTAGAAGACGAATATCATGTTATACTTGTTTGCCCGTGCTATTCAGATTTGAGAAAACTTTACATAAAGAAATATTATTTTGTAAGACCAAATATGCTTAAGTTTATTGAATTGTTGCAATCTAATAAAAGAAATATCCTATATAATTTAGCTTTATTCTATAATAAAGCAGTTGACATTAAAATAACACTTTTAAATAATATGACATAAATCCAATATCAGCACTAATTATTGTTCATCCTCATAATTAGATGCATTTCTTATTATTATCAGATTCTATATGCCACATGACCACGATAAAATTGTTGTATATATTTACATCATATATATTTGTATATATGTATTTGACGATGTACCATGTACAAGTCTTAATAACATTTCTGTTCTGTTCTGTTCTGTATTCCTCCGCCAAATAATACAGTATACCAACCTTCAGTTTGCAATGGCCTGAATTCTTATACCACAATTTTTCTACACATCAACTAGTCTGAAGTCTTCTCAAGTCACATAAGTTCTCAAAAAACACAAAAACTATACACTGTCAGTCATGAAAATGCATTTTTACTAAAAAGAAAAATTATTAGTTATTGGGACTACATTCGGTGGATGCACTTCTGCCTATTTACGTATATACAGCGCGTAGAGAGTGGCTTCACACATACTTGGGTGTGTAATATAAATACGTTTATATTCGTACTTTCGTCAATTATATAAACATAAATATCGCCATACCTTGTACCGATTTCTAGTAGCAGTTGAGAGAAATACAATAAGCCTTTAGCTTTCATTTCAATCCACTTGTATTTATTGTGTGCACAATTATTTGTAGTAAATTATGTTATATAATGTCGAATATATATGTTTAAACAAATATAAATATTGGCTTACTCTGTACAGTACATACACGATTTTATATTGAGATTGGGTACAACATAACTGTTGATAAAAAAATTAAAAAACAGCACTTGAAACGGGCGTGTGTGTGTTTTAAGTTTATTTATCGTCGCTATCGGTTGCCCATATGAGCGACGCCTCCTGAAGAGATTAGTAATTGTAGATTGTTTGGAGGATAGTGCAATGATACAGACAGAAACCCATTCTAGAGTCTCCTCTTGTTGTTTTACGTGCACGATGTACAACACCGTGCCCGAGACCATGGTTTAAAGTCCCATTTGAAAGACTGTTAATTTTTATTAGTGTTAGACGGGGAATCGAACCTGCGATCCCTGGATTATCAGTCCAGCGTGTTAACCACTGGACTACAGATCCGCCTGTAAAAACGTTAAAGATTAAACCACGTTTGCTTATGAATGCCTTTAATATTTGGAATAGACTATTGCTGCGCGCAGTCGCGCATTACAAACCACAATGGATGCTTAAAGAATAGAATAATTTTACGGTTCATCGGATTATGAAAGGCGATCACATGGGCTGACTCAGCCAATCAGAATTGTGACATTGCAAAAGGTTTTAATTAATTTCGTGTGTTTTATGCCTACAGATCCTCCTGTTGTAACACTGACGGCAACTAACGAGAACACCCTAGAATGCGAAGCCATTGGTGTTCCAAGTACTTATACGTTTAACGCTATCAAGCATTACATCAGTAGCACCCTGGTCAGACAACTTCAGGTTAAGAAGATAGCAAACAAAGCAACAGTTACCCTTGCCGGTAGTTACCAGGACACAGGACGATATGAATGTTCTGCGAACAACGGAATCACACATTATACAACTAAATTGCTTGAACAGACGGACGACTATTACGCCACATTTGACGGTAATTAGGACTTGATCATATACATGGTTTAATCCTTTTATTCCCACTTGCTGTTGTCCAGTAGTACTCTTATTCCCACTTCATAGGTAAATGACCATTCCAAATTGTTGGCGAATGCACAAGTTCAAATTGAATTTGTCCACAACAAACGCGGTGGACAATGTCGTGTTGTTGGTGGTTACAGGTTCATGGTATGTATATATATAGTTGCTGTCTGTCTGCGTGTCTGTCCGTCCGTTTGATTGTATTTGATCTTAAACACTCTTAAACACACTGCAACACAAATCCTCTTATTCCCACACCCGTTTTTACCTAATTTTATATAAGTGGGAACAATAGGACTACACCATATACATTTACTCTCATAACATTAACCCTTTCAACCCCACATGCCTCTAAATAGGCTTATGAAAAGTGTAGATCCAGATGAGCCGGCTCGTAACGAGCCGTCTCATCAGGATCTGCACTTTTTTGCCAGTAATAATTATTACTATATTTAGATAAAATTACCCATTTTGATAAATGAACTGATCCAAATGTAATTTTGTTATTAATTTATTGGTCTAAAAATATCATGGACTAGTCCATGTCAGTTACTTGGGGTTGACAGGGTTAATTTAGAAATCAACTGGTTTTCACATTATGTGTGTACATACTAGTTTATTCCAAATTATACATACACACAATGTTCAGTGTTCCTATATTCGCTTAGTTATACAGCTCCATCCTGATTTGTTACAGTTTAAAGTATAGTTATACCGTATATATTACTAAAACTTTATTCTATGGTGGCACATCTATTTAGATTATACACATTTATTTTAGCTCGATTGCGAAACAAGTTCTTACAACTTATAAAAGTAAAGTAAAGTGTTTGTTTATTATAGTGTCACCCCTATTTAAAGTGCCAGCCATTTCAGACACCTCTTTTTACCAACATCAGTACTTCCCGAATCCGATGCTTATATGCCAGACGCCAGGCTGGTAGGCAATCGGTAACCATTAGTTAACTAGCTGGCGGCTCACCAACCGGCCATATCAGAAAGAACCCCTGATAATATTAATGCCATTAAAATCATTTAACTATTTAATTTTTATTTCAAGATTCGCCGGTGCTGGTTACTTCAACGGAAAGCTACAATGTATCCAAAGGCGACACACTAACAATAGAACTAACAGTTTATTCACTACCAGCACTTGACGATGTATCAGTGACGTCCGGGCTCTATTCTATCTCACCAGTTGAGAAAATCTCCACACACGCTGTACAGATTGAATGTTACGGAACGACTGTAATAACGCCTGGACATATGGTGCTACTGGAGTTCAGCGATGTGTTGGAGGACTATTTTAGAACGTTTACAATTTCACTGTCTAATTCTTTAGGAACTCTATCAATGAACGTCACCATATATCCAGAAGGTATGTAATCTGAATTAGTGTCCAATTGTGTTAGTTTATACAAATTTACTTTAGCTCTATTGCGAAACAAGTTCTTACAACTTATATTAATCACTTTCGAGACATCATTCCTGATGGAATCCATCGCCACGAGGGAGAGAGAAGAGGCAATGTGGGATTTAAATACCTTGTCTAAAGGCACACGTGTTACGGTTACAGCTTGGCGCGAACTCCGGGCATTTCGCACCTGAAGTGAACGCGCTACCACTGCGCTATCACGACGTTCAATTGTGTTGCAGTTTAGATCGCAATAACTGTATAGAAAACATGTGTGCTTTGATAGAAGAACGTGTTTCTTTCTTCAATTTGGTAACTCTTTCTAGTCCAATTCATCTATCAAAGCACATATGTCTTCTGTAAACATATTTATTATTTATGTTTGCAGCACCTGTTATACTGTTACAACTGCCTGTGAACGTGATATATCTGTAAACTATCCAATTTTTATTAATAGTTACTTGATTACCAAATGTGTATTGTTTATATCATTTGAAATAAAAATGCATTCAGATCTATATAACGGTATTCTCAGCAGAGATCCACTTATACTTTCCTATACATTATATATGCTTTATGAGGTGATTAAAATCTTCGTACTATGATTGGTACACATTTTCATATATACATAAACAAGTTAGTTCATGTGTAAACTGCTGGTCCAACGCGGTATGTGAAATATGTATATAAACAGAAACCCAATAAAATAAACACGATACAGGTGATCCAGGTAGTTGGTATCGACCAGGTATAATGAGATACAATCACTTAGTCAAAATAAAAGCGTGTTTCACTATATCTTAGTGTAATGGTATCGTCCTCAATATCGCGTTGCATTTATAAACACGATGTAGGTGATCCAGGTAGTTGGTATCGACCAGGTATAATGAGATACAATCACTATATCTTAGTGTAATGGTATCGTCCTCAATATCACGTTGCAGTTATATTTCTAGACAGGATTAGTGTACACAGTAGAAACGAGTTGTTTGTTGTAAAATTTTATACAGTCAAACCTGTGTTAGTGGTCACCTCCATTAAGCAGCCAGTTTCCAGATTCCCAATATGTTGTTTTATTATACATTTGACCTCTATTAAGCAGCCACCTGTGATAAGCAGCCAGTGTCTGTGAATCCCTTGACTGGCTGCTTAAGACAGGTTTGACTGTATATATTTTATTGTTGTGTTATCATTAACAATATTTACATATTACAATACAATGAACAGTTACATTAATAATTGAATTATAAGAGACAGGCTAAGATTAAAATATTAAAATAACAGAATAACAAATGGGCCATTCTAAGGGAATAACAACATATCCGGAAAAACATACGCTATACACGCACTCGTTGATATGTCCATCTGTAGCAGATAGTACACTGTAGGGATATTATGCTACGTATAGTACAGTAAACTCATTATTAGCACCACCTGTTACGGATGTTACAGAACAATAATTGTTATTACAATCTGTTACGGATGATACCGAACACTAATTGTTAGCACCACATGCGACGGATGTTACAGAACAATAATTGTTAACACCATATGTTACGGATGTTACAGAACAATAATTGTTAGCACCATATGTTATGGATGTTACAGAACAATAAATGTTAGCATCATATGTTACGGATGTTACAGAACAATAATTGTTATAGCACCAAAGGTTACGGATGTTACAGAACAATAATTGTTAGCACCATATGTTACGGATGTTACAGAACAATAATTGTTAGCACCATATGTTATGGATGTTACAGAACAATAATTGTTATAGCACCAAAGGTTACGGATGTTACAGAACAATAATTGTTAGCACGATATATTACGGATGTTACAGAACAATAATTGTTATAGCGCCACATGTTACGGATGTTACAGCACAATACTGTTAGCACCATCTAATCGATATTATATTTCAGGTCCACCTGACATACCTGTAAACTTTACTAAGGTTGACAGTTCACATGAATATGTGGTATTCACCATAGTAACAGGCTTTTTCAACGGCGGTGCACAAACCATGGTTTTGGAATATAGACATGCATGGTACCAGTTAGACTGGGTCAACGGAACATTCAAATATGCCGGTGTACAAAAAAATCAACAAATTAGATTAGAAGTTCACGGACTGGCGCCTGAAACTATGTATGCATTTCGAGTGTACTCGTACAATGAGTTTGATAATAGTGGTTATTCAGTGGAAATCAATGAAAAAACAATGGAAGGTAAGAATGAAATGCATGCTATATATTTATATATATATATATAATGTACACTATATACACGTTTTAGATAGTTATTTTAAATATTAATCCTTAATTTATATGACGTTATGGGTTATTTCTATGAAATAAGCATGTAAAGAACATTGGCAATATAAGTTGAAGTAAGCGCGACTGACTGGTCCTGTAGTTTTGTGTTCATGGTGGTTTAATGTGTCGTGTTCTACAGTATCTGCTTCCAGTGCAGCTGTGTTATGTTGGGCTGCTGGTATTGCATCATTATGTTTTTATTCTACTTCACGCATCTCTGTTGCACTCATAGCTGGAGCAGTATTAGTGGCAGTGATTGTTCATGGTCGTTTAATGTGTCGTGTTCTACAGTATCTGCTTCCAGTGCAGCTGTGCTATGTTGGGCTGCTGGTATTGCATCATTATGTTTTATGCTACACCACACATCTCTGTTGCACTCATAACTGAAGTAGTATTAGTGGCAGTGACTGTTTATTATCTTTTAATGTGTCGTATTCTACAGTATCTGCTTCCAGTGCAGCTGTGTTATGTTGGGCTGCTGGTATTGCATCATTATGTTTTTATTCTACTTCACGCATCTCTGTTGCACTCATAGCTGGAGCAGTATTAGTGGCAGTGATTGTTCATGGTCGTTTAATGTGTCGTGTTCTACAGTATCTGCTTCCAGTGCAGCTGTGCTATGTTGGGCTGCTGGTATTGCATCATTATGTTTTATGCTACACCACACATCTCTGTTGCACTCATAACTGAAGTAGTATTAGTGGCAGTGACTGTTTATTATCTTTTAATGTGTCGTATTCTACAGTATCTGCTTCCAGTGCAGCTGTGTTATGTTGGGCTGCTGGTATTGCATCATTATGTTTTTATTCTACTTCACGCATCTCTGTTGCACTCATAGCTGGAGCAGTATTAGTGGCAGTGATTGTTCATGGTCGTTTAATGTGTCGTGTTCTACAGTATCTGCTTCCAGTGCAGCTGTGCTATGTTGGGCTGCTGGTATTGCATCATTATGTTTTATGCTACACCACACATCTCTGTTGCACTCATAACTGAAGTAGTATTAGTGGCAGTGACTGTTTATTATCTTTTAATGTGTCGTATTCTACAGTATCTGCTTCCAGTGCAGCTGTGTTATGTTGGGCTGCTGGTATTGCATCATTATGTTTTTATTCTACTTCACGCATCTCTGTTGCACTCATAGCTGGAGCAGTATTAGTGGCAGTGATTGTTCATGGTCGTTTAATGTGTCGTGTTCTACAGTATCTGCTTCCAGTGCAGCTGTGCTATGTTGGGCTGCTGGTATTGCATCATTATGTTTTATGCTACACCACACATCTCTGTTGCACTCATAACTGAAGTAGTATTAGTGGCAGTGACTGTTTATTATCTTTTAATATGTCGTGTTCTACAGTATCTGCTTCCAGTGCAGCTGTGTTATCTGGCGTTGCTCGTCTTTCTATTATAGCATTATTTCTTTTACAGCAATTAATGCTGTCTAAATAATATTAGCAATAGCGGCAAGCTAGTTATGGTTGAGTGGCCTAGTGGTTAAGGCGTCCACCTACGGAGCTAGGGATCGAAGATTCGTTCGAAGGTTCGAACCTCGTCAGGGGTTCGTTCTGATATTGCCGGTTTGTGAGCAGCTAGTTAAATAACGGTTACCGACTGCTTACAAGCATGGCGCCTGGCCTACACGCATGGTGCCTGGCCTACACGCATATGAATCGGGAAGTACTGATGATCATAAAAAGGCGTCTCATAAGCCAGTAATGGCTGGCCCTTACAATAGGGGCGACGCTATAATAAACAAGCACTTTACTTTACTTAGCGCCATTTCTGGTACAGCACATACATACTAATGTGTGACAGAGAGTTCGAGTGTGGCTGGTCTTGTTTTAGTGTTATTTCTGTTACATAACCTAATGCTATCGGACAGAGTGTTCTAGCAGTATTGAGCACTGTGGCTGGTCTTGTTTTAGTGTTATTTCTGTTACATAACCTAATGCTATCGGACAGAGTGTTCTAGCAGTATTGAGCACTGTGGCTGGTCTTGTTTTAGTGTTATTTCTGTTACATAACCTAATGCTATCGGACAGAGTGTTCTAGCAGTATTGAGCACTGTGGCTGGTCTTGTTTTAGTGTTATTTCTGTTACATAACCTAATGCTATCGGACAGAGTGTTCTAGCAGTATTGAGCACTGTGGCTGGTCTTGTTTTAGTGTTATTTCTGTTACATAACCTAATGCTATCGGACAGAGTGTTCTAGCAGTATTGAGCACTGTGGCTGGTCTTGTTTTAGTGTTATTTCTGTTACATAACCTAATGCTATCGGACAGAGTGTTCTAGCAGTATTGAGCACTGTGGCTGGTCTTGTTTTAGTGTTATTTCTGTTACATAACCTAATGCTATCGGACATAGTGTTCTAGCGGTATTGAGCACTGTGGCTGGTCTTGTTTTAGTGTTATTTCTGTTACATAACCTAATGCTATCGGACAGAGTGTTCTAGCAGTATTGAGCACTGTGGCTGGTCTTGTGTTAGTGTTATTTCTAATACATCACCTAATGACGTATGGATTGATAGTAGGGGCTGTATTAGGCCGGGTGTCTGGGTCTTGTCTTATAATGTTCATTTCTAATACATCACCTAATGACGTATGGATTGATAGAAGGAGCTGTATTAGGCGGGGTGTCTGGGTCTTGTCTTATAGTGTTCATTTCTATTACAGCAACATTTATAGCAGTATTAGATGGAGTGTTTTGTCGTATATGTCTTGTATTGTAGTGGTATTTCTGTTCTATTACAGCACCTATTGCTGTCGGACTGATACTTGCTATATTAGGTGGAGTGGCTGTTCTCGCCATTATAGTCGTTGTTGTCATATTTCTTACACGTAGGATGCTGCAGCGAAATAAAGGTAAGACATATCTTTGTGAACCAGGTATTGCTCTACGAGATGCTAACTTTATGTTAGTTTAGTTTATACAAATTTAGTTTAGCTTGATTGCGAAACAAGTTCTTACAACTTATATTAATCACTCTCGAGACCTCATTCCTGATGGAATGCATCGCCACGAGGGAGAGAGAAGAGGCAACGTGGAATTTAAATGCCTTGCCTAAGGGCACAATCGTAACGGCTCCAGCGGGGCTCGAACTCCGGACCTTTCGCACCTGAAGCGAGCGCGCATCCACTGCGCTATCACGACTTCCATTGATTCAGTTGTAGTGGTTAATCAACTTTATGTTCTATGTCTGAACAATTATAGTTGATGCTTTATTGCAAGATGTTGTAACATAATAATGCATGTTTGTCTTGGATGAATATATGTATTGGAGAGTAATTTTTCTGATTTGTGTTTAAACTTTATTTATTTTACAATGATTGCGAAGCAAGTTTTAACAACTTATATTGATCACTCTCGTTGGCCAGGGCTGGTGAAAGTATAAATGTCGTTATTCGTGTTGAAGGAAACCGGAGTACCCCGACAAAATCCACCGGTCCGATCTGGCGACCAACGTACCATCTCACATACCGGGGATCGAACCAGGGTTGCATTGGTGAAAAGCGAGCGTGCTAACCACTGCGCTAATAGGACAGCCTGGTTTGTTTTTAATATAACAGTATAATTGAGATCAGTTTATAGTTCATGTGTACAAAGGTGTTTGCTATAAGATATTCTACTGTTTCAGACCATGACAGCGGCACGTAAGTTGGGTTTGCTATTCTTATCTTTAGTTTGCAAATTTCTATTATATAATATAGGTCGCTACCGGTTGCCCATATGAGGAATGCCTCCTGAAGAGATTAGTCAATTTTAGATGTTGGAGGATAGTGCAATGATACAGACAGACCCATTCCTGAGCCTCCTCTTGTTCTTTTACGTGCACGGTGTAAAACACCGTGCCTGAGACCTCGGTGTAAAATCCCACCTGAAAGACTGATAATTTTACAGTCGAACCTGCGATCCCTGGATTACCAGTCCAACGTGTTACCCACAGATACGTCTGTATTATATATATACTTAAAAGATAAAAGTTTTGAATGGGTATTTTTTTTTATCTGCAATTAAAGTCGATAACAAGCAGTACTACATTACAGCGACATTACATTGCAAAAAGCAAATAAAATGCATTATATTTTCACGGATAAATGCATTGCTCCCTCAAATTCCTCTGAATACATCGAACACTAACATTGTATCAATTTAACAGTATTGCTTGTGGTATACACATTTTCAAACGTGAAAGTAGGATTTCATGTAATGGCCATCCAGGCTGTTGAATTGACGTTTATTGTCATTGAAGTCAATACTAAACACGTGATACTTTCGTTTAGAGATAATTTAATTAAGATTAGTCTACACATACATATTTCGTTCTAATCCCTTTCAGTCTACTGCTGTTAAATTATATGTAAAATTTTCATTTCTTGATTACATGTACAAATACTGAAATAAATAATGTTTAAACTAAATAAATATGCATAGGCACACATGTGAGATATCACGGTAAATATGTAGCATAACTCGTGTTATTCAGGATAAACGCTTTGTATTACGTATGAATGTCGACCCTATTTACATTATTTTGTTATGTCAACAAACCGCGTATACGACGTTTGTTTATTTGTTGAAATACTTAGTTTTTGAGGCAAATATTTGGAAAATAAAATTATACCATATAATAGCAAATTACATTCTGCAGGCATTTGCGTTTTCGCCGATGTAGTGTCGCTTTAAATAGTATGTAATATAACTGATCAATATGTCATATACGTTCTATAAAACGTTGGTCCAAATCAATTTAGATAAGTGCCAATCTTTTGTCCGTATGTATATAACCAGTCAATCGTGCTTATTAAATGCTGTGTTAGTTAATATGCGTGGTTTAATTAACGAACTGTTACGTTCGCCCACATGGTTCGCCGGCGGCGAGGGTAAATACGCACAATCATCGTACATTGAAACTGTTATTAAGCTGAAACATGAACAACTATATGATATAAGCCTCAGATGGATCTGTAGTCCAGTGGTAACACGCTGGACTGGTAATCCAGGGATCGCAGGTTCGATCCCCCGTCTGACCCTAATACAATTAACAGTCTTTCAGATGGGACGTTAAACCGAGGTCTCGTGTCGGTGATTTACACCGTGCACGTAAAAGAACCAGAGGAGACACTGTAATGGGTCTCTGTCTGTATCATTGCAATATCCTCCACAAATCTAAAATGACTAATCTCTTCAGGAGGCGTCGCTCATATGGGCAACCGGTAGCGACGATAAATAAACGTAAAATACAAAATATAAGTCTCAAACGATGCAATATTTGGACAGGTCAGTAGTCCAGTATAGTTATAACACATTGGACTGCGAATACAGGGATCGCAGGTACAATCCCCCGCCCGTCTTACCCTAGCCTTGGTGCCAGTCTGTCAATTTTTCACTTCTGGCGTTGATATGATCAGAAACTCAATACGGCCCAATTAATAGTATCGGTGTTAAAATATATTTATTTGACTGACCAGGCAAAATATATCGATGACTGTTCCCAGGCTAGTCTTAACCTAATCATAGTACGGTGGTCGCTGGATCGGACAGGTGGGGTTTCTCCGGGTACTCCGGTTTCATCCCACGCCATTGACCACCTTTACTCTTTCAACCGCGCCAACGAGAGTGATTAATATAAGTTGTTAAAACATGCTTCGCAATCGTTGTAAAATAATGAAAGTTTATATCATATGAACAGTCTTTCAGATGGGACTTTCGACCTATTCCAATGATTTCACTAAAACGAATGTACTGTGTTGATGTAATGATGTTGCATTTAATTCTTACTTTTATGTAATAGTCTTACTGTGACCTAGCCTCTTGTTGTATAGAGTTATTGTTATTAAATGTCTCATTCCCCTTTTCTACTCTACTAGACAATTCCATATATCATCATATTCCATAGCATATTATATGTAGATTCTCTATTTTTCAGCTTTAACATTACTATATAATTCCAATGTGCAGTTCTCACTTATAGTCCTATCTTTTGATTGCATTTGATTTGTCTGTATGTTGAGGGCCTCATGGTAGATTAACTTTTGTTAAATGAGTTCTCTCGTAAAATAAAGTCTTTATTATTATTATTATTAATAATAATAATAATAATAATTCTGTTAGTGCTTAAACATATATGTATATATTTCATGTAACGTACATTGATGATACTTTAATAAAGATTCAAACGTGTGTCCTCTTAACTCTTTGCATGCTGGGTAAAATACGGGCTATAAATAGTTCAAATAATTGTAGTGGACGACAATTCATTAGTGTGTTTTTCTTATCTGAAACTGAAAATTCTGGAAGTATGTAAAATTCATAGTATATTTCATCGCTCGCGTGCACATAGTTAATTCATACTCATTGTATATAACAGATAACCATGATCGTGCATTAGTTTTACTCACTTGTTATGTTCAAACACATAGGCACACCGAACTGAATACGGATATCACTGCCGCCATACCAAACAGCTATGTAAACGAGAACACCATACCAAGCAGCCATGTAAACGAGAACACCATACCAAGCAGCTATGTAAACGTTAACACCATACCAAGCAGCCATGTAAACGAGAACACCATTATCTGCACCAAAAAACCCATACCTCTACCAACAAAGAGCATTATCTATGGTAAGCGTAAACATTGTGTGTTTGTTTGTCCTTTGGGTTTCATGTAGCACCAACAACTTGGCTCATACAGCGACTCTCCAGCTATTAATGGAGGAGGTACATACTGACACCCAGGCAGAACCACCGACCTTCCACAAGCCAGCTGGATATAGCTTCCACACATTAACTAAGTCGATCCCCAGTGGGATTCGAACCTTCAGCGATGATAGGCAAATGGTTTGAAGTCAACGACTGTAACCACTAGGCCATAGAGGCCACCCTGTGCGTAAAATGCAAAAGTATAAACTTGCATAGTTAGTGTAATCTTATTTTTAGACCAAATCAATAGTAAATATGTTATGCACAAAAACAATGCATAGTATGAAAATGCAAATGGTTTGGGGCCACACGTTTTAATAACAATAGACAACGGCCCGCACCAGAAGACAACGGGCGTACCAGAAGACAACGGTCCGCACCTGAAGACAACGACCCGCACCAGAAGACAACGGGCCGCACATGAAGACAACGGGTCGCACCAGAAGACAACGGGTCGCACCAGAAGACAACGGGTCGCACATGAAGACAACGGGTCGCACATGAAGACAACGGGTCGCACCAGAAGACAACGGGTCGCACCAGAAGACAACGGGTCGCACCAGAAGACAACGGGTCGCACCTGAAGACAACGGGTCGCACATGAAGACAACGGGTCGCACCAGAAGACAACGGGTCGCACATGAAGACAACGGGTCGCACCAGAAGACAACGGGTCGCACCAGAAGACAACGGGTCGCACATGAAGACAACGGGTCGCACCAGAAGACAACGGGTCGCACATGAAGACAACGGGTCGCACCAGAAGACAACGGGTCGCACCAGAAGACAACGGGTCGCACCAGAAGACAACGGGTCGCATCAGAAGACAACGGGTCGCACCAGAGAACAACGGGTCGAACCTGAAGACAACGGGTCGCACCAGAAGACAACGGGTCGCACCTGAAGACAACGGGTCGCACCAGAAGACAACGGGTCGCACCTGAAGACAACGGGTCGCACATGAAGACAACGGGTCGCACCTGAAGACAACGGGTCGCACCAGAAGACAACGGGTCGCACCTGAAGACAACGGGTCGCACCTGAAGACAACGGGTCGCACATGAAGACAACGGGTCGCACCAGAAGACAACGGGTCGCACCAGAAGACAACGGCCGCACAATTGCATAAACTAGCATATGTACAAATTGTAGTTTTGCTTACGGTAACAACTACACAATGTTTCCAGTAACTGCGCATGTGTTTGCTACGCATCTTTAAGTTGTTGTGACTGACAAAACATAAATAAGCACACCCTGTATTATCCTTCAACCAAGCATTACCGGAAGCTAAGCTGAAGATTGCATGGAGCGAAAAGCATGCGACCAAGCAATGAATGCCATATTACACGTAGATGCCATATTGCAGGTATATGCCATATTGCACGTAGACGCCATATTGCACGCATATGCCATATTGCACGTAGACACCATATTGCACGTAGACGCCATATTGCACGTAGATGCCATATTGCGCGTATATGCCATATTGCACGTATATGCCATATTGCACGTATACGCCATATTGCACGTAGATGCCATATTACACGTAGATGCCATATTGCACGTAGATGCCATGTTGCACGTAGATGCCATATTGCACGTAGACGCCATATTGCACGTATATGCCATATTGCACGTATATGCCATATTACACGTAGATGCCATAGTGCACGTAAATACCATATTGCACGTAGATGCCATATTGCACGTAGACGCCATATTGCACGTATATGCCATATTGCACGTAGATGCCATATTACACGTATATGTAATATCGCACGTAGATGCCATATTGCACGTAAACGCCATATTGCACGTAGATGCCATAATGCACGTATATGCCATATTGAACGTTGATACCATGTTGCACGTAGATGCCATGTTGCACGTAGATGCCATATTGCACGTAGATGCCATATTGCACGTAGATGCCATGTTGCACGTAGATGCCATATTGCACGTAGATGCCATATTTCACGTAGATGCCATATTGCACGTATATGTCATATTACACGTAAATACATTCAGAACGTGTTCGGTTATGAGCAACTGTTTGCACTATCCATTAAGCAAATATGAGATTTAAAGTGTAGGCCTATTAAAAATTATACGCTCATATACACGAAACACAGTCAATGTTTTAGCAACAAAAATCTACAAATACAGTATCAGTATTTGATGTAATAACTGGTGTAGGAAGAGTGTTACTCCAGACACGCACGGACGGACACCCGGGTAGAACCACTGACCTTTCGCAAGCTAGCTGGACAGCTTTCTCGCAGTGGGAAATGTACATGCAACGTTGAGAGGCAAATAATTTGAAGTCGACGAACTTTTTTAAACACTCGGCCACGGAGGCCCTTACTCCAACACCAGTAAGAAATAATAGACAGAATTAGCATGCACTATAGGGAACAAACGTGTACTATAATTGTTACGTTTCATTTTAAATTGCAGAAAATACAAAGTTGGAAGCAGGGTAAGAGTTTTCGTTTATTTCTTTTGTTTCGTAGCAATAGGTATGTGTTTCACACCAATAGTACGATATTTCGTAACAATAGGTCGGTGTCTCGCAACAATAGTAAGTGTTTCGTAACAATAGGTCGATTTCTCATAACAATAAGTCGTTGTTTCTTAACAATAGGTCTGTGTTTCACAACAATAGGTCGGTGATTCATAACAATAGGTCGATGTCTCGCAACAATAGGTCGATGTTTCGTAACAATAGGTCGTTGTTTGGAAACAATAGTACGATGTTTCGTAACAATAGATCGGTGTTTCGCAACAATAAATCGGTGTTTCGTAACAATAGGTCGATGTCTCGCAACAATAGGTCGATGTCTCGCAACAATAGGTCGATGTTTCGTAACAATAGGTCGATGTCTCGTAACAATAGGTCGATGTTTCGTAACAATAGATCGGTGTTTCGCAACAATAAATCGGTGATTCGTAACAATAGGTCGATGTTTCTTAACAATAGGTCTGTGTTTCACAACAATAGGTCGGTGATTCATAACAATAGGTCGATGTCTCGCAACAATAGGTCGATGTTTCGTAACAATAGGTTGTTGTTTGGAAACAATAGTACGATGTTTCGTAACAATAGATCGGTGTTTCGCAACAATAAATCGGTGTTTCGTAACAATAGGTCGATGTCTCGCAACAATAGGTCGATGTCTCGCAACAATAGGTCGATGTTTCGTAACAATAGGTCGATGTCTCGTAACAATAGGTCGATGTTTCGTAACAATAGATCGGTGTTTCGCAACAATAAATCGGTGATTCGTAACAATAGGTCGATGTCTCGCAACAATAGGTCGATGTTTCGTAACAATAGGTCGGTGATTCATAACAATAGGTCGATGTCTCGCAACACTAGGGCGATGTTTTGTAACAATAGGTCGATGTCTCGCAACCATAGGTCGATGTTTCGTAACAATAGGTCGATGTTTCACAACAATAGGTCATCGTTTCGCAACAGTACGCCCGTTTCAGCCAGTGTTTTAAATTCTCGTCTGCAAATACACCTATTCGAAATCAATCCAAATTGAGTTACTAATATGTTGTGAAATCGGTTCCGTGCTTTTATAGACTACTTGTATACTTACTTATGTTTAGCAATTGGAACATTTAAGCAAACACATACATTCAAATAAGCTCTCAGCGCAAGTTTTTGCCGCACTGGTGAGAGATGGTGTTCACGATGTGTCCGTCTTCCGTCCGTCTATCAACAATTTCCTTGCAAATCTACACTCAACAAAATTACTAATCGGTCACCTCGTATTTTATAATATTTGGAGCCAATGAATAATCATACAATATAAATATGTTAATAATTAATAATAATAAAGACATTATTTAACGAGAGAACTCATTTGAACAATTAAGACTAGAGCTCGCCCCGAGGTTATAAAACTGTTCTCAGATCTCAAACTCAAACTCAAGACATTTGATTTGTTGATTGTGAGCTTCACACTCAGCTGAACCAATCCAAAGCTTGAGACTGAGTTTGAGATTGGAGAAAGGTTTTATAAACATGGGGGTCATGAGGCCCTCAACAACGTAAAACATCAAATAGCATAATGAAACATGTAAACAATGACGAGTAAAACTTTCATAGGGAATAAGATATAAGCTGCAAGAACTATTACTTATATTCATGTATACTTATTAATTATCATTTCTCAGTTTATTAGGTTTGTTCTTTGCACCACGTTATATATAAAGCTTGGAAATGTGAAACAGAATGTGCTATTTTGATGTGATAAGGGAAGGAATTCCACAAGTGTGACCCTGAATATAAGAAAGATTGTCTAAAATGTTCAGCAGTTGGCTTAGGAGGGTAGTAAAGTTGAAGCATGGTGGATAATCGCAAGCTTTGAGTTCGAACATCGGAAGTAAATCGGAATGACTCTTGTAGATAGACAGGTGCTAGGCCATTGAGTGTTTTAAACATTAAAACTGATTTTGAGTTGAGAAATTTAATGCATTTTATCCGAAATGGTTATACAGAAAACCATGCATAGCTATCTGTAATAAAATCTAACCAATAAGATGATATGAATATTGATATTATTTTATTATTATGTTGCTCCAAATATTGTAAAACATAAGGTG
Source organism: Archivesica marissinica (assembly GCA_014843695.1). Classification (NCBI taxonomy): domain Eukaryota; kingdom Metazoa; phylum Mollusca; class Bivalvia; order Venerida; family Vesicomyidae; genus Archivesica; species Archivesica marissinica. The sequence goes on along the minus strand of CM026404.1, from coordinate 18,478,644 downwards.
ACCGACTAGGAATGTTGTTGAGTTTATACTGTAACAAACCGACGGTGCAAGTCGTGATAGCGCAGTGGATGCGCGTTCGCTTCAGGTGCGAAAGGTCCGGAGTTCGAGTCCCGCTTGAGCCGTTACGATTGTGCCCTTAGGCAAGGTATTTAAATTCCACGTTGCCTCTTCTCTCTCCCTCGTGGCGATGGATTCCATCAGGAATGAGGTCTCGAGAGTGATTAATATAAGTTGTAAGAACTTGTTTCGCAATCGAGCTATAAATCAATTGGTATAAACTAACAAACCGACGTTTCATTGTGTTGTGCTCATTTATCAACTTTATTTTGTTCAAACTTGGTCGTAAGTAACATATTGATGAAACTAGATTATTTTCGATGGTCAGACATTTCCATTAAAACCTACAGCGGTGAATCGACCTATTGAAGGGCAAACAATTGAAGTCAAACGACTTTAACCCTTTCCCTCATAGCAGCCTCGTACGCCATTACCAATACGACATTCATTGACACTGTAGTAGCCAAACCAATGTTCATAATGCAGGCCAAAATATCATGTAGTCCCAGTAATATTTATGGAGGTGGGATAGATATGGCGACTATTTATCTACTGCATGACAGCTAAATGGCTGTCGTTTGTATGGAGATATAATAGTATATTAACCTAACTCTCATGTAGTCCCAGTAATATCTATGGAGGTGGGATAGATATGGCGACTATTTATCTACTGCATGACAGCTAAATGGCTGTCGTTTGTATGGAGATATAATAGTATATTAACCTAAATCTCATGTAGTCCCAGTAATATCTATGGAGGTGGGATAGATATGGGGACTACTTATCCACTGCATGATAGCTATATGGCTGTCGTTTGTATGCAGATATAATAGTATATTAACCTAAATCTCTATGTAGTCCCAGTAATATCTATGGAGGTGGGATGGATATGGCGACTACTTATCCACTGCATGACAGCTAAATGGCAATTGTTTGTATGCAGATATAATAGTATATTAACCTAAATCTCTATGAAGGAAAGGGTTAACTAGTATCGTCGGATGCCATCGTGAGCTGGTACTTGATTATGTCGTACATGTCTCAAAGATACGCTTTCAGCTACCATTTCCAACGAAATATACATATATACTAGATGACATAGAAAACGCACACCTACATTATATACTAGATGACATAGAAAACGCACACCTACATTATATACTAGAGGGCATAGAAAACGCACACCTACATTATATACTAGAGGGCATAGAAAACGCACACCTACATTATATACTAGAGGACATAGAAAGTCACATCTACATTATATACTAGAGGGCTTGGGACATAGAAGCTCACATCTACATTATATACTAGAGGGCATAGAAAACGCACACCTACATTATATACTAGAGGGCATAGAAAACGCACACCTATAATATATACTAGAGGGCATAGAAAACGCACACCTATAATATATACTAGAGGACATAGAAAACGCACACCTACATTATATACTAGAGGGCATAGAAAACGCACACCTATAATATATACTAGAGGGCATAGAAAACGCACACCTATATTATATACTAGAGGACATAGAAAACGCACACCTACATTATATACTAGAGGACATAGAAAACGCACACCTACATTATATACTAGAGGACATAGAAAACGCACACCTACATTATATACTAGAGGACATAGAAAACGCACACCTACATTATATACTAGAGGACATAGAAAACGCACACCTACATTATATACTAGAGGACATAGAAAACGCACACCTACATTATATACTAGAGGACATAGAAAACGCACACCTACATTATATACTAGAGGACATAGAAAACGCACACCTACATTATATACTAGAGGACATAGAAAACGCACACCTACATTATATACTAGAGGACATAGAAAACGCACACCTACATTATATACTAGAGGACATAGAAAACGCACACCTACATTATATACTAGAGGACATAGAAAGCGCACACCTACATTATATACTAGAGGACATAGAAAACGCACACCTACATAATATGATTAGTATTACATGAAAACGAAATACGAAGGATTCCATCTTTATTACAAAACACAAACTGAATAACTAAAAAATTCAAAAATGTTTAAAACTATGTATTTATATAGTTATTGTTTTTCATATAAAACACACTTATCCGAAGTGTGCGGTTTCTATGTCCTCTAGTATATTAGACTCCCCATTTGGATTCGAACTTAAGCGGTGAGGGACAAGCGATGTAAAGTTTACTACTTTAACCACTCAGCCCCACCTGCTGCACTATGACATCGTATGATTATGTCGTACATATCTCAAAGATACACTTCCAATGATCGTGTCCTCAGAAATATACTAAGCCTCTCAAGTGGGATTAGAACCTACAGCGGTGAGGGGGCAGCGATTTAAAGTTTACTACCTTAACCACTCAGTCACGTAGGCCCCTCCTAATGTACTATGATATCGTCGGATTGAATAGTGAGCCTGGTATCTGATTACGTCGTACATGTCTCAAGTATTCCAGTGTATATTTCCTCATACAGGCATTCAACTATTTCAATGTATGGTGGTGGTTTTACGTTTATTTATCGTCGCTACCGGTTGCCCATATGAGCGACGCCTCCTGAAGAGATTAGTCATTTTAGAGTGTTGGGGGATAGTGCAATGATACAGAGAGAGACCAATTCCAGAATCAACTCTGGTTCTTTTACATGCACGGTGTAAAGCACCGACACGAGACCTCGGTTTAACGTCCCATCTGAAAGACTGTTAATTTTATTATGGTCAGATGGGGGATCGCAGGTTCGATTACCAGCCCAGCGTGTTACCACTGGACTACTTTTCAATGTATGAAATTATGCAATGTATATGTAGGCTAATCTGTTGTAATATTGTAGGCAGGAGGTTACACCCGAACGGCGTGCTGACAAATCAGATCACACGGTATACTATAACACCACCATTCTGGAGGCAGATACAATAACAAACACAAACAGGTACACTATGATGTTAAGGTTGTTGAACACTCTCGTTATTAGCGTTACATTCCTGCTCACAATATCGGAATTGCAGTGTATAAGAGCAGTGTCCCTTTGGTTGACTCTATTCCTGATAAGAGTAGACCTATCCGGCAGTTAATGCCACACAATAGCTGTGCTATTACGGTATGCTACGGAGATACGGAAAGTGCCAATCGTAGTTAATGCCACACACTGGCTGTGCTATTACGGTATGCTACGGAGATTCGGAAAGTGCCAATCGTAGTTAATGCCACACACTGGCTGTGCTATTACGGTATGTTACGGAGATACGGAAAGTGCCGATCGTAGTTAATGCCACACACTGGCTGTGCTATTACGGTATGTTACGGAGATACGGAAAGTGCCGATCATAGTTAAAATATGATTATTTATTTCTGTAGCGTCCCAGTGTGTCAAATTTGACAGATAACATATGTTTGTAGATTCCTGGTAATATTTCAATAGCTTTCGTGTATCTAATTCAGTAATTATGAGTTATTCGTCATATATAACTGTATAACAGAGAGAATTGAGAGGTATTGACCCTCGGTAACAGACGGATCTGTAGTCCAATGGTAACACGCTGGACTGTGGTAATACAGGGATCGCAGGTTCGATCCCCCGTCTGACACTAATAAAATTAACAGTCTTTCAGATGGGACGTTAAACCGAGGTCTCGTGTCGGTGCTTTACATCGTGCACGTAAAAACCCCAGAGGAGACTCTGGAATGGGTCTCTGTCTGTATCATGCACTATCCTCCAAAATCTAAAATGACTAATCTCTTCAGCAGGCGTCGCTCATATGGGCAACCGGTAGCGACGATAAATAAACGTAAAACACACACGACCCTCTGTAAATTGATATCAGCCTTCGACCTTCGGTTTCAGTAGGCTGATATCAAGGTACGCGAGTCGATACATGTGTCGCATGATAACATCTTGTGTTGAAATTGTGACAGTCACATTGAACAGGAATATGTCTTTAATTAAAATTACTTTTATTGCTGTGTATTGATATTACTGTGGAAGTCGTGATAGCTCAGTGGTAGCGCGTTCGCTTCACGTGCGAACGGCCCGGAGTTCGAGCCCCACTGGAGCCGTTACGATTGTGTCCTTAGGCAAGGCATTTAAATTCCACGTTGCCTCTTCTCTCTCCCTCGTGGCGATGGATTCCATCAGGAATGAGGTCTCGAGAGTGATTAATATAAGTTGTAAGAACTTGTTTCGCAATCGAGCTATAAATCAATTGGTATAAACTAACAAACCGACGTTTCATTGTGTTGTGCTCATTTATCAACTTTATTTTGTTCAAACTTGGTCGTAAGTAACATATTGATGAAACTAAATTATTTTCGATGGTCAGACATTTCCATTAAAACCTACAGCGGTGAATCGACCTATTGAAGGGCAAACAATTGAAGTCAAACGACTTTAACCCTTTCCCTCATAGCAGCCTCGTACGCCATTACCAATACGACATTCATTGACACTGTAGTAGCCAAACCAATGTTCATAATGCACAATGTGTATGGTATAGTACGTGCTTGTTTTGAATCAAATACACGCAAGTCGCACTATAGCTTGTAATTGGTTTAAACTTTATTTATTTTACAACGATTGCGAAGCAAGTTTTAACAACTTATATTATCGTTGGCGTGGATGAAAGCGTATATGTGGTCATTCGTGTGGGAGGAAACCGGAGTACCCGGAGAAAACCCACCTGTCCGATCTGGCGACCACCGTACCACCTCACATACTTCCCAGTCCGAGGATCTAACCTGGGTTGCATTGGTGAGAAGCGAGCGCTAACCAGTGCGCTAATCGGACAGCCAAAATTGCTCTCATTCGAATAGATATGAAAACCTATGTGATTAGATCTAAATACATTGGTGTCAAATCCTGCACAATAGATGTTGAGATTGAAATATAATTTATTAATAAATATAATTAGCAATACCCTTAAAGCAGCTGTAGTTGGTGCATCTTATCGCATGTCCATTGAACTAAACTAGTAATGCATGCAAACGAAAGTAAACTCTGTTACTATAGCAACCAGTATTATATATGCAGTTATACGGAATATTTATGAAAAATACTATATTGTACTAGAATGGCAAGTACTTTATTTGATATGAGTGTAAGTACTTTTGGTTATTACATCTATTTAACACGTTTCTATAAATAATGTTTTCTTGCCTTCTGTTTTCAGCACACTTAATGCTAATTATGATTCTCCAAGAGCCCCGTATTTAGTTCTCAATAACGCAGCTATTGTTGAAGAAGCTTACCTAGATACAAACGAAGCAAAACAGCTCTTTGACCAAAACAACAAGCAATCACCAGTAAATAAGCAAGATGCAGATGAAGAAGATTACCTAGACATGAACGACATGAGCAACATGAACACCAAACATTTAATTAAACCATCAAGTGGACATTCTAACACAATAGAAGCAACATCTATAGACAATCAGTCATTCGATAAACCGTATGACAACATAGAACTGAATAAATCGAAGAAAGACTACCAGAATGTAGCCCACCTTAGAAAGAACGTTGTTCAAACTCCTATTCCAGGAAAGGGTGGGTTAGGCAAAGAACCAAAGGACTACCGACATGTTCCACACTATAAGAGGATTCCTCAGCTGCAAGCACGGTACTGTAATTCCCCTTTTAGACAATTCCATATATCATCATTTGTGTGTTTTACCTTTATTTATCGTCGCTACCGGTTACCAATATTTAACATATTTAAATGGTGTACACTGTTGAATAACCACCTTCATATTTAGGCGTCTTTTCAACCGTAGTAGATCAACCGGATACGCAGCATTTAAGAATTGTGGAAGTCGTGATAGCGCAGTGGGTGCGTGTTCGCTCCAGGTGCGAACGGTCCGGAGTTCGAGCCCCGCTGGAGCCGTTACGATTGTGCCCTTAGGCAAGGCATTTAAGTTCCACATACATCTTCTCTCTCCCTCGTTGGTGCAACATTAAACACACGGACGGATCTGTAGTCCAGTGGTAACACGCTGGACTGTTAATCCAGGGATCGCAGGTTCGATCCCCCGTGTGACCCTAATAAAATTAACAGTCTTTCAGATGGGACGTTGAACCGAGGTCTCGTGTCGGTGTTTTACACCGTGCACGTAAAATAACCAGAGGAGACACTGGAATGGGTCTCTGTCTGTATCATTGCACTATCCTCCAAAATTAAAATTACTAATCTCTTCAGGCGGCGTCGCTCATATGGGCAACCGGTAGCGACGATAAATAAACGTAAAACATACACACATTAAACACCAAAAACAAACAAACGTCAGGTGGGTTTTCTCCGGGTACTCCGGTTTCCTCCCACACGAATGACCACATTTACGCTTTCATCCGCGCCAACGAAAGTGATTAAAGCAGCATTACATCGTATGAAATAAAATATATTTGAAAAATTCAATTTTTACGTATGGGTAGCAATGCTGCTACACATTCTAACAGTATACTTTGTATGCTTATGTTCATTTGGTAAACAGTGTTTTTTTGCGATAAAACAAACTCGAAACCGAAAGTAGGACTTTCCGAGTCGATCGGTCACGCACTTGTTTACAACCGGAACGCATCGTCCGCACTTGTTTGCATTCGGAATACATCGTCCCCATTTGTGCCACGTTGTCTTTTTTAATTAAATTACTTGATATGTTGATTCATACCTCTGTTAGCTAAGTTTTTTAGGGACATATCTGCATCCCCCGAGGGGTTCGACATTAGAGGAAGATAGATAGATAGTATTTCATGTTCAAAATATATACGTTTTTTTCTACATCCTCTGTTGTTTCACGCATGCGCGCTGTGCGTGTTTACATTTCGTGTGTTGATAAACAAATTGGCGTATACGACGGTTTAAATTTATTGGAATTTTATCGTTTCTGAGCGACTATTACGATTTGTGTAAACACACACACATTAGTATTTATATTTTACCCAAAACATCCTTTATTACGATGTAATGCTGCTTTAATATATTAAGTTGTTAGAACTTTCGTATCAATCGTTGTAAAATAAATAAAGTTTAAACTATACATTTTGTATTTTAAATTTTTAATGAACAGTGATAATAGAAAGGTGTTATTAAACATGACTCGTATTTTTAAGAATGCTTTAATCCATAGGAATTCCATACTGAATACTTTATCTTCTTAATTACACCAACACACCAACTAGAATGTTCAAATAGTTAATCCGATTAGCGCAGTGGTTAGCGCGCTCACTTCTCACCAATGCAACCCGGGTTCGATCCTCGGACCGGGAAGTATGTGAGATGGTACGTTGGTCGCCAGATCGGACGGGTGGGTTTTCTCCGGGTACTCCGGTTTACTCCCACACGAATGACACCATATACGCTTTCATCAGCGCCAACGAGAGTGATTAATATAAGTTGTTAGGACTTGCTTCGCAATCGTTGTAAAATAAATAAAGTTTAAAAAATAGTTAATTAGAATAGAGTAGCAATACGACATATGTATTGATCGCCTGTTTATTTGTATATAACTGTATGTATATGTTATGACGATGTACTTATGTATACGTCATGAATAAACTTATGTTCTGTTCTGTTCATGTATATAATTGACCATGTACTATTTATTTTAGTGTTGAATCGCAACGCGATACGTATGTGTCGATGTCACCAGGCAGGGCGAGAAAAAGTGGTAATGTTTTACAACAGTTTATTTCAGTAGTCGCCGGCCAGAATGCAAGAGAGCCGGTGACTCTATGTGTTCCCTGTATACCATTACATATCCCCAGTATACATAACAACAACAGATAAATAATCATAATATTCTGTATAACTTGGTATATCGCTTGGATAAGCATTTTGACAACCGATGAACGCACATTCAAACAATACACGATTGCATATAAATTATGATATAATGTATCTTTTACCAACTAATGATTATTCACCAAAATTAAAAATTCTATTAGTTTATTTTATGCACATTTATTTGAGCTCGATTGCGAAACAAGTTATTACAACTTATATTACTGATCACTCTCGAGACCTCATTCCTGATGGAATCCATCGCCACGAGGGAAAGAGAATGCAATTTAAATGCCTTGCCTAAGGGCATAATCATAACGGCTTCAGCGGGGCTCGAACTCCAGACCTTTCGCACCTGAAGCGAACGCGCATCCACTACGCTATCACGACTTCAAAAATTATATTCGGTCCCCAAAGCTACTTTACCACTTATATGCACGAACACCTCGTGCAATACAACGCCACCTGGTGTTTATTTCATTATGAACAAGGGACATTAATTTTCTCCTTATTCGTTTCTCAAACGCAGAAACTTATGTATTCATAAATATTTTATGTACGTGAAAAAATGATAATATGTTATACTATGAAAACCTATGTGAGATGGTACTGTGGTCACCAAATCGGACAGGTGGGTTTTCTCCTGGTACTCCGGTTTCCTCCCACACGAATGATCACATTAAATGTTATGCTTTCATCCGCGCCAACGAGAGTGATTAATATAAGTTGTTAAAACTTGCTTCGATTGCAATACGTAAAATAAATAAAGTTTAAACTTAAATCTATGAAAACCTAATAATAACTAAACTGAATGGATAAAGCATTAAAAAGAAGTTAATAAATTGATCTGACTTGTGATGTCAAACCCCTTGCGGGGACCTAGACATGTTTTCCTGGGCAGGCTTAGCCGACCTAAGTGGTTGCTCGATGACACGACATACGCGGCCTGACTGTGTATCGAACCTGGACCGCTCGATTCCAAATCCGACGCTCTACCACTGGACCACGGACGCCATACTGATTAAATGGAAACTTTTGTCATACATAATGAAGAAATTATTAAATAAGTTTTTTTACATATAGCTAATTTATCATATTTGTCAACAGTATTTATGTAAACTCCGTGGAGGGAATTTATTTTGGCCACTTAAATTCCACATTGCCTCTTCTCTCTCCATCATAGCGGAGGTCTCGAGTACTATGTATTCAATGCTGTAGCAACTTGTTTCACAATCGAGATAAAATAAGATCTGTATAAACTAAACTAAGATTTGTAGAAACGAGAAATGGTAGTATCTGTATATGTTTTTCTTCATGATAAAGGAATTAGGCCGAACATCTGACAGTTAACGTTGTACATTATTTTTATAAAGTTGTTTTATATTTTCAGTTGTCTCTGTACCGGACTTTGAGGCACCGCCTCCACCACCCCGCCCCGAGGAAGAACAATACATGAATGTCCGGTTACATAAGCCTAGTTGAATAGTTGTGCTTTTAATGAACAACTTCCCAACTGCCGTCACAACTGATGTGAATTCTCTCATTTATGAGATCCAAGCATATATTACACATGACATGACTTTGGGAACCAAGTATATCTTACACATGACATGAATGTGGGAACCAAGTATACCTTACACATGACAGGAACGTGGGAACCAAGTATATCTTACAATACAGAACATGAACGTAGGAACCAAGTATATCTTACAATACAGAACATGAACGTGGGAACCAAGTATATCTAACACAGGACATGAACATGGGAACCAAGTATATCTAACACAGGACATGAACCTGGGAACCAAGTATATCTTACAATACAGAACATGAATGTAGGAACCAAGTATATCTTACACAGGACATGAACATGGGAACCAAGTATATCTAACACAGGACATGAACCTGGGAACCAAGTATATCTTACAATACAGAACATGAATGTAGGAACCAAGTATATCTTACAATACAGAACATGAATGTAGGAACCAAGTATATCTTACAATACAGAACATGAATGTGGGAACCAAGTATATCTTACAATACAGAACATGAATGTGGGAACCAAGTATATCTTACAATACAGAACATGAATGTGGGAACCAAGTATATCTTACAATACAGAACATGAACGTAGGAACCAAGTATATCTTACAATACAGAACATGACTGTAGGAACCAAGTATATCTTACAATACAGAACATGAACGTGGGAACCAAGTATATCTTACAATACAGAACATGAACGTAGGAACCAAGTATATCTTACAATACAGAACATGAACGTGGGAACCAAGTATATCTTACAATACACAACATGAACGTAGGAACCAAGTATATCTTACAATACAGAACATGAACGTAGAAACCAAGTATATCTTACAATACAGAACATGAACGTGGGAACCAAGTATATCTTACAATACAGAACATGACTGTAGGAACCAAGTATATCTTACAATACAGAACATGAACGTGGGAACCAAGTATATCTTACAATACAGAACATGAACGTAGGAACCAAGTATATCTTACAATACAGAACATGAACGTGGGAACCAAGTATATCTTACAATACACAACATGAACGTAGGAACCAAGTATATCTTACAATACAGAACATGAACGTAGAAACCAAGTATATCTTACAATACAGAACATGAACGTGGGAACCAAGTATATCTTACAATACAGAACATGACTGTAGGAACCAAGTATATCTTACAATACAGAACATGAACGTGGGAACCAAGTATATCTTACAATACAGAACATGAACGTAGGAACCAAGTATATCTTACAATACAGAACATGACTGTAGGAACCAAGTATATCTTACAATACAGAACATGACTGTAGGAACCAAGTATATCTTACAATACAGAACATGAATGTAGGAACCAAGTATATCTTACAATACAGAACATGAATGTAGGAACCAAGTATATCTTACAATACAGAACATGACTGTAGGAACCAAGTATATCTTACAATACAGAACATGAATGTAGGAACCAAGTATATCTTACAATACAGAACATGAACGTAGGAACCAAGTATATCTTACAATACAGAACATGAACGTAGGAACCAAGTATATCTTACAATACAGAACATGACTGTAGGAACCAAGTATATCTTACAATACAGAACATGAACGTGGGAACCAAGTATATCTTACAATACAGAACATGAATGTAGGAACCAAGTATATCTTACACAGGACATGAACGTAGGAACCAAGTATATCTTACAATACAGAACATGAACGTGGGAACCAAGTATATCTTACAATACAGAACATGAACGTGGGCACCAAGTATATCTTACAATACAGAACATGAATGTAGGAACCAAGTATATCTTACAATACAGAACATGACTGTAGGAACCAAGTATATCTTACAATACAGAACATGAACGTGGGAACCAAGTATATCTTACAATACAGAACATGAATGTAGGAACCAAGTATATCTTACACAGGACATGAACGTAGGAACCAAGTATATCTTACAATACAGAACATGAACGTGGGAACCAAGTATATCTTACAATACAGAACATGAATGTAGGAACCAAGTATATCTTACATATGACATTAGCCTGACTTGAGCCGCCTGGGAACCAAGCATTCCTTACACAGGACACAAGCCTGGGAACCATGCATATCAGCTTGTCGACAGGATGACTAGCCTGGGAACAGTATATATATATAGTTTGCCTGGTCAGTCAAATAAATATATGTTAACACCGAGACCATTAATTGGGCCGTATTGAGTTTCTGATCATATCATTTTGCCAGAAGTTAAAAAGTGAAAAATCGACAGACTGGAACCCAGGCTACCGAATGACATGCGCCTGTTCCCACAGCGAAGCTTATGGGACAACAACAAAAGAGGAGGAGGATTAGGGGATCCAGGTGTACACGAAGGTACATATCAAGGGGATTGGCAGATACATTGCTTAAACTGATTTACCAATTCACTTTGCCAGTAATGTTTTAATACCTTTTTCTAAATTATTGCATCGTTATGTTATACATAATGATTGTTTGTTTGCTGGGGATTAATGCCACACATACAGCTTACCTAGATATTATGGCGACTACCCGTCTATTATTGGTGGAGGGAGAAACACACCGGGTACTTCAGAGCAGTATTCCAGGCACAGCCATATACATGGAAGAACCACCGATCTTCCACAGGTCACACGGATAGATTCCTCACTTTAAAGCGGTTCACACTCACGGTGAGATTTGAACCTACAGCGATGAGGGGATGGTAACTTGAAGTCAACCACATTAAACATCCGGCCACGTTGTATAGAAGATAGCTGATTTCAAATGCTCATTTCGGTCGTGTATATTAAAGCAGCATTACATCGTAATAAAGGATGTTTTGGGTAAAATATAAATACAAATGTATGTGTGTAAAATTCCATTAAATTTAAACCGTCGTATACGCGAATTTGTTTATCAACACACGAAATGTAAACACGCACAGCGCGCATGCGTGAAACAACAGAGGATGTAGAAAACAACGTATATATTTTGAACATGAAAGACTATCTATCTATCTTCCTCTAATGTCGAACCCATCGCGGGGATGTAGAATTGTCCCTAAAGACTTAGCTAACAGAGGTATGAATCAACATATCAAGTAATTTAATTACAAAAGACAACGTGTGGAAAATGGGGACGATGCATTCAGAATGTAAACAAGCGCGGACGATGCGTCCGGTTGTAAACAAGTGCGTGACCGACCTACTCGGAAAGTCCTACTTTCGGTTTCGAGTTTGTTTTATCGTAAGAAAACACTGTTTACCAAATGAACATAAGCATACACAGTATAATGTTAGATTGTGTAGCAGCATTGCTACCCATACGTAAAAATTGAAATTTTCAAATATCTTTTATTTCATACGATGTAATGCTGCTTTAATACCGAGCCAATATGAATATCGGAATTGTTTTATTGGTATCTGCATAGCTCTAGTAAGTCCAGTCATATATGAATTATCATGATATAAGGATATACAGCTCTAATGTTCTATTACCTCCCTTGGTTTATCCTAAAATGTAAATATGTCCTTTTAGTTGGAATCCTTGGTTTTTACTGTTGTTCTCTAACCAGATGTTGCGGTATGATGCATGTGATTTTATCAACATCGTGATAATTAAGCGGTAACATTATTTACAAATAAGTACACATTGCATACATTGTAGGAAATATATCGAGATTTAGTAATTTAATAATCATAAGAAGTGATAGTGGAATAAAATTGCTAGCATGTTGTGCAAAGGAAATAACGATACAAACAAAGGAAAAACACTTAAAGTGTTAGCATATCTACTTTTATTCAGGGGCAGTAGCTGACCGATGTCTCTCATTGAATGAGCTTCCCATTGTGTGTTTTACGTTTTTATTTATCGTCGCTACCGGTTGCCCATATGAGCGACACCTCCTGAAGAGATAAGTCATTTTAGATTTTTGGAGGATAGTGCAATGCTACAAAGAGAGACCCATTCCAGAGTCTCATCTGGTTCTTTTACGTGCACGGTGTAAAGCACCGACACGAAGCCGCGGTTTAACGTCCCATCTGAAAGATTGTTAATTTTATTAGGGTCAAACGGGGGCTCGAACCTGCGAGCCGTGGATTACCAGTCCAGCGTGTTACCACTGGACTACAGATTCCCAGTGTAATTTTTAGTCTTATCAATAATAGCTGGAGAGCCGCCATATGACCTAAGCTGTTTGTGGAACTTTAAACCCCGAACACAAACATGTACTTGATAGACAATGTAGCTATATAATCAACGTCCATCCATGATAGACAATGTAGCTATATAATCAACGTCCATCCATGATAGACAATGTAGCTATATAATCAACGTCCATCCATACATCATCCACGTTTTTTATCAATAGTACATGTATATTTTATTACTATATTATTTTTTATTTCCATTTATGTATTACACCACGCTGTACATATGAAATACATTAATATATTAATATCAACCTTTGAAACGTATTATTTTATATTCCTTATATACTAGAGGACATAGAAAACGCACATTTCGGATAGGTGTGTTTTTACATGAAAAACAATAACTATATAAATACATAGTTTTAAACATTTTGGAATATTTTTAGTTGTTCAATTTGTGTTTTGTAAAAAAGATGTGATATAACTTTGATGTAATCCTTCGTATTTCGTTTTCATGTAATAATAATCATATAATGTAGGTGTGCGTTTTCTATGTCCTCTAGTATATTTTGTGATTTGTAATCCTTTTGTCGTCTTTTAGCCGCACCAAAACGACAGACCAACAAACTGTAAAATAGAGGCTGCGACAACAAAGGGACGAAACCTTATTGCAGCGTGACATTATTGTTCCACTTTGTGGTATATAAGGGTCTAGTCATACATATACGTCCTCCATGACCGCATCTGTGGTCGAGTGGTTACGGTCGCTGACTTGTATACCACTGTGACCGCCTTCCTGGTCGAGTGGTTACGGTCGCTGACTTGCATACCACTGTGGCCGCCTTCCTGGTCGATTGGATAAGGTCGCTGATTTGTACACCAATGTGACCCCCTCGTGGTCGAGTGGTTACGGTCGTTGACTTGCATACCACTGTGACCGCCTACGTGGTCGAGTGGTTACGGTCGTTGACTTGCATACCACTGTGACCGCCTACGTGGTCGAGTGGTTACGGTCGCTGACTTGCATACCACTGTGACCGCCTCCGTGGTCGAGTGGTTAAGGTCGCTGACTTGCATACCACTGTGACCGCCTCCGTGGTCGAGTGGTTACGGTCGCTGACTTGTACACCACTGTGACCGCCTCCGTGGTCGAGTGGTTACGGTCGTTGACTTGCATACCACTGTGACCGCCTCCGTGGTCGAGTGGTTACGGTCGTTGACTTGCATACCACTGTGACCGTCTCCGTGGTCGAGTGGTTACGGTCGCTGACTTGCATACCACTGTGACCGCCCTGTGGTCGAGTGGTTAAGGTCGCTGACTTGCATACCACTGTGACCGCCTCCGTGGTCGAGTGGTTACGGTCGCTGACTTGTACACCACTGTGACCGCCTCCGTGGTCGAGTGGTTACGGTCGCTGACTTGCATACCACTGTGACCGCCTCCGTGGTCGAGTGGTTAAGGTCGCTGACTTGCATACCACTGTGACCGCCTCCGTGGTCGAGTGGTTACGGTCGCTGACTTGTACACCACTGTGACCGCCTCCGTGGTCGAGTGGTTACGGTCGCTGACTTGCATACCACTGTGACCGCCTCCGTGGTCGAGTGGTTAAGGTCGCTGACTTGCATACCACTGTGACCGCCTCCGTGGTCGAATGGTTACGGTCGATGACTTGTACACCACTGTGACCGCCTCCGTGGTCGAGTGGTTACGGTCGTTGACTTGTACACCACTGTGACCGCCTCCGTGGTCGAGTGGTTACGGTCGTTGACTTGCATACCACCGTGACCGTCTTCGTGGTCAAGTGGTTACGGTCGCTGACTTCCATACCACTGTAACTATCATCACTAATGGTCACGGGTTCGAGCCCCGCTCAGGCTGTATCTCTTTATATGAAAAACGTTGTCAGTTTCTTACGGAGGTTGGTGCACCAAGTACTGGTTAAAAGCTGGAGCCTACCCATAAAGATGTTGTTAGGTAAACTGCAACTCAAATGGGCAACCGGTAGTGACGTTAAATAAACTTTAAAAAAATATATATTTACGTCCTCCTATGGCGTTTCTGAGATGTTGAATTTTAAGAATTGAATAAAATATTGTCATGACGTAAGATGATGATTTAATGTCGTCAGTTGGCTTGCGGTCATGCATCAGATATCTTAATGAGTCTATGCGAATTAAGTTATATCCCGTCTGTTACCCGTTCATGGGCAGTCTATCCCGTCGCCAGTACCACGTTTCTATCAGTTCCAGTAAAGGCAAACTACACTGTGACTTACGCACGGCGTCCATTGCTTCAGCATATCCACTTGTCCCCGAGGTTATAAAACTTTTCTCAGATCTCAAACTCAAGCTCAAATGATGTGGTTGGTTGATTCTGAGCGCTACTGTCAGATGAACCAATCAGACGATTGAGACTGAGTTTAGAGAGCGCTGTCCATATACATGTACGTTCTTGTAGTACGTTGCTCCCGTCGGCCTCCGAGTTGTTTGTACGTCAAGGCCGTTCGAATAACGTTCGTAATGAGTTTAACCCGTTCGCTGCTAGGCGTTCAATGAATTCAGTTTGCATCTCTATCAAGTTCTCAGCATACTCCTCATGTCCTTGGCGTTTTCACCACGATTTATTCGCTTTTCTCTGTCGTGATACCAACGTTATGCGATACCAACGTTATGCGACGTTATGCGATACCAACGTTATGCGATACCAACGTTATGCGATACCAACGTCATGTGATACCAACGTTATGCGATACCAACGTTATGCGATGACTTGTATGTGTGAAGAGGCCCTTACACGTGTGGGAAACGGAACAGTGTATGGATAGGGGCATGTGCGTGCGTACGTGCGTGTTTCCAGCCTCGTGTTCCTTGGGAAATCACTTATCAGTGTGATATTTAGAGGCTATATAACGGCTTCTCGAGCCGAATAAATAGTAATCCAAACACAGTTGTTGAAAGTTTGTTTTGTCACAAATTGTAAAGAACATAATATTCTAGCAAACAAGCAAACATAGTCTGGGAACAGGCGTCGATATATTTTGCCTGGTCAGTCAAATAAATATAATATTATTATTTTAACACCGAGACTATTAATTCGGCCGTATTGAGTTTCTGATCATATCATTTTGCCAGAAGTTAAAAAGTGAAAAATCGACAGACTGGAACCCAGGCTAAAGCAAACCTTACGTGTCATAGTACCAGAACATTCCCCATATTTGGAAACCAGATGTGTGATTTGCTAGCTATCCAGATGGCTTGCGGTAGGTCGGTGGTTCTACCGGGTGCCCGTATGTGCCTGAAATACTGCTCGGAGGCCACCCAGGGTCTTCCTACACCAATAATAGCTGGAGTCGCCATATCATCTACGCTGTTGGTGCGACATTGAATCCACAAAACAAATTTTAAAACATGAATTGATAGCGAGACATTGTTTTGTTATATCCGACCCGAACATTCCCCGCAATCAAGATGTGCATGGGCACATAACCAGTGTATGAAATGTTAACAAGACAAGGTTTAGATTTATCCAACCAGAACATTTCCCACAATCAAGATTTTGAAACATAACCAAATATATAAAATGCTTGCGAGACAACGTTTTGTTTTATCCAACCACAACATTCCCCGCAATCATTAATTGGAGACATGACCATATGTATGAAATGCTAGCGAGGATAGAGGTTCTTGAAACTGCTGTATCGGATATTGCAGCAGTAGCAGTACTCACGGACGAGATAGTTGGGATCAATCTGGAATTTATTTTTGTTATGATTAGTTTTTGCCTAGTAACGCAGATTGGATAACCAACGTGCAGGTCAACTGTCCTGGCGGACGTGGATAGTGCCACACGAAGTAAACCATCCCCACGAACCAATGTTATTTTTGTTGTGGCTTGATCACAAGTTATGTCAACCGAATTTCCAAGATAATCTATTCCTTTCAATCTGTAATAGAAAACAAGCAAACCAGTTACTGATTTTAATTAATTAATTTAAACGATAAATAAACGTAAAATACACTTGATTTTAATTGTATTTAGTCATAGATGCAAGCAATGCTTTTGAAATAATAATACGGGACGTATGTGAGATGTGAGATGGTACGATGATAGCCAGATCGGACAGGTGGGTTTTCTCCGGGTACTCCTGTTTCCTCACACATGAATGACTATATATACGCTTTCATCCGAGCCAACGAGAGTGATTAATATAAGTTGTTGAAACTTGCTTCGCAATCGTTGTAAATTAAATAAAGTTTAAAAAAAAAAAGAGAGTTGTCTTTCAGTTATTTTGTGGCGAATAAAACATGGGTTGGAGTTCTGACGCGTAGGAATTAATAACGCAGGTCGTAGTAACCAATATGTTCTCGTTTTCAATCAGGTTTGGGCTTGGTCCTGGGGTGCAATTCTTGGGAAACCGGACAGTGGATTGAGCAAACTAGCACATTTCTTTGAAAATCTACAGACTAACTATACTAAAGCTTGTAAAATGCATTATGTACATGTTTTCAGCACTAACTACGCCACTTACATTCTGTTGTTCTTAATTTATTTTATGGGGAGGGAGGGCCAATCACTAATGTTGTTAGAACTTGTGGCCCAACCCATTTACTAAATTTATATCTGTACAACGATTGTTATTGTTATATACATGTATATAGAGCAATAAAATATTATCAAATCAAGTGATTAATTCCGGTGCGCAGAACGACAGATATTGAAAAGGAAATTAATTTATTTAATAAACACAATAATGAAGCTACCTGTACGCAGACGTGTCTGGAAGAGGTGAACAATTCACGATCAAGTATTTTTTTGAAAATCGTATTCCTGCATAACCGAACATAAGTGATTGAAGATAACCTCCCATGCCTGTTATAAAATTTGTAACACCACCTCCGTCAGCATCCTCTGTCCAAATCTGAATAATAAATTAAGGAATGATTGCTTAAACTTTATTTATTTTTACAACGATTGCGAAGCAAGTTTTAACAACTTATATTAATCACTATCGTTGCCGCGGATGAAGGCGTATATGTGGTCATTCGTGTGGGAGGAAACCGGAGTACCCGGAGAAAACCCACCTGTCCGATCTTGCGATCACCGTACCATCTCATATACTTCCAGGCCCGAGGATCGAACCCGGTTGCATTAGTGAGAAACGTGCGCGCTAACCGCTACGCTAATTGAAAGGAATGATTATTCAAGGCCGACATGACTATGAAAGACATTTTTTTTAATTAGCTAGTCAGCTAATGACAGGAGAAAGAATCCACCTTCGTTTGCTTAAATTGGCAAGGTGTGCTTTATATGTGGCTTAGTCTGTTATAAAATGTATTTATTTCCCAATTGTATACAGTTTCGAAAGTGTGTATGTATTCCGTGATTAGAATGAAAGACAGAGTCGTATATTATTATTATATAATTCTTCTCCTCTGCAAAGTGTGTATGTATTCCGTGATTAGAATGAAAGACAGAGTCGTATATTATTATTATATATTTCTTCTCCTCTGCAAAGTGTGTATGTATTCCGTGATTAGAATGAAAGACAGAGTCGTATATTATTATTATATATTTCTTCTCCTCTGCAAAGTGTGTATTTATTCCGTGATTAGAATGAAAGACAGAGTCGTATATTATTATTATATATTTCTTCTCCTCTGCAAAGTGTGTATGTATTCCGTGATTAGAATGAAAGACAGAGTCGTATATTATTATTATATATTTCTTCTCCTCTGCAAAGTGTGTATGTATTCCGTGATTAGAATGAAAGACAGAGTCGTATATTATTATTATATATTTCTTCTCCTCTGCAAAGTGTGTATGTATTCCGTGATTAGAATGAAAGACAGAGTCGTATATTATTATTATATATTCTCTCCTCTGCAAAGTGTGTATTTATTCCGTGATTAGAATGAAAGACAGAGTCGTATATTATTATTATATCATTCTTCTCCTCTGCAAAGTGTGTATTTATTCCTCCGAGTTTTTGAAGTTATTTTATAAGTTGGGAAAGATTGTCAAATGAATCTGAAAATAGTACGAAATAGAATGAAAGGCGAAACATGAATACACGCGGGGGAAAAAACATATTAAACATAAAGCGTATCATAATATAATGCATTGTGAGTGAGAGAGCGAGAGAAAAACGAAAGAAAATGAGAAGAGGGTGATAATGTGATTAAGAGATAATGAGGAGAGGGTGATAATGTGATAAGAGATGTGACAGGTTGTGGGTGACAACTCCGATAGTATTCATTTAACGTAGCCAAACAAGGATTATGCATTACGCCCCTTATTACACCAACATTTTAAAGAGACATTACATCGCTTTTAGCAAATAAAATGCTTTTTTTTTTCACGTATAAATATATAGCTACTACAAATTCTTCCGAATACATTCGAACACTAACATTGAATCAATAAACAGTGTTTTTGTGGATTGAAAATATGATTTCATATAACGATCTTACATGCCCCTGAAATGAAGTTTGTTTGTCATCGGAGTCAATACTAAACACGAGATAATGTCGTTTAAAGATAATTTAACTAAGAATAGTCTACAAATAAATAGGCACAATCTGTACCATAAATCGTGTTATTCAGGATACACTAGTTGTATTACGCATGGATGTTTACATTATTTTGTTATGTCAACAAACCGCGTATACGACGTTTGTTTATTAGTTGAAATACTCAGTATTTGCTGCAAATATTTGTGAAAAAATTATACCATGTAATAGGAAAATACATGCTGAAGAAATTTGCGTTTTCACTAATGTAGTGTCGCTTTAATGAAATATCCAAATCTGAGTCTAAATTAAAGAAAATGAGAGTTGTTCTCTACGTATTATTTATCCAAATCTAGGAATAATTTAAAAATCAGATTTTTATCTGCTGCCGAATAGTTGTCTATTTATTTCCTGTGAAGATGGATCCTGCTATATATGGTTCCGAAAAGGACTGTGAATTTTCGGTAGCGTGTCTAGCAAATGTTGTTGCATATATATAATAGGAAAATATATTCTGTAGAAATTTGCGTTTTCACTAATGTAGTGTCGCTTTAATGAAATATCCAAATCTGAGTCTAAATTAAAGAAAATGAGATATATATATATGCAACAACATTTGCTAGACACGCTACCGAAATATACTAACGCTATATAACAGAATACTGACTTGGTATTGTGAACCTTACATTGAAAGGATCTTGTCTGTTTTTCTGTTGCATGTAGAATGTTGTATTAGCCTTGTCATGTTCAGAAATTTCTATCCACCCAATGGAATACATTCCCCACGACATTGCAGGACCGCCTGGTGTCACCTGTAATTGAATGCTTAGATTACAAATTATATTCAAAACGGTTCTATATGCGCAGTGTGTTTGCCCTAAGAAGTGTCCTCGTAGTTGTTATAATTTCAATCAACTGTGCTTTTGCATAACGATAACGCACTAAGCTTGTGATATTTATACAGTCAAATATGTATTAGTTGTCACCTCTATTAAGCAGTCAACTTGTAGTAAGCAGCCAGTTTTCAGATTCCCAGAAACTATGTTGTTATATTATACATTTGACTTCTATTAAACAGCCACATGTACTACGCAGCTACTTTCTGTGATTCCATTGGCTGGCTGCCTAAGACATGTTTGTGGAAACCGGAACCTGGGTATAACAATACTGGAACAAGACAAACCTGTGCATATATCTCCAGGTCGTTCCGTCTAATTAGTTTCGTCATGTTCACCTCTAGCGGCCAGCCTAGAAGAATCGCGTCTGCTTGCTTCACAGATATACCTGAAATATTCGCACGAATATATATACACGGTGAATGCAGACGGATCTGTAGTCCAGTGGTAACACTCTGGACTGGTAATCAAGGGATCGCAGGTTCGATACCCCGTCTGACCCAAACAAAATTAACAGTCTTTCAGATGGGACTTTAAACCGAGGTCTCGTGTCGGTGCTGTACACCATGCACGTACAAGAACCAGAGGAGACTCTGGAATGAGTCTCTGTCTGTATCATTGCACTATCCTCCAATAATCTAATCTCTTCAGGTGGCGTCGTTCATAATTATGGGCAGCCGGTAGCGACGATAAATACAGGTAAAAAACACAAACTATGTGTATTCAATTGAAATGCCAAGTAGTTCTATTAACGTAATGTACATACACAGTATGTACACTGAACCGAATTTCTAAACGTCCACCTAATAAATTGTGAGTTTAGGGTAACGGGTCTGTATATTAGTCCAAATATTGGTAGTCTATTGTTATCCACCATACTCTATCAATGTACACTAAGAAAACACCAATTTATTGTCATGGCTGACCAAGCGGAACGGAAGGTTCGAATCCTAAGCTTTGGCATGAGGACCACGTGCACGGCATGGTGAGTGCTCAATTTGATTGCAATTTATTCTATGTGCGACCCGTAACCGAAAAAACAGAAAATATGGCGAGAATGACCATTGAGGAACGCGGGCGAGCCGTCGGTATGCTTGATACAGGCACTTCTATCAGACAGGTATGTTCAGCGTTGTAATTATATTCGATATTTCAAGTACATTTTGTAATGAATCATACAATGTCATATTTTAATATCATTCTAAATCATTTCCATCGTGTTTCCATGTTGCACGACTTTTCAACAGACGGCATTCTACTATGGTCTTTACTTGTTGATTGTCTTCAACTGTTATACAATATCAGGTGGACGTTTAGAAATTCGGTTCAGTGTATACACCAAGGAGAACATTTGCATTTAACGCTGTTTACATTTAATGATATTTGCATTAAAAACCATTAGCATTTAACGTCATTTGCATTTAACGCCATTTGCATCTAACGCCAGTTACAGTTACCGCCATTTACATTTAACATCATTTGCATATACCGCCTCTTACAGTGAACGCCATTTACATCTAACACCAGTACCATTTAACGCCATATGTAAACTGCTAAAGAAGCTTTGAATATTATTAGGCGTTAGACTTAACTTCCGTTTCACAAGCTAATCTAAATATTCGTAATCACTTTGCTATGATATGTTAGTGCAAGGAAATTGATAGAAACTTCACTGATATTATAGCCGTCATATTCCGGATTATACTTGAGCTCGGTGTCAAATGGAATCTTGATTTTGTTTGCGATGTCTTCATACTGCGACGGCGCCGTACACCCAAGAAGTTCACAGACGTATGCCGGCAGTCTAAGCGACGTCTGTGCTATAGTGTTCGTGTAGACCGAGTTGTTTATAGGGAAGTGCCATTCATCTGGTGGCATCACGTCTAGAAACCAAATACAAGTGAATAGTAATCATGATGGGCAGATATGGCTATTTCTGTCCGTTTTAAACAATATTACGTGTTTTCAAATGTCCATAAAATCTTTATGTGAAGTGATATTTAATAGACGGCTCATGTTTGATATTGCACATAAATGTGCAAACAGCCAGTGGTTCATTTTAAGGTATTCCATATAAGATCAAACTACATTCATACTTATTTGTCCATGTTTACGGAAAGTCGTGTGATGCTGCGCCGGTGTCTTTTACGCGTTTTCCGAACTTGTGTTATATTTGAGAGTTTATAATTAAGAGCAGTGTTTATCTCTGATATGTTGCAAATACAACATATATCATTCAAATGTAGGGTTTCGCAATATGTGTATAAACTCGGAAATGGTTGTCATCTTCGATGTAATACTAGTACATAATACACAATTTGCCATGTACCTGAAGAAGCTTAAAACTTTATTCTTATAGTGAAGTGAAGTAAAGCACGCGCTCTGTACGACAAGACACAAGCACACACAGTGGATAGTGTGGCTAGATACAAGCATATTACTAAGTTAGCACACATTGGCAAGTTGGCCGGTATGACTTCCTTCTGCCCAAGGGAAATACATCCATGGACGATATATACTAATGGACAGTAATTGATGTAGTCATCAATTAACGGTAACTGAAGGTGTAACACACAAATTAAAATAGCAATGGATGGTTACATATCCAAATAATATGACATATAGTAAGGCACTGAAAGACGTCGTGATAGCACAGTGGTAGTGCGTTTGCTTCATGCGTGGACGTTCCGATGTTCGCGCTCAGCTGTAGCCGGGGAGTACACTGAAAGACGTTGTGATAGCACAGTGGTAGTGCGTTCGCTTCGGGCGTGGACGATCCGGAGTTCGCGCCCAGCTGTAGCCGGGGAGTACACTGAAAGACGTCGTGATAGCACAGTGGTAGTGCGTTCGCTTCGGGCGTGGAAGATCCGGAGTTCGCGCCCAACTGTAGCCGTTACGATTGTGTTCATAGGCAAGTCTCTTAAATTCCACATTGTCTCTTATCTCTTCCTCTTGGCGATGCATTTCAGGTCTAAAGAGCGATTGAGCTAATGTTAAAATAAAATTTGCGTAAGCTAAATTGGACGATAGTATAACTGGAATTATATAGTTCATCCTCGATTAATAAAACACTTCCAAGGAAATGAACATAGATGAAGAAATATGATATATTATACAAACATACATGAGACTGTTGTGAGGTTAAGCTTAAATGAAGGAAATTCCGCATGAATAAATGACAGACCTAGCTAACGTAATTCGTCGTTGTGCAAGTAGTAAGGATGGCAACGAATATTCGAATATTCCAATGCCAAGTAGTCAAATAAATGAATTACCTAGTATTTCGAACTTCTCTAACGAATTATTGTACGTTGAGCGTGATACCCAAAAATCAGCTATTTCAAATATGGCTTCTTTCAATCGTCCTGCTGTTAGTATCTGCTCATCTCCCGTCATCATTAGGTACTGGTCGAAAGCTTTGGCTACATCACCGGAAACGTGAATCTCATACCTCCCACAATCCATACTTGAAGTGACATCAAATCCTGTGCAAAATACCGTTATCAAATTTACTAGAACTTCAAGGTGACCCATTATTAAAATTAGAATTTATTTCAATTCGCAAGTCCATATATTTTGTCAATTGTTCACCATTTACCTAACGTACCATACAAATCATGCTCGTTATTATAAACTGTTCGGGATGTCGAGAAATCAGCGACCATAATGTTTATTTCGTATTGACATGCGTTAGAATAGTTGTATTCCCTTGTAGTCATTTCGAAATGCTGGCAGATGAGAGCAATGTCATCATAAACATGGTCCTCACACTAGTGTATGCAGTGCTTGTATGGTGTGACGTCAATGACATGACATGACGGCATATGGAACTAAACGAAGAGCATGCACATCTTTCTAATGTAAATTAAAACGCCAAAAGGAAGAATGTAAATACTCTATCCACTGGTTAAAGTTGTGATCAACACGATGCACGTATATTCCGTGCCTTACCAGACAGAGCACTTTCCCACGGATATCGAGCCCCCTTGAAACCACTCAGTCTTGCGTACTCCTTGGCAGCTTCCAGTGCCCGAATTCGTGTGTTCACAAGTATTGTTCCAAGGTATGAATTCAACACTAGGATCGGTGGAAACATCCAGATGTCCTGATCCCAAAACACATGACCGTTGTAACCCTGTAAATAGACCACGTGACTTGATTACAATTCCTTGTACGGGGGGGGGTGGAAACATCCAGATGTCCTGATCCCAAATCACATGACCGTTGTAACCCTGTAAATAGACCACGTGACTTGATTACAATTCCTTGTGCAGGGGGGTGGAAACATCCAGGTGTCCTGATCCCAAAACACATGACCGTTGTAACCCTGTAAATAGACCACGTGACTTGATTACAAGTCCTTGTACCGGGGGGGCCAACATCCAGGTATCCTGATCCCAAAACACATGACCGTTGTAACCATGTAAATAGACCACGTGACTTGATTACAATTCCTTGTACAGGGGGGGACATCCAGGTATCCTGATCCCAAAACACATGACCGTTGTAACCCTGTAAATAGACCACGTGACTTGATTACAAGTCCTTGTACCGGGGGGGCCAACATCCAGGTATCCTGATCCCAAAACACATGACCGTTGTAACCATGTAAATAGACCACGTGACTTGATTACAAGTCCTTGTACCAGGGGGGCCAACATCCAGGTATCCTGATCCCAAAACACATGACCGTTGTAACCATGTAAATAGACCACGTGACTTGATTACAATTCCTTGTACAGGGGGGGACATCCAGGTATCCTGATCCCAAAACACATGACCGTTGTAACCCTGTAAATAGACCACGTGACTTGATAACAATTCCATGTACCGGGGGGGGGCAACATCCAGGTATCTTGATCCCAAAACACATGACCGTTGAAACCCTTTAAATAGACCACATGACTTGATTACAATTCCTTGTACATGGGACGTCCTCGTTGCCGAGTCGTTATGGTCGTTGACCTCCAATCACATGATCCTCACAACTGCAGGTTCGAATCCCATGAATGTATACAGCTGGTTTGTGGACTATCGGTGGTTCTACCCGGGTGCCCATCCGTGAATGCAATACCGCTCGAAGGGGCAATGAGCCAGTGTCTTCCTCCTCCAATAATACATAGAGAGTCTATATGACAAAGTATAGGTGTGCGACTGCGACTGTATTCCAGCAAAAACAAAGAAATCAAAGCAAGTTCTTGTAGCTTGCAGCTTCACGTTGTTTCATAAATCTCAAGATGAAAGTATGAGGTATATAGTTTTAATGACCTAGATGGTAATATTTAAATTCACAAATTACTTTTATATCTTATATTAAATTAAAACTATATTAATAACTACGCATGTCTGTACACATACAGTGTGTGCAAGGCTAGTGGGAGATGGCCATACTGTGTAGGCTATCGTTGACATGGTGCAGATACCACTATATTAATAACTACGCATGTCTGTACACATACAGTGTGTGCAAGGCTAGCGGTTGATGGCCATGCTGTGTAGGCTATCGTTGACATGGTGCAGATACCACTATATTAATAACTACGCATGTCTGTACACATACAATGTGTGTACGGTTAGCGGGTGATGACCATGCGTTATAGGCTATCGTTGACATGGTGCAGATACCACTATATTAATAACTACGCATGTCTGTACACATACAATGTGTATACGGTTAGCGGGTGATGACCATGCGTTATAGGCTATCGTTGACATGGTGCAGATACCACTATATTAATAACTACGCATGTCTGTACACATACAATGTGTATACGGTTAGCGGGTGATGACCATGCGTTTATAGGCTATCATTGACATGGTGCAGCTACCACTATATTAATAACTACGCATGTCTGTACACATACAATGTGTATACGGTTAGCGGGTGATGACCATGCGTTATAGGCTATCGTTGACATGGTGCAGCTACCACTATATTAATAACTACGCATGTCTGTACACATACGTTGTGTGCAAGGTCAGCAGGTGAGAGTCCTATAAATGGCCAGGTTTTCTCTTCTATCGTCGGCATAGCACTGAGTATGTAATACAACGAGCTGTGTGTGAGAGCTGAAAGCATCGAGTTGCCATATATATCAACACGACCAGCGTCCCAGACTTCGTGCCATGCCTCCACGTGGGTGGATTGGAGAGATTTATCGGAGATCATCGAAAGACCTGTGTAGACGTAATAGACATGTGTGAAAGGTGTACATGCAGTACCAGAGACGTAGCACAAAAATGCAGACGGATCTGTAGTCCAGTGGTAACACGCTGGACTGGTAATCCAGGGATCGCAGGTTCGATCCCCCGTCTGACCCTAATAAAATTAACAGTCTTTCAGATGGGACGTTAAACCGAGGTCTCGTGTCGGTGCTTTACACCGTACACGTAAAAGAACCAGAGGAGACTCTGGAATGGGTCTCTTCTCTCTGTATCATTGCACTATCCTCCAAAAATCTAAAATGACTAATCACACACACACACACACACACACACACACACACACACACACACACACACACACACACACACACACACACACACACACACACACACACACACACACACACACACACACACACACACACACACACACACACACACACACACACACACACACACACACACACACACACACACACACACACACACACACACACACACACACACACACACACACACACACACACACACACACACACACACACACACACACACACACACACACACACACACACACACACACACACACACACACACACACACACACACACACACACACACACACACACACACACACACACACACACACACACACACACACACACACACACACACACACACACACACACACACACACACACACACACACACACACACACACACACACACACACACACACACACACACACACACACACACACACACACACACACACACACACACACACACACACACACACACACACACACACACACACACACACACACACACACACACACACACACACACACACACACACACACACACACACACACACACACACACACACACACACACACACACACACACACACACACACACACACACACACACACACACACACACACACACACACACACACACACACACACACACACACACACACACACACACACACACACACACACACACACACACACACACACACACACACACACACACACACACACACACACACACACACACACACACACACACACACACACACACACACACACACACACACACACACACACACACACACACACACACACACACACACACACACACACACACACACACACACACACACACACACACACACACACACACACACACACACACACACACACACACACACACACACACACACACACACACACACACACACACACACACACACACACACACACACACACACACACACACACACACACACACACACACACACACACACACACACACACACACACACACACACACACACACACACACACACACACACACACACACACACACACACACACACACACACACACACACACACACACACACACACACACACACACACACACACACACACACACACACACACACACACACACACACACACACACACACACACACACACACACACACACACACACACACACACACACACACACACACACACACACACACACACACACACACACACACACACACACACACACACACACACACACACACACACACACACACACACACACACACACACACACACACACACACACACACACACACACACACACACACACACACACACACACACACACACACACACACACACACACACACACACACACACACACACACCACACACACACACACACACACACACACACACACACACACACACACACACACACACACACACACACACACACACACACACACACACACACACACACACACACACACACACACACACACACACACACACACACACACACACACACACACACACACACACACACACACACACACACACACACACACACACACACACACACACACACACACACACACACACACACACACACACACACACACACACACACACACACACACACACACACACACACACACACACACACACACACAACACACACACACACACTATTAATTATAACAAATCGTATCGGGCCGCAGGGGCGGCGCCAGGGGGGTTCGGGGGGTGCGAACGAACCCCCTTTTTCAGTTAATGGTGTACGATCATATGATGAAACCCATCTCAAGGAATGCTTCATATCATCATCACCAGTCGCAAAATGAGATGATTCATTTGATTGGCCACTCCATCATCCAAGCAGATATTATTACAGAGATTAAGAAATCAGGTTTTCACACTGTAATGGTGGATGAGGTAACATCAAGCAATGATGAAATTCTATCAGTTTGCTATCGCTTTGTAGACGAAGAGAAACAGATACGAGAGGAGTTCGTTGAGTTCATAGAATTACTGGGGAAGCTATCGCTAATGCCATCCTGGAGTTCCATAAAAACGTTGGTTTGGATATTCATCAGCTTCAGGGACAGTGTTATGATGGTGCCTCAAACATGTCTAGCGAGAAGAAAGGCGTATCTGGAATCATTTCACAGCATGCTCCAAATGCTCCATATACTCATTTCAATGGACATATTCTTAATCGTTCCATTGCCGCTAGCTGTAAAGCTAATAACATACAGCATGTGATTGCTACCATGAAGGATGTAGCTATCTTCTTCAACTACTCTCCAAAATGGGAAAGGCTCATAGAAATGATAGCGGAAAAACGTCACGTTCACAATGCCACCACCAGAAAAGTGATAATTGGCATGTGCAAGACCCGTTGGTCGGAGCGTGATACCGCTTATGAGCATTTCTACCTGGCCCTACCATTCCTGGTAGAGTGCTTTGATATCATCAGTGGTACTCACCCGGACATGGATGATTTTGATAAGGCGATTACGGAAGGCTCGGATTCGGAATCAAAGAAAGCTGTGACGGATTTCGGATTTATTATTGGTCTGGTGTCGCTGTATTACCTGTTGCACCCTCTTCACGATGTTACCGTCTACATTCAGGGTCGAACAATAGACATTGTAAAAGCTTACCAGTTGATTGATGAAACCGCGTCTGATATGAAAGCGACACGTGACAACGTTGCAGAAGGTTTCAAAAAGATCTACAAACAAGCCGAACGCATCGTAGAGAAACTAAACGTTGATCCGTCTTTGCCACGCATTGCCAAACGCCAGATCCATCGTCAAAATCAGCCCGCTGATACGCCAGAAGAATATTATCGCCGTACAGTTGCCATTCCACGTCTTGACTTCATCATCAGTGAGATGGATACACGATTTAACAAACTTTCACAGAGAGTTGTGAAGCTGCTGATGCTTGTTCCTGCCATCTGTTTTACCATACATTTTGAGCTCTAGAATGCAGGAAATACCATTTCAGAGCTTCCAGATTAAAACATATTCAGGGGGAGCATGCCCCCTGACCCCCCTAGCGGGCTCCTGCCCTATGGGCCGTCGCACTTGCATCGAACCCCCTCCAGAAATTCCTAGCGCCGAGCCTGTATCCGTGCATTTCCAGTATTTCTTATATGGACTATGCATATTAGATGATAGCCTGGGTTCCAGTCTGTCGATTTTACACTTTTTAACTTCTGGCAAAATGACATCAGAGGCTCAATACGGCCCAATTAATAGTATCGGTGTTAAAATATATTTATTTGACTGACCAGGCAAAATATATCGACGCCTTTTCCCAGACTAATTAGATGATAATGAAATGTTTTATTTGACAGATCCTTTGTTCTGTTATATCAGGTGAACGTAATCATTCGGATTGAAATGTTTACAGGCAAACAAACATGGATTGTAAAAGTACCAACCTTGTTCATAATATGACTTCGTTTCATTTTGATCTGGGCCAACAGACATAAGAAACGTAAGCTTGACGTCTGCTGATACATCACTCTCTATAATAATAACGTCGGGAATCCTACTGTAGTACACGTGTACCGGTGTACGCCCCGACTCTGGTGTTTCCGAAACGTGTGTTCGTCCGTACATATACCTAATCAAGATGTTCATTATCATGAATATGAATAATTTCTGCATTTCTTGAGCTTGGCACTTTCGCAATGCACAGACGGATCTGTAGTCCAGTGGTAACACGCTGGACTGGTAATCCAGGGATCGCAGGTTCGATCCCCCGTCTGACCCTAATAAAATTAACAGTCTTTCAGATGGGACGTTAAACCGAGGTCTCGTGTCACTGCTGTACACCGTGCACGTAAACGAACCAGAGGAGACTTTGGATTGGGTCTCTGTCTGTATCATTGCACTATCCTCCAACAATCTAAAATGACTAATCTCTTCAGGAGGCGTCGCTCATATGGGAAACCGGTAGCGACGATAAATAAACGTAAAAACAATCGAACCTGGAAAGCACACCAATTTACATGGAAAACAGTTCTATTAGCCCCGACCGTGCATTCAATCATTCGGATTTAGCTATGTTATGGATCTATGATTGAGCTCGCTTTGGGCTTTGCCTTATTCATATTGGTACTGCACTAGGCCCAATGTATAGTCAAATGTTGATATGCAATACAATGGTTAAGTGAGTGCGGACAGGAAAAATATATATTTGCAATCCATCCATCCATCCATCCATCCTCCATCCATCTATACATTCACCATCCATCCATCCATCATCCATCTATACATTCATCATCCATCCATCATCCATTCATCATCCATCCATCATACATACATACATCCATACATACATCCATCCATCCATCCATACCATCCATCCATCCATACCATCCATCCATCCATCCATCCATCCATCCATCCATCATCCATCATACATCCCATCCATCCATCCATCCATACCATCATCATCCATCCATACCATCCATCCATCCATCCATCCATCCATCCATCCATCCATCCATACCATCCATCCATCCATCCATCATCCATCCATCCATCCATCCATCCATCCATCATCCATCCATCCATCATCCATCCATCCATATCACCATCCATCCATCCATCCATCATCCTCCATCCATCCATCCATCCATCCATCCATCCATCCATCCATCCATCATCCATCCTCCATCCATCCATCCATCCATCCTCCATCCATCCATCCATCCATCCATCCATCCATCATCCTCCATCATCCATCCCACCATCCACCTCCATACCATCCATCCATCATCCATCCATCCATCCCCACCATCCATCCATCCATCCATCCACTCCATCCATCCATCCATCCATCCATCCATCCATCATCCATCCACCATCCATCCATCCATCATCCATCCATCCATCCCATCCATCCATCCATCCATCATCCATCCATCCATCCACATCCCCATCCATCATCCATCCATCCATCCTATCCATCATCCATCCATCCTCCATCCATCCTCCATCCATCCATCATCCATCCATCCATCCATCATCCATCCATCATCCATCCTCCATCCTCCATCCATCCATCATCCATCATCCATCCATCCTCCATCCATCATCCATCCATCCATCCACCATCCATCCATCCATCCATCCATCCATCCATCCATCATCCATCCATCCATCCATCCATCCATCATCCATCCATCCATCCATCCCCATCCCCCCATCCATCCATCCATCCATCCATCCATCCATCCATCCATCCATCCATCCCATCCATCCATCCATCCATCCTCCATCCATCCATCCATCCATCCATCCATCCATCCATCCATCCATCCATCCATCCATCCATCCATCCATCCATCCATCCATCCATCCATCCATCCATCCATCCATCCATCCATCCATCCATCCATCCATCCATACATCCATCCATCCATCCATCCATCCATCTATACATTCATCTACCAACTATCCATTCAGCTATCTAAAGTGGGAAGTATTAAACTGTACGTACATTGTATCAGTAAGTCCGCTTGGTGCATCTTTAAAATCAATGTCCTTACTACTGGTGCCCGCATTAACGCTGACAGATACCTTTAACCGCTGGTGGTTCCCGGTAGCCCGGACTCTAAGCTCAGTTACCAATAGTCTTGATACGGTCCTGTGGCCGTATACATTCAGTTCCAAGTCCCATTGGTCACCAGTGTAAGTCTCCACATATATACCTACAGTTCAGTGCACGAACATATAATAGGATTATTAAAATACTCTTTTGATACTCGATTTCGTATTGCACTCGAGTGCAGTGATTCAGACAAGGGTCACACGAGAGGCCAATCTACGTAGCGCAATACGAATCTAAACTTGAGTCTTAGAATAGACTCCGCTGGAATACCATAGGAATATAGCGCCTGCATGTGAGTTATAGTTTGATGTCTCTATAATATTTAATAGACTCCGCTAGAATACCATAGGAATGTAGCGCCTGCATGTGAGTTATAGCTTGATGTCTCTATAATATTTAATTAAGCCTAGTACTCGGGACTCCTGTATACTAGTATTTTTTACTTTGTGTAATAGCGAGAAGAGTAATCCACCTACAGGCGATGATACGAATTCTGAAAATGTCAGATGTGATAAAAGATATTGTATCCCACTGAAGAATACAAAACATGTATTTGTGGTGGATGTATGAGGTACACATACTAAAATATAATAGCATGCTATTGTAACTGGGTGTATTTAAAATAATGATTATGGTGCACCCAGAACAAGTTGTACGACATTATACGGTCGCTATCGACCATTTCTTCATGATCGTAATATGTTCGTAGCACGTCGAATATACTGAAGAACTATGGAATGTGTGCCGTTAGTAGATTTCTGGAGAGCTTGGGCTAATAAACACACTTTAAAACATCTTTTTCTTCATCTTTTTTTCACTCTAAAATAAACATCTTACCATGTTTATCCTATGTAGGTGATTATTAAAAATGCTGTTTTGGAATACTCATTAAACGTTAGTAGGTAGGTATATAGGTCCTTCACATTTCTGTTGTCCATCCATTTATAATCACTTAATTATTACCTGTAATATTATATTAATGTCTTTAGTCTACTAACCATTATCCATTTGGAGGCAGTAAGATTTCCCTGTGTATGGTAATGATATACCACTAACATTCACGGATGTTAGGGCTGGAATCCGTGCACGTGTAGATTGTGTTCCATTTCCATTATACAACCCATTCATGTACACGGCATCACTATGAACAACCATTGCCACATGACCGTTACCGACTGATGGCCACAGTTTCGCCTTGTTCGGGGGTCTACGATAACGAAATCAGAGCAAATGAGGTAAAAGGCCTAGTACATGTATCCAAATACGGATATGAAACAGAAACAATTAGAAATATTATAGACGGTGGTTCACATTCCTGCGTCACCCCAGATAAGTCTGCACCACTCTCAGATACTTCCATATCACCCTTAGATACGTCTATATCACCCTCATCTACTTATATATGATCCCCAGATACTTCTCTATCACCTCAGCTATTTCTATATTACCCGCAGAAACTTCTCCATCTCCCTCATATACTTCTGTATCACCCTCACATACGTCTCTATCACAAACAAATATTTCTATATTACCCTCCGATACTTCTATATCACCCTTATCTACTTGTATGCCACCCATACTTCTATATCACCCGTGTCTACTTCTATAGCACCCTCATATACTGCTATATATAACCCTCATATATTTCTAAATCACCCTCAGATACTTCTATGTTACCCTCAGATACTTCTATATCACCCTCATATGCTTATATATACCCCCACATACATTTCTCTCTATATATACCACCCAGACTCTTCTCGATCACACTCGTATACCTCTCTATCGCCCTCACTTACTTCTGTATCACTCTCATATACATGTGTATCACCCTCAGATACGTCTATATCACTCTCATATACGTGTATATCACCTTCCTCTACTTCTATAGCACTCGCATATACTTGTCTATCACCCTCCTCTACTTCTATAGCACTCGCATATACTTGTCTATCACCCTCCTCTACTTCTATAGCACTCGCATATACTTGTCTATCACCCTCCTCTACTTCTATAGCACTCTCATTTACGTGTATATCACCCTCCTCTACTTCTACAGCACTCGCATATAATTGTCTATCACCCTCCTCTACTTCTATAGCACTCGCATATACTTGTCTATCACCCTCCTCTACTTCTATAGCACTCGCATATACTTGTCTATCACCCTCCTCTACTTCTATAGCGCTCTCATATACTTGTCTATCACCCTCCTCTACTTCAATAGCACTCGCATATACTTGTCTATCACCCTCCTCTACTTCTGTAGCACTCGCATATAGTTGTCTATCACCCTCCTCTACTTCTATAGCACTCGCATATACTTGTCTATCACCCTCCTCTACTTCTATAGCACTCTCATATACTTGTCTATCACCCTCCTCTACTTCAATAGCACTCGCATATACTTGTCTATCACCCTCCTCTACTTCTATAGCACTCGCATATACTTGTCTATCACCCTCCTCTACTTCTGTAGCACTCTCATATACTTGTCTATCACCCTCCTCTACTTCAATAGTACTCGCATATACGTGTCTATCACCCTCCTCTACTTCTATAGCACTCGCATATACTTGTCTATCACCCTCCTCTACTTCAATAGCACTCGCATATACTTGTCTATCACCCTCCTCTACTTCTATAGCACTCGCATATACTTGTATATCACCCTCCTCTACTTCTATAGCACTCGCATATACTTGTCTATCACCCTCCTCTACTTCTATAGCACTCGCATATACTTGTCTATCACCCTCCTCTACTTCTATAGCACTCGCATATACTTGTCTATCACCCTCCTCTACTTCTATAGCACTCGCATATACTTGTCTATCACCCTCAGATACGTCTATATCACTCTCATATACGTGTATATCACCTTCCTCTACTTCTATAACACTCGCATATACTTGTCTATCACCCTCCTCTACTTCTATAGCACTCGCATATACTTGCCTATCACCCTCCTCTACTTCTATAGCACTCGCATATACTTGTCTATCACCCTCCTCTACTTCTATATCACTCGCATATAATTGTCTATCACCCTCCTCTACTTCTATATCACTCGCATATACTTGTCTATCACCCTCCTCTACTTCTATATCCCTCGCATATACTTGTCTATCACCCTCCTCTACTTCTATATCACTCGCATATACTTGTCTATCACCCTCCTCTACTTCTTTAGCACTCTCATATACTAACATGAACATTGTCTGTGAACATTCATGTGTCGTCTTTATTACACATAATAGCATATACAACTTCCACAAGTCTTTCTCTATACAGTCAAACAAATAAAATGGTGCATCGTGCACAAACACTATAGCATATTGAGAGACGTCGCATTAAAACACGGAACGGACACAATTACATGCGCCTGACAATCAATTCAACATGTCAAACGGAGAGGTGACTCAGAAATACCTCTCTCAAAGTGCGTCTATAGTCGTAGTAATACAACAGCAGTATTAAACTAAATGTCTGTATTAAAGATAGGCATACAACCATTAACGATCCCAGCTCAGTATATGGAAGGCGGAGGAGGAGAATGATGAGGAGGAGAAGGAGGCGGAAGAAAAGAAAAAGATAGGCATACAACCATTAACGATCCCAGCTCAGTATATGGAAGACGGATAAGGAGAATGATGAGGAGAGGAAGGAGAAGAAAGAAAAGAAAAAGATAGGCATACAACCATTAACGATCCCAGCTCAGTATATGGAAGGCGGAGGAGGAGAATGATGAGGAGGAAGGAGGAGGAGGAAGAAAAGAAAAAGATAGGCATACAACCATTAACGATCCCAGCTCAGTATATGGAAGACGGAGGAGGAGAATGATGTGGAGAAGGAGGAGGAAGAAAAGAAAAAGCAACTCACTGGTGTGTACAAAGATGCCAACTTTCAGTGTCTTGCCCAGAATTCCACTGCAGTTTAACATCTTCCGTCGAGCAGGTTGGTTGCACTGCTACTATATATTTAATCTGTATGAAAATAAGGCAACTGTACACACACAATGGCACGTTACTGTGTGTCATAGTTTGTATAATGTATGGCACTTAACTAACACGTCCAATTAGTAACACTTGCTCTTATGATGTCAGCCTTAATAAGATGTTGAGCTACGGGTGAGATAAAATCACAGTTTAATCATTTCACTGCGCATGTGGAACTAAGATTCATTGAACGCTCACTTAACTGCATTAACTATCTGCTAACATATTAGTTACTAGAACTAATATATGACATGTCAAGCTCTCAGAGTCGACGTATACATAACGATTACGATAAAAGAGAATTATTTTCGCTATAATTGGGAGAAAATAGCAATTACGCACAGTTATAAATGCGTATGTTTTCTATATGTTTGTGCTAGCATACATACTATTTATGTTATATTATGTGTGTTCTCGTGTGATTGGAAAGTTGAATGGAATTTAATTAATTGATCTATGTATATGTCATGTAATATTAATCTACCATGCCGCTCTGAATTAAATAAATGGATGCGTTCTGATTTACAAATATGACCACATGTAAAATTAAATTTATAATACTTAACTTTTAGTAATGACTATGGGTACGAAGTGTGGATCGGCCAGGTTATACAACTATACAACTTTGCAACAACTTCAATTTTGTATGTTTGGTATTGTGTTTTGTTGCGTCTTTTGACCTTCTCCTTGTTAGAAATAAAGAACTATTTTGCTTTAATTATAAGACACATATCAGATAAATATTACATGTATTTACACATAGATATAAATACAAATGGCTGTGGGAGCTCATTTGTATAAAATGTATGCTTTATGTTTGCACTGTTCGCTAACTGTATATAATATGTATGAATATCCTCATGGGCTTGAAAGCCTACTGGAATTTAATAAATATAAACTAAACTAACATAACCTAAGCTGTTGGCGTGACTTTAACTTAAACAAACTGACACTGAGCTCGATCAGTATACATAGGTTAAAATACGGTATGAGTTTATTTCTCTTAAAATTGCGACAGCATATATTTAAACTATTCATATGTAAATTTACCTTTGACATCCATAAGTGTTATGTTGTTTGTTTATGTTTATTTGGGTTTAATCGAAGTGCACAAGAGTCATAGATCCACTATTATTGGAGACTACATTTTAGGTAGAGTAATTCTTACAAAATTGTTGACCTCTCACTTAATTAACTCGGAACAGAAATTAGATCATATATGAAATGTGTAGTAGACATACTTCGATTTTTTTTAATTTAACGTCGCTACCGGTTTCCCATTTGAGCGACGGGCAGTTTACCTAACAACACCTTTCCTGAGCAGGCTTAAACCTCCGTAAGAAACTGCCAACTTTTTCATATAAATGAGATACGGTCTGAGCGGGGCTCGAACCCGTGACCATCAGAGATGATAGGTTACAGTGGTATACAAATCAGCGACCTTAACCACTCGACCACGGAGGCGAGACATACTTCGACAAGTAAACAATCGTGTTAATGCATGATTGATATCTAAATGACTGCTACATGTCCGTTATACCCGCTCAACTGACTCTCGCATTCTCGTGTCTTCACGTGTTTCACGTGGATTCCGTGTATGTATCTACCAGCCGGATATTAACATTTAGCACGATGTAGGCGAACGTGGAACACATAATTGAACCCCGCCAACACCACACCAAACTCCAGACCAGAGGGACCTATGACATTGTTTATCTTGGTTGACCAAGAGTTTATATACTTATCGTATGCTTTGACCTCTACATTATGTGTGAAAGAACGAGATATATGATTAGCAAAGCTAGTGTACATAAGTAAATCATTAGCCTCATAATGGCTCTTAAATGCCAATTTCTACATGAACGACTAGCTTACTATATGCCCAGAGTGCCACTCGCCTTTTGATCATTGCGGCATCCATACCTGAAAGTATAGAACAATAAAGCGAGATACATTTCCATTGTCGGACTAGTGGGGGTTTCCAACCCATATCTCCTGAAATACCATTGGTTGGTGAATATTTGCCGACACCTAGAAAATACCTTAATGCCCTATTATGAACGGCTTCGATACACGAATATGATCGAAACCCCCACAAAGGAGCACTATAATTGATTACAGGCCAAACGACCGAATCGTATAACTTTGGAAAAACATCTGCCCATTAATTTACATTTTGCAATAAGTAAGCCCAATGCGCGACTGGCACTCTGAGAAACAGATGTATCTGTAATATAATTATCCAAATGTTCATGCAAAACAACACCTAAGTAAGCATATCTGTCAACAATATTAATCTGATTTATTCCATATGTGGACCTAAAGTGGGTACCTAATTCTGACTTGGGACGAAAGTGCACAACATTACTTTTAGAAGCATTTACAGTCATATCATTTAGAGAACACCAATCATTTAAAGCATTCAGTAGCACTTGTAAATCATCAACAGACTCCGCTATTCACACACTATCATCAACATAGAGCATAATACAAACTATCTCACCCTCAAGTACTAGTATGCTGTACAGTTTGTGATCACATCAACCATATTTTCGTACCATACATCTACATAAGTACACATGTTCCGTACATTTACATAAGCACACATGTTACGTACATTTACATAAGCATACATGTTCCCATACATCTACATAAGCACACATGTTCCATACATCTACATAAGCACACATGTTCCCGTATATTTACATAAGCACACATGTTCCTGTACATTTACATAAGCACACATGTTCCGTATATTTACATAATCACACATGTTCCGTACATCTACATAAACACACATGTTCCCGTATATTTACATAAGCACACATGTTCCCGTACATTTACATAAGCGCACATGCTTCATAGAGACGGTGATTACAAAATCTCATTAATAACAAAATTAGTACATTATCAAACAGAAACACCTTGTTCAAAGTCCCTGAAATGGTAAAATAATAGCATGAGGAGACATAGGTAAAATATATCAGTAAATTATCTAATTGACAAAACGTCAAATATCAGTAAATTATTTAATTACCACAACATCAAATATATCAGTAAATTATCTAATTGCCAAAAAATCAAATATATATCAGTAAGTTATCTAATTGCCAAAACATCAAATATATATCAGTAATTTATCTAACTTCTAAAACAAAGATAGTGATATAAGGTGATATAAGGGCTATACAATATTATGCTGAACATTTTTCAGTCACTTTCATCGAGTTTGGTAACTCATTAACTCAGATCTAGCTCTGTATTTGGAATGGGGGGGGGTAGGAGGTATATAGCAGGCACACTCAGCCATAGATAATTACTTACCCGTGTACATGATACATACATGCATCTATCTACATGTATATGGTTTACTTAAAATCAATAAAGGAACTGAATTTAAATGTGTATTTCTGCTATGTGTTACCTTTTGGTGAATTCACAAAACATCCTGAATTGATGGCTATATATATATTTTTACAAAATATAATTAAAACACCCACATGATACCTGGGACTATGCCAAACATTTTCCAGTAGTTCCAGAAGGTTAAGTCACACGCTGATCTAGCTCAATTTTGGGGGTGGGGTATTAGGGGGGGGGGGTGACTGGCGGTCACAACCCACCACTGAAGATGTCTGGCAGTGGCCATTCATGATACATGTGACTATGCTGAACATTTTCCAGTAGGTTTCATCAGGTTAACTCTTAGTCTCACGAGCTGGTCTAGCTCTATGTTGGGGTGGGGGCATTTGGGGGTGTCTGACGGGCACAACCTATCACTGAAAATGTCTGGCAGTGGTCATTTGTGGTACCTGGGACTATGCTGAACATTTTCCAGTAGGTTTCATTAGGTTAACTCATGTGCTGATCTAGCTCAATTTTGGGGTGGGGGCATTCGGGTATGTATGGCGGGCACAACCCACCACTGAAAATGTCTAGCAGTGGCCATTCATGATACCTGGGATTATGCCGAACATTTTCCAGTAGGTTTCATCACGTCAATGTTGGGGTACCGGTTATAGAAGTCTGGCGGGCACAACCCACCACCGAAAATGTCTGGCAGTGGGTATGTGTGCTCCTGGGACTATGCCGGACATTTTACAATAAGTTTCATCAGGTTAACTCATGAGCTGATCTAGCTCAATTTTGGGGTTCCTTTCTCATGGCC
Organism: Archivesica marissinica; assembly: GCA_014843695.1. NCBI lineage: Eukaryota > Metazoa > Mollusca > Bivalvia > Venerida > Vesicomyidae > Archivesica > Archivesica marissinica. Next base: position 18,437,375 of record CM026404.1, on the reverse strand, counting down.
CTCCTGACCACACCCACCAGAATGAGCATGGATTATGACAGTTTATGCAGGGGCAGGCAATAACAGAAGAACTAATTAAATGAATAGAAATGACAAGACGATTTAGTAGCCTCCATCCGGTCAACGATGGACACGAACTTCACTGAAATGCTCGTAATGTACAACCTACCTGTGCGACAACTACAATATGACAATAATACGATGGAATGACATTTCGTTAGGAGATATTTCGGCCGGATGAGGCTACGAACAGAATAAAACAGAACGTTCCCGCGTATGCGTTTTGCAATTTTTACGTCGAATAAAAATGAATTTCGTTTGTATTACATGTGGAAACAAGTCCAACAAATTATACCATGAATATAAAGGAGGCATTATCAACATTTCGTTATGTGTAAGGAGAGTGTTATATCTTTATTTAGTGTAAGCAATTCGGATAAATTCAATTATCGGATATATATTCCAATTCAAATATCTATCTATCTTCCTTTAATGTCGAACCCCTCGCGGGGACGTAGACATGTTGCGCGTCAAAAACCGCAAAGATTTGAAAGAAGTTAAAAGTATAATTTAAGAAGGTATGAAAATAAGTTGTGGTAAAAGTTTAAAAGCAGCTACGCAGAAGTGCCAGAACAACTATTGAACTAGGGACTGGCATGTTCAATATGGCAAATTGCCGTATTGAATTGCTCTATGGTAGGGAGATGGACAATGTCAGGAGGGAGGTGGTTCCAACTTCCAATGATAGATTGTTCTTGGAAAGAAGGAAAACTTGTAGTAGTCTGTAGTTGCTGTAATTAACCTATAGCTTAAGGAATGGCAATGGCGAGTAGGACGGGAGAGAGGAACTAGGTAATTTTCAATGGGAATAGCAACAAGATCATTATGAATTTTATACATAAGGGATAACCTATTGTCAATACGCCGTTGATCTAGTCTAATATCCCAGTGTTACTGGTTTCCAACGATGTAGTACATAACGGACTCCTATATGTTTAGAATTGTCATACACTGCAAACAATTTTATGTCACCAAATAAACAATATTTTACCATTCATTCACAAAAATCTCGAAGAAAATCGAATGTTTACTTTTTGAGAAAAGTTGACAAAATAGCAGTACCTCATTCTCAATAATCCGGAATGACGTCACATGTTTTCGCCTAACTGTGGAAATTGTCTACAGCGCGAACATTAGTATGTAAGCAACAGTTCTTTTTTAACAAAACAATATAACCAAGGAAGACTTACTTTAATAACAGGCTTAATTCATCATTTTCACTCAAAATTCATTTGTTGGACAGCATTTTGTCTATATACTGTACCTAAAACACTAACATTTAGTTTAACTTAGACAAACACATGGGGCATAAGAAGTCGTCATCCCTCCTAATTACTCTGACTAAGTGCAGAACCGTAAATGGACCCATCCATCGAACACATCACACGGTGCTCAACAAAGAATAACTAGGTTTACACAACCATGTCGGTCTTCTCCCTATTCACCGACAAGAATCGTCAAGAGATGAAAAATGGTTAAACAGGCATACAAGACGTCGACAAGAGATGGTTACTGAACAAATATGATATAATAAAGTCATCTAAAGTATTAAATATAACATGCGTTTGTGTCTTATATTGGCTTATTCCATCAAAAAAACTCAACACGATCAAACGCCGTCTTGACGGTCCTCCATACTGTAACGGGTCAGACAGAGTTAAGTCCCTTTACACACGCGCGCATGCACACAGGGGAACAGGTGCCTGTTCTCTTGTCGGCTGCTGGGTCAGACAGAGTAAGTCCCTTTACAGTATGGCGGACCGTCAAGACGGCGTTTGATCGTATTGAGTTTTTTGGGATGGAATAAGCCATTATAAGACAAACACATGTTATTATATTTAATACTTTAGATGACTTTATTATATCATATTTGTTCAGTAACCATCTCTTGTCGACGTCTTGTATGCCTGTTTAACCATTTTTCATCTCTTGTTGGTGAATAGGGAGACCCCAACCATGTATATCAGGTGGAGAACCTCTGTGACAACACATGGACCTGAAGGCGAAAAACGGTGAAAATCAATATTGTTCATAAGGACCCCTTGTGTGTAATAACGGACGAATCTCATAAACACGGAGCAGTGAGACTATAATGACATTTTTATTCGTAAATATATTGGCGTGGCAGCCGATGAATATGTCATTTTGACGCCGATGTAATACAATTTTACATAATTATGTCCAGATATTTTTGGAGTTTAGCTTGAGCCCTGAGTGATGACTGGATTACAGAATATCGTGGGTGCAAACAGAAATCCTAATCAGGTTATATGTATGATATGCCCACAGTACATGTACCTGCGATTAGCAGACAAAACGTCTAGTTTATATGTATGCAAGAAATTTTAAATAATTATATTAATAGCACATGAAATAGCTAACAAGTATATTCTGTGTACAGTACACGCCATGCGAAAACTGTGCGCGTTTGATCGTTTTCGTTCATCACGAAATTCCGCTATAAATTTTAACGGAATAAAACGAAACACAAATACATAGCATTTACCGGACCAAAGAATGATTGATTATTTGCCTGGGACAATTTCCCTCCGATCGTGCCAAAATAAATGGATTGGTAGAATTATGTACGTGTGACATCTACTGTTCTACTGCCTGATAATTTATGTGGGGGGCAGTTTTCAGCATTTCTAAACAGCACATGCCATGTAAAGAAATAATACAGCTGGTGTTTTTTTGTTGTAAATGTGATCATTCGTGTGGGAAGAAACCGGAGTACCCGGAGAAAACCCACCTGTCCGATGTGGCGACCACCGTACCATCTCGCATACTTCCCGGTCCGAGGATCGAACCTGGGTTGCATTGGTGAGAAGCAAGCGTGCTAACCACTGCGCTAATTGGACTTGATTGTTCAATAGCTGTACTGAGATAATGTAGCCAGCTTTATAAGTCTGAGAAACTAAGATTTCTCAGTTTGTGTACGTCAAATAGAATGCACTAATCAATTTAGTTTAGCTTGATTGCGAAACAAGTTTTTGCAACATTAGATTAATCACTCGCTATACCTCATTCCTGATAATCCATCGCCATGAGGGAGAGAGAAGATGCAATGTGAAATTTAAGTGCCTTGCAAGGGCAAAATCATAACGGCTACAGCTGGGTCAAAGTCTGGGCCTTTTGCGATGGCGCTACAATTGCGCTATCACGACTTCCATGTCATCACCTTTGTTAATTTAGATTCGAATATGATCAAAAAATGGTCATGATTTGGCTACAATTAACAGAGACAGGTGGTGACACGTTGCTTATAATTACGTGTACATGTAGCTGAGTAAGTACTACCTACCTGTCTAAGTAGTATAGTCTATTTGATAAGACACTTCAAGCGACATTATATCGCATAAAGTTAATAAAATGCATTTTTTTCACGTATAAATGCATTGTTACTACAAATTATTCTGAATACATCGAACACTTAACACTGAATCAATTTAACAGCGTATTTGTGGTATACAAACTTTCCAACGTGAAAGTAGGATTTCATAAAACGGTCATCCAGGCTCCTGAATTGACGTTTGTTGTCATTGAAGTCAATACTAAACATGCGATACTTTGGCTTAGAGATAATATAATTAAGATTAGTCTACAAATAATTACATGTGAGTTATCGCGGTAAATATGTAGCATAACTCGTGTTATTCAGGATAAACGCTTTGTATTACGCATGAATGTCGACCCTATTTACAGTATTTTGTTATGTCAACAAACCGCGTATACGACGTTTGTTTATTTGTTGAAATACTCCGTTTTTGAGGCAAATATTTATACCATATAATAGCAAATTACATTCTGCAGACATTTGCTTTTTCACCGATGTTGTGTCGCTTTAACGAAGCCTGTGAAAATAAATAATTGAAATTGTAGCCAGTGACAATAGGCTGTCCGATTAGCGCAGTGGTTATAGCGCGTTCTCTTCTCACCAATGCAACCCGGGTTCGATCCTTGGACTGGGAAGTATGTGAGATGGTACTGTGGCCGCCAGATCGGACAGGTGGGTTTTCTCCGGGTACTCCGGTTTCCTCCCACACAAATGACCACATATATGCTTTCATCCGCGCCAACGAGAGTGATTAATATAAGTTGTTAAAACTTGCTTCGCAACCATTGTAAAATAAATAAAGTTAAGAAAACAGACAAACAGCTTACGTTAATGATCAATCACAGATTCATACTAAAAACATGACCTGTCCCTTCACTCCCCTTGTCGGAATGTTTCATCAATTTTTAGACATTGTTCAGATTTCAAAAGTTTGTTCAAATTAATTATTGCTGTGAAATCAATTTTCTGGCTGGTGTTTGTAATGACTTAGAGGGTCCAGGGAGCGTAATATCTTTGAGTGAATACTACATAGATCTACAATGTATTGTACAATTATGGTGTATAGGCGTATTAACCCTTAACATGCTGAATAAATTGGAATGAATGTGCAAATAACATAGATCCAGATCAGCCGTGGCATAGCGCTGCGTCTGATCAGGATCTATGTTGTTTGATATTCAGCCAAGTGTTTTTAGCTCCACTATCTGAATATGAAATAGCCTAGAGCCTGATCAGATGGAACATTCTGTGCTGTCTGATCTGGCTCTATGCTGTTTGCAAAAGCGACTTTAGTTGTGATTGCAGGGGTGGCAAAATCAATAGTCCTATAAATAAGACCTCTATATAAATTAAAATTTGTTATTTTGAAAAATGCCTGGACAGTAAAATGTCACATTTTTCAAGTCTAAATATTTTGACTAGCAAAATCAATTGCCCGAGTTGTCCGAGGCACATACACAATATACAAAAACGTTGTTTTTTTGGCCTATGGTCGTATATTAAGTAATGTTTACATTACTTACTATATGACCATAGGGCCAACAAAATGTGTGTCTTGTGCCTGTGGTCCGAGGCGTACATTTTTTAGTCAGGTCAAGTGCATTTTTTAAATCTAGTCCGTGGACAAGTAAAATTATTTAAGACCTGGTTTTTTCCTAATATAAATCTTACAATTATGAAATAAATCACCAATTTAATGACCTAGATAAAGCGGATGTTTACTTGCAGTAGAGCTGGGTAGTATAATATCCTGGTACAGTAACACTGAGTATTGATTTTTAGGTAGTAATACCGGACAGGCAGACTTTATAAACTTTACCATTGTATTTGACTGGTTTATATTTTCTAACACGCGGGAGGCCAGGAAATTGACAAATAGTTATTAAAATAATACACAGTCTACAGTTTGGCTTACAGACGACAAAAAAAACAAAATGGATAGTTTTTTTGATAAAAAGTTCAAACAAACAATCTGAAGCAGTGTTCCCCCCTCCTAAAAAACCAAAATGGACTACGACCACACATATCATCATAATGATCATATAATAGTATTTAATATTGGTATTTTTACATTTTTCCGTGGGTCAGTGTAATCAGAGGAACTTGAAATTTCTTCTTCGTTTATACAGCACTCCTTCACTTCTTTTGTTTAATAGAGGGGTGTGTCCTAGGATAGAGGTACGAGACCGTTGGTGGCTTATGGATAAAATTTCAAGTTCCTGTGGTGTAATGCTAGTCAGCCTAGTGTGCCCAAAAACGCTAGGATAAACGCCGACGAACATTATCCTTGAATACCATGTTCCGACGCATCTAAGCGAAGAATCAACAATGACATAACAGTAATAACATAAAATGAATGAACTTGTGTAAATAGTGTATTACCTGTATAAATAGATCCTTTTCTACATATTCAACGCGAGAAATTATGCTTATTTAGTGTACAAAAATAACACAAACTCATGCCACTATCGGGAATTCCTCTGAGCCGAGAAACGTCTATAACGACGCATTTCATTGGTTGACTAATGACGATCTAAATATAGTTCATTCACTCTCCTGTATCTGCTCTGCGCATTACAGGTATTTTACGTCATCTCAAAATAGCCTGAAAATTAATTCCAAATCACTAAATTGCATAAAAACTGCGATTACAACATGTCTTTAATTAATTATGCTAATGAACAAGACAATTCACCCATGTTTTGCCATATATAAATATAACTATGGACAATTTGAAAATAATAACATTTAACTATATGTCTACTAATGCTACTTAATTGGTTGAGCAATTTGACGCAGTCAGTACAATCTAAGGTTACCAGTCAGTGAGTCTACTCTTCAGAGCTACAGTGACAGCAGTAAAATATATCACCACGTCGTACAACTTTAATGTCAGTACAGTACTTCAAATGTGACCAGTGTGTGCATCCAGTTTTGTCACATTTCACCCATTTTGTGAATATAACTGAATAACATCCCTGAATTTCCTCTGGTCTAAACAATCCACACACTTCATCGTCGTCTGATTCTCCGATATCTGACTGACTAGAACTAGCCTCAAGAACTGGCTCTTTGCTTTTTCCAACACCCGGTGATTCAAAGACCGGTTCTATTACCGAAACTGGAACTCTTGAAGACCTACTAGATTTTCCTACCCCTTTGCCTTTCTTGGAAGATTTAGTGACTGCCTTCGACTTTGTTGGAGATTTTTCTTTTGGCTTTGATTTTCTAGATTGTACATGGTCCTTAATTGTTTCGAATGTGTTGTCTTCAGTGACAGCTTTCCCACTAGTTATGTAGCTCAAACAGCGTCTCTTTTTTGTTGGGGGTTTCTTCTCCCTCAGCGGTTTTTCCTTCTCAGTGAAAAAGTCACTGGGCTCTAGGTCTTGTGGCTCTACAAGTGCTAGATACTCAGGTACAGCTGATACTTCAGGGCTGGCTGTATCATCCTGTACAAAGACTTGGGCTGGTTTGAAGTTAGAAGGGTCTACACTGTTTGGATTAAATGGGTAAATGCCTGCCTGTCTGAAAGAAGCCTGGATGTTATCTGGTGAGAGTGCCTTGGTATATGCAGAACAGCCAAGTGAGCAGATGTCAAACTTGGTAATGCATCTTCTCCCCCCTTCCTTCCTCATGAACGCGTGTGATTTTTTGTTAAAGATCCTTGAATACGGACCAAAACATCCAATATCCATTGGTTGTAAGACGTGGCTGGTGTGGGCAGGAAGAACAAATAATATCAAATGTTGTGTCTTAGCCCAATCTATCAAAGGTATAGAGACGTGTGAAGCATGTCCATCATAAAGTATCAGAACAGGGTTGTTTGCATCTCTCGCAGGGAGGTACTTGAAGAGATGTTTTTCCATGTATTTTCTGAACACGTCAAGAGTTACACCAGCCAGAGTCCGACATACTACCATCAGCCCCTGGAGTTTTGTCCGCTAACAAGTCCTCGTTCCAGCGGATACCTGGAAATATGAAATATGGTGGCACACTATTGCCCAGAGCATTACCACATCCAATGACGGTTATATTTGTCCTTGATCCTGATGTGACAGCAGGGGGCTTTGTTCCTCTTGCAGTAACAACTGGTGGAGCATTGTGACGTGTAGATAAACCTTTTTCATCTATGTTATATATGCGTTCTGGTCTCTCACTTATATCATATTTAGTCAAGATTCGGCCAAGTTCGTTGTAGTACTTAGTAATACATTCAATAGATGTGGACTTTGCTCTTTGCATCTCGAGACCTCTGGGTTTTAATACATTTAACTCAGGCCATCTCGACATGAAACCTGCGTACCACTGCAACCCAAGCGGATGATCTGTGTCTGTAACCCAGGCGAACTGCATACTAGGAACCAATGTCAACAATGTGGAAGTCGTGATAGCGCAGTGGATGCGCGTTCGCTTCAGGTGCGAAAGGTCCGGAGTTCGAGCCCCACTGGAGCCGTTACGATTGTGCCCTTGGGCAAGGCATTTAAATTCCACGTTGCCTCTTCTCTCTCCCTCGTGGCGATGGATTCCATCAGGAATGAGGTCTCGAGAGTGATTTATATAAGTTGAAATAACTTGTTTCGCAATCGAGCTAAAATAAATTCGTATAAACTAAACTAATGTCAACAACCTCAGATCTGAAACAAATAAATAAAACAGTACTAATTACATTGTACACTTTATATTAAAGTACAGTTTATAAAAAGATTAAGAGAACAACCTAAGTTTATATATATGCACACACTATGTAGGTAGGTAGGTAGGTAGGTAGGTAGGTAGGTAGGTAGGTAGATAGGTAGTAAGTAGGTAGGTAGGTATAGTAGGTAGGTAGGTAGGTAGGTAGGTAGGTAGGTAGGTAGGTAGGTAGGTAGGTAGGTAGGGTAGGTAGGTAGGTAGGTAGGTAGGTAGGTAGGTAGGTAGGTAGGTAGGTAGGTAGGTAGGTAGGTAGGTAGGTAGGTAGGTTCACCATATTTATACTTTTTAAATTGAACATTAATAGACAAACTGTACCTGGAGTATCCGTAGCCAATAGATGACGTAAACTTCAGATGGTTCACCAAGCGTGCTTCTTCCTCCAATCCAAATAAAGGTGGTGGTCCGGATTTTGTAGCCTCGGGATCAACCCTACCAGAAAGCTTATGCCTGAGGGAAGATTCCGGAACACCGTATTGCCTTGCTGTCGTTCTTATAGCACTTCCAGTCTCCCCTACATGCATAAAAGCAGTGGTCATAGACGTGGGAGAATACTGTCTATTCTTGTGTTTGGGAGCCTGCAAAGATATTGGTCGAGTTCTATATTTTACAGCAATAATGTATAGAACGCATACACCTTTCCTAACAGTGAATCAAGTATTACACTTTTTGTCACATGACTGTCACGTGACCTACCAATACACAGAGCTTAGTTGAGCAGACGGGCCAAGAATTATTTTGTTTGTAGTAGCATATTGCAAAATATTGGCTATTTAATGTAATACACAAAGTTGCATTTGAATGTTGTTGTTAAAACAGACTGATTGCAATAACATTGCTATAAAAATTACCTTGCAATCTTTCACTCTCCACATCTTATTCTGGAAAATCCCGTATCGTGTTTACAAACACTGCAGATGAGAGTGACGTAACCGGATATTGTATATATTGAAAACGAGGTCAAAACATAAGCCGCGTCGCATCACGCGAGCGTCGTTATAAGTAGTCGGACGATAGACAGTGTTGCTTACTGGTTGGATAGCTGTAAAGGTGACAGACACCTCACTCATAAACCAAGGACTGTTCCGTCATCCATAACTTCAGTATACAGTTCGAATAGAAGCAGTTTAACCCTCAGTTATCTTCTGGAATATGGATACGCTCGCCCATATGGTTCGCCGGAGTCGAGGGTAAATAAGCTCAATCATCATCGAATATGGATATCATAAGGTGGGTGTGACTGTCAATGAGACGAGATGAAGCTACCAAGTGAATGCAAAGCTGTACATTCCAAGCATAATTACATATTACAGAAATCTGACAACATTTAAATACTGTTTCATTTATACATGCATTTCATAGCATACATAACATAATATACATACATTACGGACAAGTAACAAATTCATCTGGGCAAGTGAAATTTTCTGTTTATGTGTCCGTGGACAAGTAAGATTTTTTGATATTTCGCCACCTCTGGATTGGCATGTTATGGGTTGATTATTTCTATATTGCAGGATAACTGTGGTGGTGTAGTAGATAAATACGTGGAATATGACCTGGTTATTGTCAGCCTAGATGTACTACTGCTCAAAAGACAAGCATTTAGACATATTCTAATTAACAGCGGTATACAGGTAAGATTTGGCACCATTTTAGGATTAGAAAAAGACATTTTAGAGAGCATGTTCATGATGTTGAAAGTCGGGTCTATTGCTAATTACGTTCAATACATAAGATTATAACTTAATCTCTGTTATGTAGTCACACTATCCTATGTTACTGCACGATATATCAACTTAATCTCTGTGATGTGGTCACACTGTCCTATGTTACTGCACGATATATCAACTTAATCTCTGTTATGTGGTCACACTATCCTATGTTACTGCTCGATCTATCAACTTAATCTCTGTGATGTGGTCACACTGTCCTATACATTGTATGTATTGCATGATTGATCAATTACACATGTACACATGATTTTAGACACTGTCACAAATCTTTCTATCGACTTGTGCAAATGATATGCTGGTGATGGAACAGTTTTCCACCGCAAATGTTTCCAGTACAAAGGACATTTGCTTTGTGGTGACATGGCTTATATCATTAACATTCAACATTTTGTGTATTTAGAGATTAGTCATTTAGATTTTTGGAGGATAGTGCAATGATATACAGAGACCCATTCCAGAATCTCCTCTGGTTCTTTTACGTGAACAGTGTAAAGCACCGACACAAGATCTCGGTTTAAAGTCCCAACTGAAAGACTGTTAATTTTATTAGGGTCAGACGGGGAATCGAACCTGCGATCCCTGGCTTACCAGTGCAGCGTGTTACCACTGGACAACAGATCCGTCTGTGCCTGTCAACATGTTCCCTTGAAGTCTTTATATGCTGATTTTCTTCGGTTGGAAAAATAATACTTTAATTAATATGCAAATTTTCCTTCAATACACCACCATTTACAGTGCTAATGGTGATATTGTTAAAAAAACTTCCATAAAGGGAGGTAATTAAAATTTAAAACAGGTTTGTTGGCAAATTTTACTTTTTACCATAATTTTTATTATTGAATAATGAAAATATAAGACAATATTATAATCTATTAATCACAATATCTAATCATTTGCTCTTTACACTATCTCTGTGTGCAGCACATTCTACATGTAAGTTGTTGGGTGCGAGACTCTAAATGCATAGACAAAACAAAGAAAATCGGTACGGTATCAACTTGAATCCTTTATTTCAGTCTCGCTGGAAGTTTTGTCTCGTTCTGCTCATATGTGAAGCATTAACAAAGCTACTGAATCAACCTACAACTGAACATACCAAGCCATGGAAGTCGGACAATGTCATCTACTCAGCTCTAGAAATTGATCTCTACTGGAATTTTCTAACTGCCACAGTTGGTAATAATATAAACATTATATAAAGACATACATGTATATCCCAATGATAGTTTTTGTCTTGGAATTTCTATCATGATGGTAAGATGAGACTTAATTAAGCAGCCAGTCAAAGGAAGTGGTTAAGGTGACCGATCGGTTGTTTAAAAGAGGTCAAATACTTAATAAGATGCCAATTTGTGATTGTGGAAGCTAGCTGCTTAATACATGTTGGTTGCTTAAAGCGACACTTCATCAGTGAAAACACAAATTTCTACAGAATGTATTTTCCTATTATATGGTATAATTTATTTCCAAATATTTGCCTCAAATACGGAGTATTTCAATAAATAAACAAACGTATAAGCGGTTTGTTGACATAACAAAATAATGTAAACATCCACGCTTAATACAACTAGTGTATCCTGAATAACACGATTTATGGTACAGATTTACCGTTATATCTCACATTTGTGCCTATTTATTTGTAGACTATTCTTAGTTAAATTATCTCTATAAACGACATTATCTCACGTTTAGTATTGACTCCAATGACAAACAAACGTCAATTCAGGAGCATGGATGACCGTTATATGAAATCATACTTTCAATCCACAAAAAGCACTGTTTATTGATTCAATGTTAGTGTTCGAATATATTCGGAAGAATTTGTAGTAGCAATGCGTGAAAAAAATGCATTTTATTTGCTTTTTGCAATGTAATGTCGCTTTAAGAGAGGTGACTGCTACAACAAGTTAGACTTACATGTATAGTCGTGTAGCCATTATTAACCTTTAGCACACTGTAGGCGAAATGAGTAGATGATAAATGTGTGATATTTTTCTTATTTTGGTATTTCATTCAAATCGTCTTTCAGATGGGACTTTAACCCGAGGTCTCGTGTGGGTGCTTTACACTGTGCATGTAAAAGATCCAGAGGGGACTCTGGAATAGGTCTCTATCTGTATCATTGCATTATCTTCCAAAAATCTAGAATGCCTGTTCTCTTCAGGGGGCGTCGCTCATATGGGCGACCAGTAGCGACGATAAATAAACGTAAGACACAAGTCCGCTATTAGGTATGCAAAAACATTGCATTTTTAAGACGATTGTAATTTCAGTTTTGTTATCAAATTACTCTTTCCAGAATTGTTCAGTTTTGTTTTTGGTGTGTTGGTGTGTATATGGACATGGAAATATTTCATCGTTGCCAGTGAAGACTGGCCACGGCCAAGGTAGTTGTATTTGAATTATATTTAGCTGTAACTGGCCTTGATTTGTTTAATGTGACTCTGAAGCATGCAAGTATTAACCTCAGTGAGGCGACACGCTCCAAAATCCCTTGTGTTAATGTCACACTTAAACGTTAGTTTATACAAATTTATTTTAGGTCGATTACGAAACAAGTTCTTACAACTTCTATTAATCACTCTTGAGACCTCATTCCTGGTGGAACCCAAGTCACGAGGGAGAGAGAGAAGGCAATATGGAATTTAAATGTCTTACCTAAGGCACACTCTTAACAACTATAGGCAGAGACAGAAAGAGAGAAAGGCAATGGTTTTAAGTGCTTTGCATAAGGACACACTCGTAACGGCTACAGCTGGGATCGAACTCCAGGCCTGTCGCACCTGAAGCAAAAGCGCTACCATTGCGCTATCACAACTTCCACTTGGAGGTTAAATGCCCTCATGGGATTCGATTTGTAAATCACGTAGATATTAGCTTGGTGTGATTAAACTATAAAATCCTATTCCAGAATAATAATAAAGTCATGTGACAGAATGATCGAACGTCTTTGTGTCCTTGTTGTGTGTGAAACGCTCCTCACAAAGGAGGAAACCAAAATGGCTCTGCCCACAACCCAGAAAATGAAAATGACCCATAATCCAGCAACTGTAGTTTTTGTCTGGCCATCTTCAGTCGAAAGTGAGACTATGCATTTTATGCAGTCACCTTTCTGGCTACGGTGCCATCAACAATGCTATAACTGTCCAATACAATGCTTTGATAACTTGCATACTGGTTCTAGGGGTTGTTCTCTGTACCACTCCCCCTAACAAGTAAGTCCCACCCCAAAGCGTGCCTTTGAAGTTGGCAAAAAATAGTATATGTGTAAATAAAAATCTTCAAACAGTGACATATTTCCAAAACCGCCAAAGGAATTTGTTTTGAAACTTTACATAAACATTCAAGGACTAATTCTGAACAATAACATTACGTCTCGACCCCACTGACTTGAACTTGAAATCTGACAATTCGCTGTAAAGCATAGAGCTAGTAAGACATTTTTTATTTTGCTGAAACAGCACTTCTACGGCCAATCGCTAGTGGCGAGACACCCTTGGGGCAGTGGCCTTGTTCTTTCACCTATTGACAAAGGGTGTGTACAAATGTTAAGTCCTATAGTTATATAATAGCCCCTGAAAAAGCTTGTAACCAGCTGGGCTCGAGGTGATAAAACTTTTCTCAGATCTCAAGCTCATGGAAATTGATTGGATGAATCTGAGTGTTACACTCAGCAGAACCAATCAGAAGCTTGAGACTGAGTTTGAGATTGGAGAAAAGTTTCATAACCTCAAGCACAGCTCCTTTTGTCATTGTTCTATCCAAGGTTGTAAGCATTGTAAGCATTGTGTGTAGTTTGTCATATGATATTTTATTTCTGAATTCCAATAGGCTCAAAAGCCCATGAGGACATGTATATGTACAAAGGCGTACTTTATGGCAAACAGTGATAATAGCATAAATTATATAAATACTTGTACAATGTACATAGATATCAAACATAAAGAAATATATAGTTGTTCAAATTTGGAGAAGGTTATACGTACGTATTCATGATTATATTTGTCATATACGATACCAGCATGCACACTGTTGTTTTACGGTAATCAGTTTACAGGATTGTGCATTTGGATTAATGCTGTCCAGTCTGGGGAAGCTACTAGTCCTGCCAGCCATATTATGGGGTCAGAACTACAGCATCTTATACACAAGGCTGTGCAGTCTCTTCACCATTGCTGCAAACATCCAGGCCATCAGAGGTATGTATTCTCCTACATACTCACTTATTTAGATACTTGTAAGAAAGGAGTTTACGCCCCTATTGTATGGCAATAACTTAAGTCTATATCCCAACCCCCACCCTGACCGTGTATTAATACATGATTTTCTGATGAACATTATGTTCTTTTTCAAGACAAGGTTTAGTTACACCCACGGACACTGTTAGACAGTACGCAATTATTCGCTTCTCTTCAGGTCAATAGTTCTTATTCTTCCAAAGGAGGGACTATATTTCTGTCCGTCAAATATGGCATAACGATTAGCAAGGTTTCACCAGAGACAACTACAGTCAAACCTGTGATAGTGGTCACCTCTATTAAGCAGCCAGATTCCCAATCGGTTGTTTTATTATATATTTGACCTCTATTAAGCAGTCGCCTGTGTTAAGCAGCCACTTTTTCTGACTCCCTTGGCTGGCTGCTTAAGGCAGGTTTGACTGTAATTCTAGTTCTTCCGCTGACGATAAATTGCCGAATTGATCAGCCATTGTTGTGTGTAGTAACATGCTTGCATGAGCAATCGCATCTAAAATCGCCAAAACACTCGCAGAACTATTGACCCTAAATACTGTAATGGATCGAAATTGTGGGAAAAAGGCCGAATACCGTAGTTAAAATATACTCGATCCATGTCATCAGGTTTCAGCCAATCAAATGCTAAATTATCAATGATATATAATAATAGATGACCATGTGTTTAAAAAAGATTACAAATATTCAAACTGAAACGGAAAAAATTGAAATAAATATAGCACCATCGTACAAATGTATGTAAACAATGCTTTGTGCACATGCGTGATGTACCATCGCTTGGTGAAGCAGCTGTCGTAATACGTTTGTTCTGATTGCCGATGAGTTCCGATTCAGGATAAGTTTTACTTTTCAAACATCACTATGAAGTCGGGATGCACATATTGTCCAGTTGTTCCGCTTCGATGACTGATGGAGTTATGGCCCTTTTCTCCATAATATTTTGAGACACATGTCAGATTACCCCACTCCTCGAACCATTTTAATGGATATGGACTATAAGTGTGTATCAAACGGAAACCCATTATCAGTCTATAAAACCCTTTTTTGTGGGGGGACATACATTTTGAGAATGTGTTAGTTAAAATCTTGAAGGGAAGCATAGTATTAGAATTGTTCAGACAGGATAATATTGTAAGTACAGCATTATGCATATGAATATAAATGACCTAACTTCTATAATCTACATATAAGTTTGTTAGGGACACATATTTCTACTATGTTTCAGTGCTGTTTCCCCGGCGGAATGTCGTTGGATTGGGCGTGTGCATAGTTTTTGGGCATTGTCTGGCACATGGAGCGTCGGTGACGTTACTTTCCCTAAAATCGGCAGTTTCCTGACACTGCTATGACCAAATGAGTAGGTTGTGATGTTGTCAATGTCAATCCCTGTACTATTCCAACTTCACTGTACCACTAGTATACAGTGCTCTTATAAAGTTGATCCATATAGTCCAATAGTTAACACATTGAACTGGTAATCCAGGGCTCGCAGGTTCGATCCCCAGTCTGACCCTAATACAATTAACAGTCTTTCAGATGGGACTTTAAACCAAGGTCTCATGTCGGTGCTTTAGATCGTGCATGTAAAAGAACCAGAGGAGATTCTGGAATGGGTCACTGTCTGTATCATTGCACTCCAAAAATTGAAAATGACTAATCTCTTCAGGAGGCGTCGTTCAAATGGGCAACCGGTAGCGACGATAAATAAACGTAAAACACACTTGTGTGTAACACTATAGTGTAGAAATAAACAGTTAGTTTAGAACATAGAGGTCTTGTCAAGCTTGAAGCATTAACATGTCTATGTTCAAATCCATGTGTAGTTTAGAACACTAGAGTGCTTGTCAAGTGCGTAAACATCAAGGAATGTGTTTTAATTCCATGTAAAAGTAGACCATTGATGTATTGTTCGATTAATGGGACATGTTTAATTCCGTGTAGAACATTGAGGTTTGTCAAACGTGTATGCATCAACTGGACTATGTTTAAATCTAGCATTGAGATCAAGTCATTCGTGTAAACAACACCAGGACTATGTTTCATTCCGTGTAAAAGTAGAACATTGAGGTGTTGTCATTCGTGTAAACAACATCAGGACTATGTTTCATTCCGTGTAAAAGTAGAACATTGAGGTCTTGTCAAGCACGTAAACAATACCAGGAATGTACGCAGTGAAGAAATGTGAATCCATTAATGTAAATTAGTCTTACTGTCTTATGAAATTGACTTGATTGTTATGAACTTACCATCAGCATAGTACGGTGTTCTTGAGAAGGCAAGATAAAGTCAAGAAACAAGGAAAACGTCTGTGATATCGGCATACAAAGAAAGTATTGTGATGTCGTGATGTAATGTCCCAAGACATTTAGCACTGTAGTCGTACAAGTGTATATCACCATTGGCTATATCGGCTGGATACTGGTAGATGTAACGCTTCCATCTAGAGAAGACACAGAATACGCATGAAGAATATACAGATACTAAAGGTGACAGTGGTATTAATACTATCCTTGCATGCACAGAAAAGGTAACGAATCATTAGATAATAAAAACTCTAGAGAAGACACAGAATACGACCGCATGAAGAATATACAGATACTAAAGGTGACAGTGGTATTAATACTATCCTTGCATGCACAGAAAAGGTAAAGAATCATTAGATAATAAATTAACACTGAAACATTTGTGTAGCAACTCAACTGACTGGAGACGCAAGAGTACCATAATTGTTTATGTATAAGACGCACTTGTTTCCTCCAAAATAGTATCAAAAATTTTGCTGCATCTTATACTCCAGTTTAGAACTAAATCCCATTGTTTCAAAGACTCAAAAACGACAAATGGCATATTACAACAAAGGGAAATAAATGTTTCATACTATTTTTCTCCAAGTCCCGTTACGTTCCGTATTTGTTCCGGATTTCGTTTGAGTCTATATATATCTATATCGTGTGGAAAATCATTCAAAGTTAAAAATGTTATTTAATTTATGATTAGAAAATCTAGATAGAAAATAGATTATTAAAAATATTAAAATCAACAAAAACAACTTTTATTGAAGGAAAATTAATGATGACTTTTATCAAGTTTTGCAAACAACCAATTACCGACTGCTGTTTGGCATATGTGCTGCTAATTATCATTGTTAATGTGTTGAGATTGACAAGTTTGACTAGGTGTTGACGTGATCAAATTAAGTCACTTTAAATACTAGAACTTGTTGAGATTTACTCACTCACTGACACATGTCAAACACGTTATTATACTGATTGTATAAATGAAGTCATGAGCAGATGATTGTATCATCGCTCGCCCATATGGTTTTTTTAACTGCGTCTTATACTCCAGTGCGACCTATATATTGACGATTACGGTAAGTGATATTTTTTATGGACAATAATTTGTATATACATATTAATTATTATTAGAATAACCAAATACCGTTATTATCTATATATAAGACGCGCTTAGAGAGAATATGGCATATTAATGATTTAGTGGTCATTATCACGACTCGTAACGCTTACACATCACATTCAGTGTTTATATATTTTTTGTTTTCGCGACATTTGGACCTTTTCTTCAAAGATCATGTGCGTTTTAATCAAATAAATTATTTAACCCTGGAATTCCTGTTTTTTTAACTGCGTCTTATACGCCAGTGCAACCTATATATAGACGATTACGGTATGCATCTGTGAAACATTATGGGTATTCTCAGCTGAAATGTTCACACAGCCATTGGCAGATCAACAAAGCCATAACTGGAATATAGTAAGAATTTGGATTCTTTCGAAAAAGCAGTATATAGATATATTGTAGATTGTAGGAATATTTTAAACAAAAGAAATAACAACCTATTAATTCTGGCAATATATCGTTGATGCAAAAGTGAAACAACATCATGACATCAAAACATATCAGCAACACATACAAGCATGCATTGTCATTAATCTTGGTTGTTGTCTTCAATTCAATGTTGTCGCTCAAAAAAGATGAGGCTTCACTCTTTTTCTGAGATGATACGGGTGTAGCTACGCTCATGTCACGTTATTAAAGTCACTCAGTATAGTTTGTAATTTTTGAGCGTAGGTTTGCTTTATAATCGGCAGAGCGTGAATACAGGTATGCACAGGTACAGGATATGGCCCAAAGGCAAAATTTATTATATTAGTGTTCTGGGAAAACAATTGAGAACTGAGAACAGTCAAACCACCTATTCGGAAGAGTCGAGACAAGTTTCATCGTATTCACAATTTATTTACATATTCAAATTGAGCCTCATGTCTTGGACAAGCAAAACAAACAACTACTCCATTGCTCGACTGTAATCCTGGCTATTATGTCGAATCATATAATCAACAAGTTCTAAGTTTCCACACGGAAAGTTTTAATCGTTATCCTGAGTCTCGGAATCATACCACACATGGCATATGTCAGGTCCTACAACTGTACCATCCAAAATATCAACAAGATCAGAACTGTTTTCCAATTCAGGAAATTCCTTTTCTACATCATCAGGATCAAGTGTATGCAATTTCTTTTCAATGTCCTTGTTTTATCATCTACTGGCGCTTCTGTGCAGCTCTTTTTTGACAATTCCTTTCGCAATTCAAGATGCCTCTTTCTGTTGGCATCTCGTTTCTGTCTTGCTCTCCCTACAGCCCAAGTCTCTCTCTTTTCTGCCTGTACATGCTGTTCAGATATTGAAGAACATGGTTTTTCTTGGCCCTCATTCTCGACAACATAAAGCACAAGGTGGCATTAGGTGCCCTCTGTTTGGCAGCACTAAACATGCCCATTATTTCTTCAGCGTCTATATGATGCGACCTTGCAGATTGTGTTTCTTTCTTGAGCTGGGCTGTGAGGTCCATTGCAAAGTAGCGTTTGTATTGCCTCTCAATCACAGATTCTCAATCTCAGTCATATCAGAATAAGCTGCTTTGTCTGAAGGTTCAGAGAGTAGTATGGCCAATGTCTCATCTGTCTCATTCACAGCTCCTAGACATGTACATGTAGCAGTCATCTCGGAATAGGCTGCTTTATTTGAAGGTTCAGAGAGTAGTATGGCCAATGTCTCGTCTGTTTCATTCAATTTGTTTCCAAAGAAATCTGTAGTTTGATGCAGAATATTCAATGGGCCAGTCTGGCACTCTTTCAGAGATGCAAGCACATCTTTCATGACACCGATTCCTTCTATATGATCAATTTGATCAATGACGGACGTATAGAATTTCCTCATCCATGGCCCAGACAACAACTTCCCGAGAAGCCCCAATACCTGCATCTCTAACACAGCTGTAGGATTTTGGAAGTCAACAAGGATACTGGCGTGTAGCCAACCACACGACACGGTCCTGTTGTTAAAAACTGTAGGAATTCATTGTAATGCATGATAAATTTTCCACAAATATGGAAGAGGATTTGAAGACCGTTTCCGCGGTATCGTTGTAATAATATTTTTCGCCACGCTCACACCAACAGACTTTATACATATAGATCGGACTCTGGAATAACAGAAGACAAGCTTGTTGAATCTACAGAATTTATGTAGGTATAATTAACTTTCCCATGTCCAGTATAAGAATGATGATTATAAAGTATCATAATTATAACACAGATATGCAAATTAACAAGGATTATCTTATGCGAGTACCATTTCAAATCAATGACAAAGGTAGGTGGGGAATTACGCTTAACAATGAAAGGTACAGATGGTATATCAAATTTGAAAGTACCGGTACTCGAGTGACATAAAAATAGCATATCTCTCTATGAACGAAATTATCGAGATTGGACATTTGCATATTTAATTTAATATTTCATATTATGGAAAAGTAAAAGAAACAATGCACAATAATGTGCAATCTTATATTGATTACTGTCCTTTATACAGCATAAGTGTACTTCTTTAAAACAGCATCTCTATCGTGTTTAACACGTATTGGGAAATATTTCGATCTACATGTACATCTTAACACCATTAACAATTAATCAATTAAAATAATTATGCAGTACATAGCATACAATCCATTGTTTTAACACCTTCAAAGTATCTGTATATGCTGTACACTTACACATGTATGTACATTGCAGTATAGTGTATTTGTAAGTATTACTCGGAACCTGTAATGGCGTCATGTTACATGAACAATTGTGCCATTTCTTTTCCTTTGATGCACTGACAACATATCTTAATGAATAGTTTTACATGGCAGCCAGAGTGTCATGGTTTCCCTCAACTGACTTCATTCTGACCATCAAGAATGATTGCAATGCTGACATAGACCACAGCTTCAATCCGTCAATGGTTAAGTTTTCTTGATCAGACATAGGGTCCGATTCTGTCAGAGGAAGAGGATTTTTGCCCATTACAGTTTTCTTTGGCAAACGTTTCATCGTTGTGCTACTGTACTATCCTGTAGAAATAAGTAATTGAATGCATTAGTAACATTTAGGTCACACACACCATATTAACTACGCAATTTCTTTTCAATGTCCTTCCTTGTTTTATCATCTTTCTTCTGGCACATCTGTACATGCCTCTTTCTGTTGGCCTGTCGTTTCTGTCTTGCTCTCCCTACAGCCCAAGTCACTACTCTTTCTCTTTTCTGCCTGTACATGCTGTTCAGATATTGAAGAACACTGTTTTTCTTGGCCCTCATTCTCGACGACAGAAAGCACAAGGTTGCATTAGGTGCCCTCTGTTTGGCTGCACTAAACATTCCCATTATTTCTTCAGCGTCTATATTATGCGACCTTGCAGATTGTGTTTCTTTCTTGAGCTGGACTGTGAGATCCATTGCAAACCATTGCAAAGTAGCATTTGTATTGCCTCTCAATCACCAATGATGTGTATCTACTATAAATATGACGGATACTTACCTATATTCTATGGGTCTACTTATCTTCGTAATCTTTGTCTGTTATTCGATCAACGTCAGCCATCCAAAAGTGTCCTTCACTCCAAAACCGCCGATAGATGGCGTCCCCTCGGCTGTATTCGATTGGTCAACTCGAGTTCCGCTACCCTCACTCGGGATGTTCCGGAGTTAATCGAATTACCATGTTGATGTCCACAACACTCCCCACTTTATTTGAAAAGTGGGCCCTCCCTACTCTTGTTTGCAAAGTAGGGAGGTTCATGGGTCACCATCTGTGATCTTCGGCCACCTTAAGCTATCTGCTATAGGTAGTACTAGTCCCTTAATATTTTGGATTGAACTAGTACCCTACAGATTCTATTGTACATGTTCGTAAGTATTTTGAATTGAACAAGTACACAGCACTCCCCATCTGTCCTAGATATAGGCTTACCATTTGTTCGTAACCCATGACACTCGGATGAAAGCCTATATTAACCTGGTTTGACAATAGTCTGGTGGTACCATGATAGTACTAGCATGAATTGACTGCTAGCACGATCCTTAATCCTCTCCCCTCCCACCATTAAAAGGGAAAGGTGCCTCCTCTATCCTCTTGTCTCCTCACTAGTCAACGTTGTACAGACGCTTGGCATTGTCGCCAGCGTACTTCAATACCTCTGTCCACGATTCACCCCGAATGTTCGCAATGATCCGTGCCACGATTCACAGGAATGCTGGAGTGCTGCACCTGTTCTTTTTCCTCTCCTGAAAGTATGGGGCGTCTGTTTCCAACAGCAACCTGTCCTGATTCAGACTCCTCACCCCCTCATGAGAGGCAGCACACTTTCTAATTAATGGAGTAAACCCAAAAGGTCCATGGTTCCCTTTGTGCCCTGGAAGCAATGGAGATGCATCCGCTGTTCTCTTGATACCACCTCCTTCAGTTGGTACAAGAGTTGGAGCATCTCCCCCACGGCCCCATTCTTTGGTCCTCTATTGTGGAGAACCAAGACCTTGTCTAAGGTCACCCGTTTGCACACTTCATCTAAGATGATATGCTGTGTGCTCTATTGATGCAAAGGGGCCGAATAGTCCAGACCCACCTCTCCCAATGCTCGAACACCTGGAAAAGCAAGGCACTTGTCAAATGCCTCCCAGGTATGTTTGTCGATCGACCGGACACCCAGTGGGTGTAACCCAATGGCAGTCACAACCCCCTGACTAGCCAGGCAATCAACCTCGTCCTGTGTCGGGTATGTGGGTGGATCGCAGAATACAGCCACCCCTCCACTGACCTCTACTGGTTCTTCATCTTCCAATTTCTCGATTCCCAGAACGATTTTGAGATCTGTCCGGGAACCGCCCCATCGGCTGAACAACCGATCTAGGTGGAAGTGACTATCCCAGGCCTGTGGATATTCCATTGCCTCCACCGCCGGGAAGTTATCTCTCAGTTCCTGGGCACCGATCAAGCTAACCACCACAACCATGGCCCTCCAATGACCGAGTAAGCCTACTGAGGTTAGTGGTCCCAGGGTGAACTGTTTAGGATACTTGATGTCCAAACAGTCCAACAGCTTCTCCGCACTGTCCTGTTGTCGGGGGGTACGGAACCCATGTCTTCGGCCAGGTTTATGAATTTTACCACGGCCTCCAAATCCGGCGTGTGGTTCACCCACCTTGCGCAGAGGTTCAGCGCTGTGAGGCGGAGAGTGATGACCTTTTTGGTAAGGTGCTGGTCCTCGTTGAAGATGCCCGCAATATGGGATTGCAGGGCATGCGCTCTGTCAAGGACCGAGGTGCAGCCCATAACACAACACAAAGGTTGACCTCTTGCATCCGTTGTCACTGCCGGTTTTGGACGTTTATGAGTGGCGTCCCGTGAAGTGCTTCGCTGCCTCTTCATCGTGGTTCGCCTAGGGCTCTGGTGCCTTTGGCGATGTTGGGCAGATTGGTGACTAGTAGAGTAGTCACCACGCCTTTCTCGACGTTGAAGAGATCCTCTTCTATTCCGGGAGGTCCGGAATTCTTCCCTCCTTGGAGATCTTCTGGTCGGCTTCCTACGATTTGATTCGTAAGAAGCCTTCCTAGTCTCTACCGCCTGGGGGCCCCTAGTGGAAGACCTTGACGTCACTGTCTTCCATGCCCCTTCCTCCGATCTGACCCCGCCCTTGTTCTTCCGGGGAGACCGCCGCAACTCCACTGGACTGGGTTGTTGACGATTGGCCGGTGAACCCTCGCGAGGCGGAGTTTTCACCTCCTGCTGGGGTTTGCCTTCTGGAGCGTCTTCTTCCAGGAGGGCCCTCTCTGCCTCGGATGTCATAGACAGAGTATCGTCCGCTTCTTCCAGGCCCGTTCTTGACAGCGCTTCCGTCATTGAATCCAAACTCGACTTGCCGAGTCGGATGTCCTTTGATGGACCTGCAGGCATCGGGCTAGCTGTCTTGGCCTGCCGATGGACCTTCTGGATGTTTTTATCTATCCAGCCTGCTCCTTGAAATTGCAAGGTGTCAGCATCCCTGGATACAATTTGCAGCCAAGTTTGCTGACACCTCAACTTCTTTGCCAGCCGAACCTGGTCCATCAGGAGGTCAATCTTCCCCTGGGTGGGAAGTTTCTGCAGCATGATGTTCTGCACTAGCTCCCTTGCCGGCATCAGTCGCCCCTCCTTGGTCGCCCTCACCACTTCCTCGTGATAATCCGTCATTGATGTCATCTGAAAATCATAATTTTACACATTTTTCACAGAAGTACTTGTCAATGATTAATGCATCCGAGGCCGTGACATTGATGCACGAACCGTGAAACCACTCATCGCATCCATCGCACTGAATCATAAACCTGCCCTGCCACGGCTGGCTGCAGGTACAATATTTATGGGTGTCCTTCTCCCATTCTCCCTCACCTGGAGGATTGGACAACCACTTATGAATCCAGTCCGGGATAACGCGATCTTTACATGGTTTCATACGATCATGGTTGACCACAAGGATGGACCCCTGCAACTTTACACGGTAGAGTGAAGCCGAGATTTTCTTGACAATAACAGCTGGTCCTTTCCAGGGGGACGTGAGCTTCTTGCTCTTTCCCTTCCGAACTGCTGTATCTAATAGGTAGATGACGTCACCTTGTTCGTAGGTGCGTTGAAGCACCCGGATGTCATAATCTCGCTTCATCCTCTTCAGGGAGGTGTTCAGACTAGTCCTTGCCTTCTCATGTGCTGTTTGGATGTTATTCACCAATCGGGCCACATACTCATCCTGTAGAAATAAGTAATTGAATGCATTAGTAACATTTAGGTCACACACCATATTAACTACGCAATTTCTTTTCAATGCCCTTCCTTGTTTTATCATCTTTCTTCTGGCACTTCTGTACAGCTCTTTTTGACAATTCCTTTCGCAATTCAAGATGCCTCTTTCTGTTGGCCTGTCGTTTCTGTCTTGCTCTCCCTACAGCCCAAGTCACTACTCTTTCTCTTTTCTGCCTGTACATGCTGTTCAGATATTGAAGAACACGGTTTTTCTTGGCCCTCATTCTCGACGACATAAAGCACAAAGTGGCATTAGGTGCCCTCTGTTTGGCTGCACTAAACATGCCCATTATTTCTTCAGTGTCTATATTATGCGACCTTGCAGATTGTGTTTCTTTCTTGAGCTGGGCTGTGAGGTCCATTGCAAAGTAGCGTTTGTATTGCCTCTCAATCACAGATTCTCAATCTCAGTCATATCAGAATAAGCTGCTTTGCCTGAAGTTTCAGAGAGTAGTATGGCCAATGTCTCATCTTTCTCATTCACAGCTCCTAGACATGTATATGTACCAGTCATCTCGGAATAGGCTGCTTTATCTGAAGGTTCAGAGAGTAGTATGGCCAATGTCTCGTCTGTTTCGTTCAATTTGTTTCCAAAGAAATCTGTAGTTTGATGCAGAATATTCAATGGGCCAGTCTGGCACTCTTTCAGAGATGCAAGCACATCTTTCATGATACCGATTCCTTCTATTTGATCAATGACTGACGTATAGAATTTCCTCATCCATGGCCCAGACAACAACTTCCCGAGAAGCCCCAATACCTGCATCTCTAACACAGCTGTAGGATTTTGGAAGTCAACAAGGATACTGGCGTGTAGCCAACCACACGACATGGTCCTGTTGTTAAAAACTAGGAATTCATTGTAATGCATGATAAATTTTCCACAAATATGGAAGAGGATTTGAAGACGGTTTCCACGGTATCGTTGTAATAATATTAATAATATTTTTCGCCGTGCTCACACCAACAGACTTTACACACATAGATCGAACTCTGGAATAACAGAAGACAAGCTTGTTGAATCTACAGAATTTATGTATAATTAACTTTCCAATGTCCAGTATAAGAATGATGATTATAAAGTATCATAATTATAACACAGATATGCAAATTAACAAGGATTATCTTATGCGAGTACCATTTCAAATCAATGACAAAGGTAGGTGGGGAATTACGCTTAACAATGAAAGGTACAGATGGTATATCAAATTTGAAAGTACCGGTACTCGAGTGACATAAAAATAGTTAAAACATATCTCTCTATGAACGAAATTATCGAGGTTGGACATTTGCATATTTAATTTAATATTTCATATTATGGAAAAGTAAAAGAAACAATGCACAATAATGTGCAATCTTATATTAATTACTGTCCTTTATACAGCATAAGTGTACTTCTTTAAAACAGCATCTCTATCGTGTTTAACACGTATTGGGAAATATTTCGATCTACATGTACATCTTAACACCATTAACAATTAATCCCCCCCAGCTGGGCAGGGGTTAGAATATCCCAGCTGTCGCACTACAGAGGGGTACAACCCCCCCAAATGTGCCTGCCTGTTTGCCGTGGGCGGAGACCTGTGTCGCCTGATGAGAGGATCCTGGTGGTTGAGTAGAATCAGTGTTGGCAAATAATACCCTGTTTCCACAACACACCACTTCGGCCTGAAGTTGGGTTAAACGGGAGGTCAGGAAAGCCCGTCCTTGATCAATCGGCTGGTCATGCCGAGCCCTAGGGCATCGTTAATCTTAAACACATATTTTCAAAATTTATCTTGAAAACAAATATTGATTCTCTAAATATTTATACTCTTTCATTGTCTTATTTTTGATGCCCTAGAAGGCGGTGGCTCATGGGCTAATCGGGTGAAAGTTTGATGTTTGATTGACTTTTGTAACCTCCCAAGGATAGTCTAAACTTGGTAGGACCTTCTGTGGGAATACACTTGTCCAGTATAGTCCTTTCATTCTGAGTATATCATTGATGTATCCCTGTCATGATCTGCGATGGATTTCCCCAGATTATGTCCCCTTGTTGGGCTCTGAGACGGGTGGGGAGCATTGACGATGAACTATATATTACTATTATGAGTTCCACTCAAAAAAAAGCCAAGCGTGCACTAAGTGAATCTGATGATGATTCTGTTGAACAACAGAGAGTGAACTTCCCTCGCTTCATTCTCATTGAGGCGGTAGACAGTTCAAAACCTATCACAAAAATTTCCCCTTTCGTCATTGAAAAGCAAATGGAATCTATCCTAGGTACACCTAAATCTGTTAAAAGTCTTCGAAATGGAAGTCTTTTGGTTGAAATTACTTCAAAAGCTCAATCTCAGAATTTATTATCAACGAACACCTTCTTTGGACATTCTGTGAAGGTCAGTCCCCACAAATCTTTGAACTTATCCAAAGGTGTCATCAGGTGCAGGGAATTATCTTCCTGCTCTTTGGATGAGATCAAAGAAGGTTTGTCAAGTCAAGGGATCATTGACGTGAAGAGAATATCAATAAAACGTAACAACGAAATAAAATCCACAAACACATATATAATTACATGTGACACACCAGTCATCCCGTCACGTATCAAAGTCGGCTACCAGATTGTCACCGTCGACATATACTGAACCAAAAAAGAAACTTTCGCGAGATTTCAATGGGACTGTTTCCACATATGTGTATATTAACAGTTTTTATTCGTATGTGTTATTGCACAATAATTTAAAATCAATTCATCAAAGTTCATTTACAGTCTGAAAATTATCAATTTCATTGGATTTTTCAATTTCATTTGAGGTAGGTGTCGATTCAATTTTGTTTTGCTTTAGTAACGATTATGCCCACCGCGAGCATTGCTAACAGCTTGGCAGCGACGACGCATTGAGTGGATGAGATTATTAATTTGAGCCTGGGGTATATTATTCCACTCTTCTAGCAAAGCGTCACGGAGCTTATTGACGTTATCAGGCGGATTTTGACGTTGCCGTACACGTGTGTCAAGATTATCCCAAAGGTGCTCGATGGGATTTAGATCCGGGCTTTTTGAGGGTCAGTCGTCTATGAAATCAATATTGTTGTTTCGCAAGAACTGGATATTGTCACGGGCGACGTGAGGTCTGGCGTTGTCTTGCTGAAACACAGAAATAACGCCGTGATTTTGTAAGAGAGGAACAACGTGTGGGGCAAGGACACGGTTTCTATACTTTTGAGCATTCAAATTGCCATCAATGACCACTAATTGGGTACGATACCCATAACTTATTCCGGCCCAGACCATCACGGAACCCCCACCGCCAAAACGATCCCGCTGAAGAACGCAACAGTCAGCGTAACGTTCATTCCTACGTCGGTAGTCCCTGATCCGACCATAACTATTGGACAATGCAAACCTGGATTCATCTGAAAAAAGAATCGTCCGCCAGTCTTGCCTTGTCCAGTTATCAGCCCATTGAAGCCTGTCACGGCGATGACAATCCGTTAATACTGTTCCGACGTAGGGACGACGTGCACGTAAATTGTTCTCACCAAAACGATTTTGTACGGTTTGAGCGGAAATCCTGGGGTTATAAGTACCTGGGGTGACAGACGCTGTAGCTGTCGCAGTTAAAAAACGATTTCGTAAATGTTGGTTAAAAATATAGCGGTCTTGCGCCGGCGTGGTTACACGTGGTCTACCGCTACGTGGAAGATCTTCCGTGCTTCCGGTCTGCACAAACCGCCGTCTCAGACTTCTAACTGCCTGCACAGATGATCCAACGTGCGCAGCAACCTCTTCCGTTGAAGCTCCTGGCTCCAGCATCCCAACGGCTCTCTCTCTCTTAAATGTTTCGCAATTCGAGGCATCGAAATTTTGCCCAAATTGTATCGATATAAAGGTGTTTAGGTATTTTTATGACTGTAGTCGTCAAGTGCAATAACTTGCAGTGAAAAATGTTAACACATGTAAACCAGATATGTCCATCCCGTGCGTGCACCTGAAAATGGAGGTTTTGTCAAAACAGACGATATCGTTCGACATGAGGTGATTATCTGACCGATTTCCCAAAGTAGGACGTCAGTGTAAACTACTACATATACACATTTTTCTACATGTTGTATTTAACCTTATAAGTTTAAGACCTACTTTGCGAAAGTTTCTTTTTTGGTTCAGTATATATGTACCTAACCCTCTTAGATGCATTAAATGCCAGAAGTATGGTCATCATGAGGATAGGTGTCGGAACGAGTCTGTATGCTCCAAGTGTGCTGAGACTGCTCCACAACATCAAGAGAACAACTGCCCCAACACAAATAAATGCGCCAATTGTGGCGCTGATCATATATCCAATTCTAAAGACTGTGACTCCTGGAAAAAAGAAAAAGAAATTGTTAAGATCAAATATTCGGAAAACATTTCATTCCAGGATGCAAGAAAAATTTATGAATCTCGCTACAAATCCGAAAATCAGCCAAGCTATGCAAGTGTTGCTAAAACAGCTTATGTTGAATGCAAAACTTGCAAAAACTTGTTGACCAAACTTTGCCAAATATTTCCAGACAAAAAAACAGAAATAATGCAGTTATTCCCTGGTTCTGATAGTTCTTCTCATCTTGACCAGCTTACAAATCAAAATACACCACAAACACCTAAACCTACACTTACAAATCAAAATACACCACAAACACCTAAGCCTACAGCAGACAAACAAAAACAAGCAAAAACAAACATACACAAGAATCCAACAACAAAAAACACTCGAAACAACAATACACAAGAAAAACACATTCAACCAAAAACAACATCAACTTCATCACAACCAAAACCTACTAAAGACTCTACAACTCAACAAGCATCAACTTCAACAAAAAAGCAATCTGCTGTCACTTCCAGACAGCAGAAAAATAAACCTATGCAATCAGATAAACAATCAGATAAACACACAGTGTCCAGTCCAGTGTCTACAAGCAATAGATACTCGGATTTGGACACGGACGATGACAATCTGGAGGGCGAGGCATCAGACTCGGACAAGTCCGAGTCTATGACCTGGCAAGATGGCGAGGGTGGCTGGAACAAGAACCTCCAGTCATTGCAGGATGCCACTTAATATATTTTTAACTTTATATTTTATCTATGAATAATAATTATGTAAATATCGGTATAGTATTTTTAATAATTAATCTCTCCATAATGGCCAATGGAATTATCCAGTGGACTTGTCGAGGTTTAAAATCTAATTTTGCAGAGCTTTCTCTTTTAGTGCAAGAACATAAACCTGCTGAGTTATGCCTTCAAGAAACATTTTTGAAACAAAATGATACAATTTCTATAAAACATCACACCATTTTCAATAAAATATACAGTGAAGGTGATAAAGCCCAGGGTGGGGTATCTATCATAGTCAATAATAGTGTTCCACATAAGGAATTACTGTTAAATACAAACTTACAAGCTGTTGCTGTAAGACTGTCATTACATAGCACTATCACACTGTGTTCACTATATCTTCCCCCAAGAAAAACCAATTGAAGAACATAGGCTGAATGATCTTCTAATACAATTACCCACTCCATATATTCTAATAGGTGATTTCAATGCACATAACATCATCTGGGGTTGTAATAATACAAATCAAAGAGGTCTCCAGATAGAGAATTTCATCTCTGATAATTCTCTTTCTTACATGAACGATCCATCTTCCAAAACATCTTTACACCCAGGAACAGGATCCTATTCTGCAATAGATCTTACACTATGTAGCCCAGTCATACTTCCAGATTTCTCATAGAAAGTCGATGATGATCTCCATGGAAACGACCACTTCCCCATCCTCATATCTGAAAATCAGCCAACAGCTTATAGTCAACCCAGAAGATGGAAACTTTCTAAAGCAAATTGGACTAAATTCCAACAACTTTGTGAACAAACAATTTCATATGAAACATTCAAGGATTGTCGTGATCAAACACAGCTATTCACTACATTACTAATAAAAGCAGCAGAACAATCCATACCTCAGACTTCACCTAATACAAAGAGACCATACAAACCCTGGTATGATGATGATTGTAAGAAAGCCATCCAAAATAGGAAATCGGCCATAAGAAAATTCAATTTGAGACCCACCACAGACAATTTAAACAACATTCGCATATATAGAGCAAAAGCACGACGTACAATACAAAGCAGCAAACGCAAATGTTGGAAACAATACATCTCAAGACTAAATAACAGAACAACAACTAAGAAAACGTGGGACATGATAAGAAAAATTAATGGCAAGGGTACTTCACCTATTAGCCACCTGCAAACAACAAACAAATCACCACACCTCTGGAAATTTCAAACACCTTAGCAGAAACATTTGCACAAAAATCATCAGCAAATAATTATTCACAAAAATTTCAGAAATTCAAAGACACTAAAGAAAAGAAAAAACTAAACTTCAATTCAAAGAACAAAGAACATTACAACAAACTATTACATCTTGGAGGGAGGCTTTAGTCATCCCAATACCAAAACCAGATAAGGATAAAAAGGATCCAAACAACTATAGACCCATAGCATTAACAAGTTGTATATGTAAAACTATGGAAAGAATGGTAAACAACTGGCTTGTATGGTTTCTCGAATCAAATCATTTAATTGTTAATGTCCAGAGTGGCTTTCGTCAGCAGCGAAGCACACAGGATCATCTAGTTCGTTTCGAAACATTTATAAGAGAGGGCTTTGTCAATAAACAACATGTTGCTTCAGTATTTTTCGACCTTGAGAGTGCTTATGACACAACCTGGAAATATGGCATTTTAATAGATCTTCACGACTTTGACCTCAAAGGACGCCGTCCATTATTTATTTCTGCATTTTTAAATGAAAGACTTTTTCGTGTTCGTGTTTGTAATACCCTATCAGATGCTCGGGAACAGCAGATGGGTGTACCACAGGGTTGTATTTTGTCCGTTACATTGTTTAGTATTAAGATAAACAATATTGTTAAATCAATAAATCCAGGGGTTGAGTGCTCCCTTTATGTAGATGATTTTGTTATTTGCCCTATACACAGATGGTTCAAAAGCTGGTGACACTGTTGCGTCAGCAGCAATCTTTGGGAATAAAAATCGGAAATGTAGACTTCCAAACAAGTCCTCAATTTTCTCTGCCGAACTGAAGGCCATAGATCTCGCTCTAGATCTTGCAGTGGACTCACACTATGTTCAATATATCATTTTCTCTGATTCCTTGTCTGTTTTACAGGCTTTGTATTATGAAAAGTTTGAAAATCCTATTGTTTGTACTTTGCTTGAAAGGATTTCTTCCCTTTCAGAAATAAATACATTTGTGTTCTGCTGGCTTCCGAGTCATATGGGAATAAAAGGAAATGAAATGGCTGATCAGAATGCAAAGCTGGCTTTGTCATTATCCATTTCTAGGATTAAAGTGTGTTATACTGATTTTAAATCTACAATTTTTACCTTAATTCAATCCTCTTGGCAGGCCCAATGGGATGGTGAAATTTTTAACAAACTTCATTCGGTCAAACCAACACTTGGCGAATGGTGCCCAATTTACAGGCCTATTCGTCGAGAAGAAGTCATTCTTGCCCGTCTCAGGATTGGTCATTCTCGAATATCACATTCATGGCTGTTGTCACGAAATGATGCACCAGAATGTATCCCATGCAATACTCTATACACGGTGGAGCATATCTTAATACACTGTGTTGACCTTCAACCAATCCGGTTGCAGTACTACAATGTGGACAACATTAAAACACTCTTCGACTCTATCAGAGTAGAGTCCATCATATCATTTATAAAGGCAATAGGAATTTATAATAAGCTGTGATATCAATTGTTAATCATGCCTTTGTAGTAATCATTCATTCATATATTACCTGTAATTAATCTTACGTCTTTATAACTTCTTAGTATTAATTTTTACGTAATGCATATACTTATATAGAATTTTATGTCATACACTCGACAATAAACATAACTTTAATGCGCGCGACATGACCTTAGATGTCGATGTGCCGTAAAACACCATTCATTCATTCATTTAACTTCTTAGTATTAATTTTTACGTAATGCATATACTTATATAGAATTTTATTTCATACACTCGACAATAAACATAACTTTAATGCGCGCTACATGACCGTAGATGTCGATGCGCCGTAAAACACCATTCATTCATTCATTGTGTGTGTGTGTGTGGTGTGGTGTGGTGTGGTGGTGTGTGTGAACAATACATTTTTATTGACAATATATAACTGTGAATCGCCGGGCTTTCCTCAGATGGAGGTTCATAATTTGATGTAATAATAAAGTGTTTGATTTTAAGAACAATACATTTTTTATTGACAATATATAACTGTGAATCGCCGGGCTTTCCTCAGATGGAGGTTCATAATTTGATGTAATAATAAAGTGTTTGATTTTAAATGCGAATCTGTCTCCGCCTTTTCTTTCCCCATAAGCTACCCCAATTTCATCCGTCATTTGGTTGATTAATGTCCTCAGTATGAGTGCTTGATCTACACTAATGTCTTCACATATTATACAGTCCTCACTGTGGTAGCTGCTGAATGCGAACCTACTAGCATACACACTCATGTTAAAATGTAATCCTTTTGTGAATGAATACACAGTGCTGCTCTTGCCTGTACCAGGTTCACCATAAATCCATATACCTCTAGTTTGTGCCTGTTGCATTTCGTTTAATGCATTGGTATTCATGTACTGCTCGCTTTGTCTTGCCGCCTGTTCTTGTAGCTGCTTTGAACGTTGGTGCGAATGGATCTGCATCAGTAGTTGTCTGTCTGCTGGGAGACCAAATCGGAGATATTGATAGGTTGTTGGACCAACTAGACATCCACTCGACACTATCTTCCGAAGGCAGTAGTTGCGATGTAGATCCTCTAGATCCACATTCAGTATGCAAGGATCCCGATCCTCCTTGCTGATGTACTTTATAAAGCTCTTCGGACTCTTGCAGCTTTGTATATCTTGCAGTATCGCTTCCCCTTTCCACTTCAAACGCATCAGTGAACGACGGATGTCTGTTAATAACATCTTCGATTTCAGTTCCAGATACATATGTAAATGGGGGTGTTTGCCTATCAAGCCGTATTCTTTTGATATCAGGCACCTCTGTAGCCACATAGCAGGAAGGTAATGGGCTAGCTTGCCATTCCAACTTCCTCTTCGAACCCGGTACAAAAAAGTCATTCTTGTAAGTATACGGAAGCATGCTCTCTTTAATATAATCCTT
This sequence comes from Archivesica marissinica, assembly GCA_014843695.1. NCBI lineage: Eukaryota > Metazoa > Mollusca > Bivalvia > Venerida > Vesicomyidae > Archivesica > Archivesica marissinica. The sequence goes on along the minus strand of CM026404.1, from coordinate 18,403,868 downwards.
ATTCCGATAGCAAAATGTTTTCCAGGTTTCAACCTCTTTGCTTTCTTCAATGTTTTGGCACTGTTGGTGGTGCCAGAGCCAGAGGGGGTTGGCCCCTTTTTCTTTGAAATATTCCTCTGACATGTTGTAATATGTCGCTTATAATTGTTAACTTTTATATCCTTTTTGCAAAATTCACAATTTTTGCTGCTATATTGTCTCGGCATACGTCTGTTCTCATCAGTTATCATGAGCGTACTAGAATTTCCTTACGCTCATCCGCTGTAAGAAGTGAGAACAAAAAATGAGAACAATTTTAATTTTTTTGAAGTACCAAAAATCCACTTAAGAGGCCCTTGAAATTTGATTTCAAAACCGGAAAAACCACTTTTACGTTATTTAAAGGTAATACGCAATAGTTTTGTTTAAAGGAGACTAGTAAAAGCTTAGTGCGTCATTCATAATGTATAGGCGCACCGTTAAATATGGTAGAAAACGACGAGCTACCTATAGGAGACGTACTAGAGTCTATAGACGGCGATATAAACCTGTTTATCGTAGAAGGAGACTATTTGGTAAAAATGGCGGCAAACGAAGACGGGCTATCCCAGCGATTCGTCAAAGTGATAGACCTCTTGAGGTGTTTGTACGAGGGGGTGACTTCGCTGTTACGTTGGATAAAACTGGCTATTCCAGGCACACACTGAATGTTACCAATACTGACGTTTGGAATGTTTGTAAACATAAGATAGATTATTACTCTCTAGTATATGACCAATGGAGGATCAGGTCTCACTCCTGGCATTATTGGAATGATGGTAATGATTTTATGAAGATGGCTTCCTATAGGACCCCAGAAATGTTTACCTCTTATGATGCTGATATTCAGGGACGTCTGTGGTCCATTGAATCCTTCTCTAATGTAATGAAGCGAAAAAGGAAGTTCCTACTACAAAATAAACGCTATTGTACTACAATTAAACCTAAATGGCCTATTAGTGCTGGACACGTTGTTTCCGGCAATGGAGTTAATCCTTGGTGGGACTCCGCAAAGGCTGTTGAACCCCACGCAGGTTTGCCAAACGTCAGTGATAATGGCCGACCTATAATGTTTAAAGGGTCGTCTGGAGTTGTTGCAGTCCGTGGTTATGTGGTGTATCAGCTACAATTTAGGGGCAAAAGGTTCGGTCAGACTGTGTCCTCATATGAAGCCCCCAATACTCTATCAAATGCTGCAAGGATCAACTGTAGCGGTGTGGACCACTGCTAGGACTGCACACTGCTGGTGTAACAATATCAATAGGTTTTCGTGGACGACTCTGGACGGTGTGTTTTGCTTGTTGTTATAGAGTTCATAACACCGCAATCGCACATGATGTATAGTAGACTGCTTAGCCCATATTTCTTCTCGCTTTGTATGCGGTGAAGATGCAAAGGCTGTCCGCAATCATAGCAGTTTCGTAGCTGATCGGCAAGTCTACCAAGTTCCACCAACCTTCGACCGTCTCTCCAAGTTTCTTCCGAATTATGATCAGTCAAAGTTTTTTCAGTGTTTTCTGCTACATTTGTGGCTGAATCCAAAATGTCTCCGTCAACTTCAACAGCAGGAGCGATTTCGGGACACGCTATTTCGTCGGAAATTTCATTTACGCTTTCGGCAGCAACTCTGTTCATTTCGCTCATATGTTCAGATCTATACTCTAGTTGTTTCTTCTTACTGGTCTTTACAAAGCGACCACGCCACCGGGGAGGCATATTGCCTATCAGATCTAGCGTATTCCAAGAGAAAATAGCCGAAAATCAGTCGAAAATCACGCATAAAGAGAGAATTATTTTTCTTTGTTCACACTTCTGGTAGACACGTGGGGAAGATAACTCTTAAGGAAAAAAATGTTGTTATCTCCCCTGACTGCGCAGAAAGTTGCGCACTGGCAATTACCGCATATGCCTTTAAGCGCATTATCTGTTAATTACCTGGTGTAAGGTCTACAGTAGAAACAGATGGTTGGTCAACGATGTCCATTTCCATTGGAAGCTGTGGACGATGTGGTATCTGTGTTAACGGCTCAGTTCTTTCATGTGCTACAGTCACCAATTTAATGGGAGGTGCTTCCCCTGAGCACAGGAGAGTCAGTCTGTGGTACACTGAATGCAGGCGGTCTGCGTCGAAGAAACCGTCTTTAAACCGCGGATCGAGCACGCAACACTCTTCCAAGAAGTTGTTGATAGTGTTGTCTGTGTACCTGTGTTATAAATGAACATATTAAAGTTTACTTTTGCAATAATGTTCTTGCTTTAATGCTTTAGTATTTTTACAATCTGTTATAAATGTATAATGATGAAATATTGTATTAAATGTACACCTTTATTATGTCAATTAATGTGTAACAATTTGTAGCAAAGTTCTGTGATATTATACATGTATCTTGATCTGAATCATTTAAAATATAATTTATCAGTTTTATACCTTCTTGAGAGATTATCTGTGACAGCCTTTTTGATTGATCTCACGATCGATGAATCAGTCTCAGTGACTGACATGATTTTCTGAATTTTCATTATCAACGGTATGATGACAGAGACTGTGGGGGTTTTCTCTGAACATATTGCATTTGTCATATCTCGTAATGGCAATAGGCAGTCCTTGATATCTTCTGCCAGTTTTATGTCCACCTCGTTCAGAGATTGAATGTCCGAGTCCTTGCCTGTGTTTGTTTCCCGTGACACAAGGGTGGCATATATGGCTGGTTGCAGTTGTAGATACCTCTCCAGCATGTCAGCAGCTGAATTCCACCTCGTGCACACATCACAAACTAACTTTAAGTTGTTCAGGCCTAATAGTTTAATCTTTTGTTTCAAGATGGCTGTTGCACTTGTACTTCGATGGAAGAAACTCACCATCTTTCTCACTCTTCCAAGGATTCTTGACACAGGGTTTAACTTGAGTGAGGTTTGGGCTGCTAAATTGAGGGAGTGTGCGAAACAGCCAATGTATGGACTACTATTCAGTTGCCTTCCAGCTACAACCATATTAGCTGCATTGTCTGACACTAATGGGGGATTATCATTAGGTATACCCCACTCAGTAATTGCTTCCCTTATAACATTTGCAATGTTGGCACCAGTGTGGCTCTCTGGCATAGCCCTAGTTTGAAGCACAAAGTTTTTAAGTTCCCATTCAGGTGTAAGATGTACTGATGTAATTGTAATGTACGACTCAGTGGCTCGGCTTGTCCAGCCATCTGTTGTAAGTGCAACTGCAGTTGCCTGTGCTAGACTGGATTTTACAATGACCTTTGCTTCATCATACATGCTAGGGATCAGCATTTGTGAAAAATATGTTCTTCCTGGTAACGAATATCTTGGATCCAGAGTGGTTATCATGTTGCGAAAGCCCTGGCCTTCTACCACACTCAATGGCCTAAGATCAGCAATTATGTAGTTTGCAATAGATTTAGTTACCATTGCTGCACGGTCAGAATTCTTGCCGTATTTATTGCTGAACATGCCAGTGAGGGTTGGCTGTGAAGGAACAGATTCATGCTTAATGGTACTAATTGGTACAAACACGTTCTTTGTTTCAGTTGGATTGTTGTTTTTAATCTTATTAGGATGGTGATTTGACAAATGTGACCGAAGATTAGATGTTCCACCTTTGTTTTTGACCACCTCTTTGCGATGCACACACACTACAAGGTCTTCAAACTGTTGTTTTGTGTCTTTGTTCACTTTTAAAAGAAAATGTTCCCATATATTACTTTTTGCTTTTTTGTTTTTTACAAAGTCAAATCTGTCGTCTTCCATAATTACAGAGAACGGTGGATATTTACATAAGCACCGGTTGAAGCGCTTGAGTCGTGTATAAAAGCCGGATCCGGCGCGGCAGGCCCGGCTTTTAAACATCGACCACATAAACCGCCTAGACGACACAGAGTAAAAATGAAATTTGATCGTTATTCAACTTAAATTAGAAATTGTGAAATTAAAAAGCGATAACTGCGGAATTTATTTGGATATCTTTAAGAACTCAACACAGTAGATAAATACCGCTCAATACCGGTATTCAATTTCAATATCGCGATATTTTACCGCGGATCTTAATATTGCGATATACCGGTATACCGGTATATCGCGACAGCCCTACCTGTAATTAATCTTACGTCTTTGTCACAGAATGACTGTGTGGATTGTCTAATAAAGGTCACGGGGGTCTGGAGTAGAGAAACTAAACACCGTGGTCACTCAATCTCACTTTACTAAGTGCATAAAATCATATTTATATATATACACGATGAACATCATACTAGTCAAATTTAACTAGACCGGTAACCATACCGTCTAAACCTAATAGTTCTGTCCGGTGGCTATGCGCCGTTCAACTGACGAACCGAGTTGACTTATACAACAGTTATTAATTTAACTGGAACATGACACTGTTATTACACTCAGTGAAGACACTACTTCACTATAAGTTCCTAAGAACTAGGCACTGTAAAATGACACTCAGTGCTGCTTTAATTACTAGTGGTTACTAAGAACTCGGCACTGGAAAACTACACTGCTAATTTAAACCGATTCATAAACGAATAACTCCTGCACCATACTTATACGTCCGGAACTCCCGAGGTTGGTACTGACTGCCCTGTGGCGAAGTCTAGGAAGGAGTCTACGCCCCTTCACATGATGAGCCCGGCCTGGTTGATCTATATCACAGTCACGCCTATGCTGTGCCATTACCCACCGACCGTCTCGACCACCTCTCTCAGACTACCTTCGGTGCCTCAATCCCGTCTGGCTATACCCCGTCACCATCGTCTTACGCCGTGATGCGGCCAGTCTACTGCATGCATTGGTCGCTAAACCTCTCCTTCACACAGTGAATTTCCAAATGGCTTGACACCCGTACAGGCCACGCTAGGCTATATATATAGGTGGCCCGATCCCTTTACATACTGTACTACTCTATCTAAAGTGAAGTAATCCGTGCAGCGCATGCCCGCTTATGACTACACAACACAACCTGATCTCTACATAGAGGCCTTTCGATAAATTCTACCTCAGTATACGTTAAACGTTAAACTGTGTATTATCAGCGACGAGTTAACTTATCTATTGGTACTCGGTCTTAACACGGGTAAACACAATCCGACATATCTGATCTACGTGATAAAACCCCACTGAACATCTCTACCTGTTAACTCATAAAATAATATCAATTTACCATTTCTTAAAATTAAACCTCTACGATTTACTGACAGTAGCAAACAACTATATTCATGAAGAGGCCCGTACCGGTGTACTCAAATAATCGTACTGTCATTTTGTTACATACGCCCCTACACAAGATAAAAGTGGAACACTTTTATTAAAAGCACACAAATGAACTACTACCTAGTGAATACATGATTACTATATACAGTTTGGGTTTACCACGGCCGCTATTTACAGACTCCCTTCTGTCACCTACAATCTACTTAAGTAGTCTGCCCCTACATTCTCCTTACCAGGTATTGCTTGAATCCTGAATCTATAGGGTTGCAACTCTAATGCCCATCTCATGACTCTTGAATGGCCAACTTGGTCTTATTCATGTAAATCAATGGTTGGTGGTCTGTCTCTAAAATGAACTCCTTGCCGAACAAGTACTTGTGAAACTTGGACACACCCCAAACTACGGCTAAACACTCCTTCTCAATTACTGAATAGTTACGTTCCCTATCAAGCAATTTCCTACTGGCATACACAATCGGCAATTTCTCGCCTGCCATTTCCTGTAACAATATGGCCCCTAAACCAAAATCTGACGCATCCGTCCTCAATACAAAGGGTACCTCCAAATCTGGCAACTTCAAAATAGGCGGACCTATTAACCTATCCTTTAAAGTCCCGAAAGCCCTTTCTTGACTTTCTTCCCAAACAATCTTATTGGGCATTATTTTCTTGGTCAAATCAGTAAGAGGGGCTGCCACTGCCGAAAAATTGGGTATGAATTTCCTATAGAACCCTACTACCCCTAGAAATGACCGGACCTCTTTTTTAGTAGTGGGTCTCCTTGCCTCCTGTATTGCCTCAACCTTACTTTGGACTGGGCTCAAAGTTTTGGCCTCCCCAATCAGATGGCTCAAACATTCTATGTTTTGGAACCCTATGGCACATTTAGAAGGCTTCGCTGTCAAACAAGCATCCCGCAGTCTTCCAAACACCTGCCTTAGATCTACCAAATGGGTTTCCCAATCTATTGAGAATATCAATATGTCGTCCACAAAACTATCAGCACATTCCAATCCTTTCAGTACCTTTCTTACCAACCTACAAAACGTACTAGACGCCGTAACTAAACCAAAAGGCATTTTCTTAAAACGGAATAGCCCTTGCGAGGTTTGAAAGGACGTCAAATCCTTAGCACTGTCTTTCATTGGCACCTGCCAATAACCCTAGACAAATCGATTTTAGAAAAGTATTTGTACTTGGCTAACTTAGAAAATATCTCGTCTATGGTTGGCATTGGCTCGGCATCAAATACCGTTACTTTATTTAACTGCTTAAAGTCTATGCAAAATCTAACACTCTCATCCTTCTTCCTAATCATGACAATGGGAGATGAACAAGGGGCGTTAGAGGGTTCAATCACTCCCATCTCCAACATCTTCTGTACTTCCTCCTTAACAGTCTCCCTAGCATGAAATGGTACTGGGTAACCTTTAACCCGTATTGGCTCACTCGTATTTAATTGAATATCATGTTCAATCAAATGGGTACTACCTGGCTTATCAGTCAACGTTCCTGAAAATTCTTTCAAAATCTCTTGTACACTGTCTCTCTGACTATCTGACAGTGATTCACAGATATCCACATCTTTGAATGACTCCTTTCCTAAACCTATAGGACACTCCAAAGGAACTTCTACCACTACCTCACTCCTTTCCGGTACCTCATCTTCTACTAAACTGGTTGCACAGACTACTGCCAACGCTCCTACCTCACTGTCCTGTTCTACAACCCTGTCAAAATACTGCTGCAACATGTTTGCATGGAAGGTTTTGACCGTACCCTTAATATCAACGTAATAATCTACGTCACCTTTCACCTCCGTCACTACAAATGGTCCCTTCCACTGTAACAACAACTTGTTGTTATCGACCGGCAACAAGACTAACACCTTACTTCCTACTTCGAATTTACGTATTCTAGCCTTTCTGTTATAGTACTTCTTCTGTCTAAGATGAGCCTTACTCAGCTCTTCCTGGGCTAACTTACAAGTATTCTCCAATCTCTCTCTCAATTCCATCACATACTGATAAGTACTCTTAACTTCTTCATCTCTCACTTCACCAGACCATAATTCTTTAAAAATACACAACGGACCTCTAATACCTCTGCCGTACAACAACTCAAAGGGAGAAAACCCCATACTCTCTTGTGGTACTTCCCTGTACGCAAACAGTACTGCATTTATGTACTTATCCCAGTCCTTCGGTCTTTCACTACACATTCTTTTAAGCATGCGCTTTAACGTACCGTTAAATTTCTCTACTAAACCATTACATATCGGGTGGTATAAACTAGTAGTAATCTGCTTTAATGACAATAACCTGCTAACTTCACCCATCAATGCCGAGGTAAATTGAACCCCACAATCCGTTAAAATTTCCTCTGGGACTCCTACTCTACTGAACATATCAACCAACGCTTCTGCTACCCCTCTCTGTCTCTATACTAGGTAATGCCACTGCCTCAGGATATCTAGTAGCATAATCTACCATGACTAACATATACCTGTTTTTCCTATCGGTCATTGGCTCTATCGGTCCCACTATATCTACGGCCACTCTCTTAAATGGGGTTTCTATTAAAGGCATATCCCCTAGTGGTATTCTGGTAACCTTGCCCTTAGATATGGTTCGTTGGCAAATGTCACATGAGTGACAAAATCTAGACACGTGTGCCATTACCCCGGGCCAATAAAACTCAGCTACTACCCTATCTGTGGTTTTCTTAATACCCATATGTCCTGCCATCAATGCCTCATGCGCTACTCTCAACACCGAGTCTCTACACTGAACCGGCACTACTAACTGGTACACTTTCTTCCCATCTTTACCTTCAAACTCTCTATACAATAGCTTGTTTTTCTATACAAACCCTACTCTACCTCCCCCTTTACACTTTCTCGTCTCTCTACTCTCGGCTCTCTCCTTCGCGTTTCCTAACGTCTTATCCTGATCCTGTAACACTAAGAACCGTTCTCTTGAGATATCAAGATATGAGTCTCTTGTACGGCTTTGCCGACGCCTTCCTCTGACCTCTAGTTTCTACTGCCTGAACTTCAATCTCAGACATCTTTGCCCCAGTTACGTTTCCTATTACTAAATCATACAACGGCGTTTCCATGCACAATGCTTCCGTTGTGCCTCTAAAGTACGGACAGTCTACCTCTATGTTTACTACTGGGAACAAATGCTGTGTCCCGTCTATGTATCTACAATATCGCTCTTCTCCCGTATACTGGGAATCTGCCACCAACTGTTTCTTGACCACCACACATGTGGCCCCTGTATCTCTCATCACAATAACTGACTTACCGTTTACCATACCGATGGCTGTCGGACATATTTTCTCCATACAAGTCCCCAACCTTTCTAACACTACTTCCTCTTGTAAACTACAAGCACTATCTGCTCGTTTAAGCTCTCCTCTACCTCTTCCTCTATAATTACCTCTATTTCCTCGATACCTACTCACCCCTCTATAACTACCTCTATAGTTTCCTCTACTCTGGCAATCTCTATTACGATTACTATAATCATGGAATGTCGTTGTGACACCTGCTGCCTGTCCCTCATTAGAACGTATATTTCCCCAATCGTCTATAGCTGCCACCTTGTGAAAGCTACTACCCCTATCTCTCCTTCTACAATCTACGGTTTTATGGTTGCCATTACAATGAGAACACCTCAAGTACGATTGACTACTACCGTAATTACTTCTTGAATTACCATGACTCCTATGATCAACCAAGCTACTCCTATCCATATCTCGACTATCTTTGACTACCTGGGAACAACCCCCTCTAGCTTCTGCGAACAAGTCTGCCTGAACTGACATTTCCTCTGCATCCTTAATCATCCTTTCGCGTAAGAACACAAACAACTCTCTATTACAGATGTTCAATAACTGATCCCGCAACAAATAATCTACTACGCCCTCATAACTCTGATCTACCTTCCCTAACTGGAACCATCTCTCTAGATAATTCTTAGATCTCCTTAGAAACTGAACAAAGGTTTCACCTTTCTCTGGCTTACTAGTCTTAAATCTCTTTCTAAAGCCCTCCTCAGTCAGTTCGAATCTCTTAAGCAGTGCTGCTTTTAATGAGTTATAATCACTAGCGTCTTCGCTCGGCAACCTACAGTACACATCTAGTGCCTTGCCCTTTAATAATGCGCTAAGATACAACGTCCATAATTCACTCGGCCAAGTTTGCACTTCTGCATAACGTTCGAACCTTGACAAGTAACTGTCCATGTTATCCTTGTCCTCATCAAAATATGGTAGCTTCGGACCCCTAATCCTACTATCCCTAGGTTCTCTATTGCCCGTGTGCTCATGATCTCTATCCTGCTCTACCTCAGCTAGTTCTACGTTATTTTTACGCTGCATTTCTAACAATTCTACTTTCTGTCTATGTCGCCTCTCTTCCATATCCATCTCTTTATCTACTCTCTGAGCTTCTCTCTCCTCCTTTAATCTCTGAGCTTCTCTCTCCTCCTTTAATCTCTGAGCTTCTCTCTCCTCCTTCCTCAACTCTCGCTCTTTATCCTGCTCTTCCTTAATGAATTTACGCAAACCCTCGTCGACGTAACCCAGTTCCTTGCCTAACTCCGACAACTCCTTCAACGTACTAGCCATGATATCTGCTATAACGTTCTTTAATATCTCAACAAAATATTCTGCACTTCACCATATCAATAAAATTAAACAAATAAACTGCAACTCAATACCCTGTTTGCATACTACAATTTACACATATGCGGAACCACCTTACATACTTATTACACCATGGGAACCATGCCTATGACCTACTCTATATGTGTCTATACACACCACTATACCTTGGCGATAAACAAATGTACCCCGTCAACACAAAGTTAACCCTGACTACGTATTGCGTACTTCAATTACCCATTAAACCTAATCCCAGTGACAAGGTAGCTAATGCACTCGCAGCGCCCGTGCGTTACTACGGTACACAACTGGGTCGTGCCGCCGTGGCGTCATCCTCGAGTTCAACTACTCTACATGTGACTCACCCCCGGCTACTCTTGGCTCTACCTTGATGGACCCAGCGAAGCCTGCACGCCTGCCAACCACCGGGACACTCACTGCGTGCATGAATAATAGAGAATTAGACAGTACAGCATTCAGGCATTAAGGATAGTCTATGCATACAAGGTTAACACAAGGTACTTAGTCTTATAATTCCCGTCTGACCAGGTGTAGGAACCCTACCACCGCCCTATCGTGGCCCTTAAATAAACAATCCCACTTCTGACACCATTGTCACAGAATGACTGTGTGGATTGTCTAATAAAGGTCACAGGGGTCTGGAGTAGAGAAAGTAAACACCGTGGTCACTCAATCTCACTTTACTAAGTGCATAAAAACATATTTATATATATACACGATGAACATCATACTAGTCAAATTTAACTAGACCGGTAACCATACCGTCTAAACCTAATAGTTCTGTCCGGTGGATATGCGCCGTTCAACTGACGAACCGAGTTGACTTATACAACAGTTATTAATTTAACTGGAACATGACACTGTTATTACACTCAGTGAAGACACTACTTCACTATAAGTTCCTAAGAACTAGGCACTGTAAAATGACACTCAGTGCTGCTTTAATTACTAGTGGTTACTAAGAACTCGGCACTGGAAAACTACACTGCTAATTTAAACCGATTCATAAACGAATAACTCCTGCACCATACTTATACGTCCGGAACTCCCGAGGTTGGTACTGACTGCCCTGTGGCGAAGTCTAGGAAGGAGTCTACGCCCCTTCACATGATGAGCCCGGCCTGGTTGATCTATATCACAGTCACGCCTATGCTGTGCCATTACCCACCGACCGTCTCGACCACCTCTCTCAGACTACCTTCGGTGCCTCAATCCCGTCTGGCTATACCCCGTCACCATCGTCTTACGCCGTGATGCGGCCAGTCTACTGCATGCATTGGTCGCTAAACCTCTCCTTCACACAGTGAATTTCCAAATGGCTTGACACCCGTACAGGCCACGCTAGAGGCCTTTCGATAAATTCTACCTCAGTATACGTTAAACGTTAAACTGTGTATTATCAGCGACGAGTTAACTTATCTATTGGTACTCGGTCTTAACACGGGTAAACACAATCCGACATATCTGATCTACGTGATAAAACCCCACTGAACATCTCTACCTGTTAACTCATAAAATAATATCAATTTACCATTTCTTAAAATTAAACCTCTACGATTTACTGACAGTAGCAAACAACTATATTCATGAAGAGGCCCGTACCGGTGTACTCAAATAATCGTACTGTCATTTTGTTACAGTCTTTATAACTTCTTAGTATTAATTTTTACGTAATGCATATACTTACATAGAATTTTATTTCATACACTCGACAATAAACATAACTTTAATGCGCGCTACATGACCTTAGATGTTGATGCGCCGTAAAACACCATTCATTCATTCATTCTCAATCTCAGTCGTATCAGAATAAGCTGCTTTGTCTGAAGGTTCAGAGAGTAGTATGGCCAATGTCTCATCTGTCTCATTCACAGCTCCTAGACATGTATATGTACCAGTCATCTCGGAATAGGCTGCTTTATCTGAAGGTTCAGAGAGTAGTATGGCCAATGTCTCGTCTGTTTCGTTCAATTTGTTTCCAAAGAAATCTGTAGTTTGATGCAGAATATTCAATGGGCCAGTCTGGCACTCTTTCAGAGATGCAAGCACATCTTTCATGACACCGATTCCTTCTATATGATCAATTTGATCAATGACGGACGTATAGAATTTCCTCATCCATGGCCCAGACAACAACTTCCCGAGAAGCCCCAATACCTGCATCTCTAACACAGCTGTAGGATTTTGGAAGTCAACAAGGATACTGGCGTGTAGCCAACCACACGACACGGTCCTGTTGTTAAAAACTGTAGGAATTCATTGTAATGCATGATAAATTTTCCACAAATATGGAAGAGGATTTGAAGACCGTTTCCGCGGTATCGTTGTAATAATATTTTTCGCCACGCTCACACCAACAGACTTTACACATATAGATCGGACTCTGGAATAACAGAAGACAAGCTTGTTGAATCTACAGAATTTATGTAGGTATAATTAACTTTCCAATGTCCAGTATAAGAATGATGATTATAAAGTATCATAATTATAACACAGATATGCAAATTAACAAGGATTATCTTATGCGAGAACCATTTAAATCAATGACAAAGGTAGGTGGGGAATTACGCTTAACAATGAAAGGTACAGATGGTATATCAAATTTGAAAGTACCGGTACTCGAGTGACATAAAAATAGCATATCTCTCTATGAACGAAATTATCGAGATTGGACATTTGCATATTTAATTTAATATTTCATCAGGGGTTTCAATAAAATTTTGAGTAGACGTTGAAAGCAACGAAGTAGCCGTCTGTATCCATAAATCTCCTATAAAGTAGGATGACTGTGTAGTTCGAAAGATCGGTAAAAATGTTGAATTTATAGCATTTTCTTTTAAATTATTGAAGTTATTCTTATTATTCTTATTTAGTTATGCTTACCTGAATCTTCTTCTGGTCGCAGTCTTTTATTAAAATATGACAAGATACTGCCAGCGGCACGCTTTTTATCTGCCATATTTAATGGTAACCAGACACTTCGGCCCTAGACACTTCGGCCCTAAGACACTTCGGCCCTTATTTCCTAAGACACTTCGGCCCATTGATACATAATTAACTAATAGTCTTTGTGTGTGTCACCGAGTTTCAGTTGTAATTGTGATTGAGTAAGAACAACTGATTGTACTCGTATATAAAAACGTTTATTATACATTTATCATTCTACACATTTAGACACCTATTTAATCAACTTCAAAAGCACATGGAAAACCGGAAGAGACTGCAGCATGTAATCGAGGCATCTTACTTAGTCACCAGTCTCACTCTTCTCTCAATTTCAAGATGGCGGACAATCGGCGGACAGTTTCGATCGCGTTGCGATTCGCGTTGCAAAACAACCAAAATTGAGGGGAAATATTAACTTTATTGACATATTTTTCTAATTATAAAGAACCTGCATTAACAGGTACAATTGGGACGTGGCATGGCAAAAGTAGGCGGCTCAGATGTCGATAGTAGACGGCGGAGTTCGCCGGTTGCCGGCTTCTATTGAAATCCCTGTTTCATATTATGGAAAAGTAAAAGAAACAATGCACAATAATGTGCAATCTTATATTGATTACTGTCCTTTATACAGCATAAGTGTACTTCTTTAAAACAGCATCTCTATCGTGTTTAACACGTATTGGGAAATATTTCGATCTACATGTACATCTTAACACCATTAACAATTAATCAATTAAAATAATTATGCAGTACATAGCATACAATCCATTGTTTTAACACCTTCAAAGTATCTGTATATGCTGTACACTTACACATGTATGTACATTGCAGTATAGTGTATTTGTAAGTATTACTCGGAACCTGTAATGGCGTCATGTTACATGAACAATTGTGCCATTTCTTTTCCTTTGATGCACTGACAACATATCTTAATGAATAGTTTTACATGGCAGCCAGAGTGTCATGGTTTCCCTCAACTGACTTCATTCTGACCATCAAGAATGATTGCAATGCTGACATAGACCACAGCTTCAATCCGTCAATGGTTAAGTTTTCTTGATCAGACATAGGGTCCGATTCTGTCAGAGGAAGAGGATTTTTGCCCATTACAGTTTTCTTTGGCAAACATTTCATCGTTGTGCTACTGTACTATCCTGTAGAAATAAGTAATTGAATGCATTAGTATCATTTAGGTCACACACACCATATTAACTAGTCAATTTCTTTTCAATGCCCTTCCTTGTTTTATCATCTTTCTTCTGGCACTTCTGTACAGCTCTTTTTGACAATTCCTTTCGCAATTCAAGATGCCTCTTTCTGTTGGCCTGTCATTTCTGTCTTGCTCTCCCTACAGCCCAAGTCACTACTCTTTCTCTTTTCTGCCTGTACATGCTGTTCAGATATTGAAGAACATGTTTTTTCTTGGCCCTCATTCTCGATGACATAAAGCACAAGGTGGCATTAGGTGCCCTCTGTTTGGCAGCACTAAACATGCCCATTATTTCTTCAGCGTCTATATTATGCGACCTTGCAAATTGTGTTTCTTTCTTGAGCTGGGCTGTGAGGTCCATTGCAAAGTAGCGTTTGTATTGCCTCTCAATCACAGATTCTCAATCTCAGTCGTATCAGAATAAGCTGCTTTGCCTGAAGTTTCAGAGAGTAGTATGGCCAATGTCTCATCTGTCTCATTCACAGCTCCTAGACATGTATATGTACCAGTCATCTCGGAATAGGCTGCTTTATCTGAAGGTTCAGAGAGTAGTATGGCCAATGTCTCGTCTGTTTCGTTCAATTTGTTTCCAAAGAAATCTGTAGTTTGATGCAGAATATTCAATGGGCCAGTCTGGCACTCTTTCAGAGATGCAAGCACATCTTTCATGACACCGATTCCTTCTATATGATCAATTTGATCAATGACGGACGTATAGAATTTCCTCATCCATGGCCCAGACAACAACTTCCCGAGAAGCCCCAATACCTGCATCTCTAACACAGCTGTAGGATTTTGGAAGTCAACAAGGATACTGGCGTGTAGCCAACCACACGACACGGTCCTGTTGTTAAAAACTGTAGGAATTCATTGTAATGCATGATAAATTTTCCACAAATATGGAAGAGGATTTGAAGACCGTTTCCGCGGTATCGTTGTAATAATATTTTTCGCCGCGCTCACACCAACAGACTTTACACATATAGATCGGACTCTGGAATAACAGAAGACAAGATTGTTGAATCTACAGAATTTATGTATAATTAACTTTCCAATGTCCAGTATAAGAATGATGATTATAAAGTATCATAATTATAACACAGATATGCAAATTAACAAGGATTATCTTATGCGAGTACCATTTCAAATCAATGACAAAGGTAGGTGGGGAATTACGCTTAACAATGAAAGGTACAGATGGTATATCAAATTTGAAAGTACCGGTACTCGAGTGACATAAAAATAGTTAAAGCATATCTCTCTATGAACGAAATTATCGAGGTTGGACATTTGCATATTTAATTTAATATTTCATATTATGGAAAAGTAAAAGAAACAATGCACAATAATGTGCAATCTTATATTGATTACTGTCCTTTATACAGCATAAGTGTACTTCTTTAAAACAGCATCTCTATCGTGTTTAACACGTATTGGGAAATATTTCGATCTACATGTACATCTTAACACCATTAACAATTAATCAATTAAAATAATTATGCAGTACATAGCATACAATCCATTGTTTTAACACCTTCAAAGTATCTGTATATGCTGTACACTTACACATGTATGTACATTGCAGTATAGTGTATTTGTAAGTATTACTCGGAACCTGTAATGGCGTCATGTTACATGAACAACTGTGCCATTTCTTTTCCTTTGATGCACTGACAACATATTATCTTAATGAATAGTTTTACATGGCAGCCAGAGTGTCATGGTTTCCCTCAACTGACTTCATTCTGACCATCAAGAATGATTGCAATGCTGACATAGACCACAGCTTCAATCCGTCAATGGTTAAGTTTTCTTGATCAGACATAGGGTCGGTCCGATTCTGTCCGAGGAAGAGGATTTTTGCCCATTACAGTTTTCTTTGGCAAACGTTTCATCGTTGTGCTACTGTACTATCCTGTAGAAATAAGTAATTGAATGCATTAGTAACATTTAGGTCACACACACCATATTAACTACGCAATTTCTTTTCAATGTCCTTCCTTGTTTTATCATCTTTCTTCTGGCACATCTGTACATGCCTCTTTCTGTTGGCCTGTCGTTTCTGTCTTGCTCTCCCTACAGCCCAAGTCACTACTCTTTCTCTTTTCTGCCTGTACATGCTGTTCAGATATTGAAGAACACTGTTTTTCTTGGCCCTCATTCTCGACGACAGAAAGCACAAGGTTGCATTAGGTGCCCTCTGTTTGGCTGCACTAAACATTCCCATTATTTCTTCAGCGTCTATATTATGCGACCTTGCAGATTGTGTTTCTTTCTTGAGCTGGACTGTGAGATCCATTGCAAACCATTGCAAAGTAGCGTTTGTATTGCCTCTCAATCACAGATATCACAGCTCCTAGACATGTAGCAGTCATGTCATCTTGGAATAAGCTGCTTTTTCTGAATGTTCAGAGAGTAGTATGGCCAATGTCTCATCTGTCTCGTTCACAGCTCCTAGACATGTACATGTAGCAGTCATATCGGAATACGCTGCTTTATCTGAATGTTCAGAGAGTAGTATGGCCAATGTCTCATCTGTCTTGTTCACAGCTCCTAGACAGGTAGCAGTCATATCGGAATAAGCTGCTTTATCTAAAGTGTAGCGTAGTCGAGCTATTTCTTATTGAAATACAACAATTCTGATCGTATAGTAGTTTATTAATGAGAATACACACAGAGTATCTCTCTAGACAAGTTAGCCATTATTTCCACACATTGCATTACTTTAAGTCCGAAATTAAATCAGTCATAATATGTAACATCAATAGCATGATTGTTCAGTTTTCAGTAATAGAACCAAAAATGATCCTCTCTCCCAAAGTGCTGTGCACCAAGTTTAATAGTATATCCCCACAACATGGCCGCCCACTTTGCTAACAAGGTGGAGCCAAATGCGACTAATGAAACTACCGTACATTTTACAGAATTGGTGACCAATGGAAACCAATTTTATATCCACTTAGGCACACTCAATCTGGTATTTGGACAATGTTGATTACCAGCTCAGCTGCCAATTCCCACGGACGTTGTTAGCCTGGCACTTCTAGTGCCC
This sequence comes from Archivesica marissinica, assembly GCA_014843695.1. Taxonomy (NCBI): domain Eukaryota; kingdom Metazoa; phylum Mollusca; class Bivalvia; order Venerida; family Vesicomyidae; genus Archivesica; species Archivesica marissinica. The sequence goes on along the minus strand of CM026404.1, from coordinate 18,386,715 downwards.
TTAGTTATCAGGATGAATGACTCTGGTTAGGGACGTAACAGTACGATCCGAGATTTAATTACCATCAAATCTCGCATATATATAAGATCACAAAGACTTTTTGTTTCAATTATTATTATTATGCATCTATAGATAGGCCTAATACTGATTAAAAGCAATACATATAGTTTCTGTGACGTTTTCCGTTTAAATATGTAGTACCTTCTGGTTATAGTTATTTTTAGCGGGTTCTAGCGGATATATTAATTGAAATGGCTCTTGATGGAATGTCAGCTGCAGACTGATGTCCTTCCCGGTATTTATAAGGAATGGCGATGTGATTTTCAGTGTGAATTGTCGCGCCACAACTTTCAAACACAGTATTGTCCAATGGAAACGCTGAGCGGATTTGATTACCCAATCAAAGCGTTCCGCTCAACTTTAACTGTCAGTAGTCGTACGCCGTCACAAAATATAGATCTGCTAAGCTCGCCGCTAAACACGGATTGTTCAGCTCACTCTGAACCAATTATCAAAAGGACCACAGTTCTGTACTTGTCAGATCATACAGAGAAAACACACTTATGGTAGTTAAACTAGATTAGGTTAGTTTTTAGTGTCGTCTGTAAAATAGCACTTCTTTCCGCTAAAATTATCAGCTAAAATGCAAACATGCAGGATTGTGCGTGTTCAGAAATTTGAAATGACAAATCTGTTTATGGAGGGAATACTGCTAATTCGGGTAAGCGTCCATGACTATATGTATGTACGGTTGTTACTGTTTATTGACGAGTAATTCCAATTAGTCGCCTGTTTTCGCGACCAACCCAGACTGACAGTCATACTGTGCAATGAGCCCTTGCAAAATCGCTATGTTATTCATTCTAAGCATGACGTGCCAGTACCGTTTATGAGCTGTAGAAGACACTGTCTTCCAGGTGACACAGTTTTCATGTCAGAAATGTATTCGGTGTTATCATAGTCAAGACAATCGATAAAATGTCTGGCATACATATTACACTACCCCCTCCTTTGCGTCAAATTATCCTCCTGGATATTTCTCAGTTTGTTTTTATGTTCTATGATTGTTAATTAATGTTCACCACTGGTTACTTAATTGTTCGTTTCAGTTAGATATTTTTGAGACATAACATTCATAATTAACCTTTAAATTTAATAATATGACAGACTAATATATTGATAATATATGCATAACCATATAACCGCTTTATAACAATTATTGTCACCAGGTTGTTCATTTATTTAAATAATGAGGTTCCATAGGCGTATCTACGGGTCCGGCCGTACGGCCATGGCCGGACCACTTTTTTTTTAATAAACACATTTCGAGAATAATATATACACTGCCTGACGTATAGAAAGTCAAACGAGACGCATACAGACTTGGGAAACGGAACCCGACTGTAGTAGGGCTATATCAAACTCTTTTTTTTCTGCGGGCCCTGGCGAAGATAGTAATTTGGCCGGACCACTTTCCAGAACCATCATACGCCTCTGGGTTCAGCCTCTGAAATAAGGCATGTATAGATCTTGGTTACAGTTTAACTTATACCATGACTTTACTCTTATCCATGCAAGTTTGTTACCATCAAAGTGGCAGTATGTGTTTGAAATGATAGTTTCAACTTAACTTCTGATATAATTAAACAATTAACCAGATAGTAACAAATAAATAACACATTTAACAAGTAGTAAAGATATTAAAATTAGCAATGCAATAAGCTATGATTCAATCCATCTTTCCATTGCATGTGTCGAATATCATAGCACTGAAATACCAAATGATTACCATCTGAAAACCTCAGCTTTTTATCACAACTACACCACTTCACTCAAATCAGCTATTTAAATTTGCTTATACGTTTGCATTTCCCAACTTGCAGCTTCACTTATTTCCGCAGCATTTGAATATACATGCAGTGAAAAGAACATATGTAATCACTGTTACATAGCTTCAGTAGTTCACTCTAGAAGAACAATTTAAATTTCCATTAAGCCATGTGCAGTGTTTTCTCCAGGATCTAAATTTTGGGGGTCATTTTGAAATTTGTTGGGTCATTGATATTTACACTCAAAATGTTCGGGAATGGCCATAAATAATGTAATGTTGCTAGAACTTGTGACCCGACCTGTTTGATTTTCTTCAATTTATCATGTTTTGTATTCATATATATAAATATATGGAAAATGAATCGTATTATCGAGCAATAAAATATGATTAAACTAAACCAAATTGTTTATTGATCATGATTAAGTGTTAAATGTAATGCTAATGGATAATGCAATGATGTGCAAGTGTTGCATTCTGATTCAAAGCACCGGCAATTATAATATAAAACTTATTTTCCAAACAATTTCCTCTGCTTGGCCTTCTTCCATTTGGCCAATGCAACCTGGAAGTCGAACTGTTCAAGAGGTGGGCCCAGCGAAATGGTCATCAAGATGTCTAGCCTACCACTGGACAACCTGTTCCTTGACGACACCTTAATCTCATTCTGGACACTAAACCCACGCTCAACTGTTGCAGTTTGCAGAGGGACAAGTACGGCCACCATACTAAGCTTGGTCAGGTTGGGGAATGAGTCTGGATGGTTGGCAGCCAAACATTGCCAGGTGGACATGACAGTGTGGCATGGGTACTTCTGTTGAGTGACCAAGTCCTTACACAATTGCCACTCCAGCATGGTCTCCTGTGCATTAATGAATGCTGGTTTGCCATCAATTTCCTGACCAAAATGTTCAATTAAGGTTTTGATGTGAGACACCCCATGCTGTTTTCGATCTTCGCCGGATAGCAGGGAAACACCACGAAGGCTAAGGACTGACATGTTAGAAACAACATCTGTGGCAACAGCTGGAAATCTTTTCTCGATCTCAGTGACCAGGTTGTTGAGAAAAGATTGCCTTGCCTGTTCAAACTGCTGTCTGTACACAGGTGTGTCAACAACTTTCACGCCCTTAAACTCTGTGAGCTTTTCCCCAGCAACCAACTTGAGATCTGCCAAACATGAGCCATTGTTTGATTTTAACCACTGCAATTGCTGAACAACAGAATCTACACTTGGTCGTAACATAGCTAGGTCAATGTTTTCTTTCTGGAACGATAGGCTGAGTTTGGTGACTATGGGGATTGTGTCCATAAGCATGTGGGTGGTGGCAATGAATGTGAACATGGTAATCTTCTTGAAGAAGCCCTTGGCGGCACTGTCATTGGAGGATTCCATCTGTGATTCCATATAGGTGGCCAACGATGACCACGTTCTGTAGACTGCCTCTAGAGCTGCATACATGGAGAACCAACGTACACTATGCAGCTCCTTATACTGGATGGTCGGATCTTCCAGGATGACCTGAATGGCTTTTAGCTTTTCACGTCTGAGGGCAGATCTCTTGAAATGATAGAATATATCTGACAATATTTGCTGGTACTTTTTCAAATATGGAAGTTTTTCAGCCGCTTGACTGGAACATAGAGCTAGTCTATGTGCAATGCAATGTACACCTAAGACATAAGGTGAATTCTCCTTTCTGACAAGTGCTACAAAACCATTTTTGGAACCGGTCATGACCGATGCTCCATCAGACCCCACCGCTAGTACTTTATCTGGAGAGACACCTCTTGATGATAGTTTATCTGTCACAGCTGTGTGTATTGTCTTTGCAGTACCGTCAGTTATATGCATGTTGCTTAGAAAATGAGTGTCTACGTTAAATTCTGGACTAACTGTCCTAGCAAACAGCAACAATTTTTTGGTCACAGAAATGTCACAACTTTCAATAAGAATGGATATGAAGGGACTATTTAACAATTTAGTGTCAACACCATCGATCAACACGCTGGAAATAGCATCCTGCATTTCCTCTGCAACCATGTGTGAAGTGTAGGATGCATTGGCGCCGACATCGGGAAATGTGCATCCTTGCAGTCTTTGTAGATTTAGTAAAGACATATGCTTCAATGTGGGTAACTGTTCCTTGCCTAACCAATATACAGATCGCATTGCGCCAATAGCAGCTTCATTTTTGGCAAACAAGATTGATGCAGTTTGTTTGTGAATTTGTTTTCTGAGTGACTCGGATTCAATTGCAGTTTTGTGCTGGATAGAAGAGATATGCCGCAGCAAAGTAGAATGACGAAAGTTTGTACACCCTTGGGTAAAAGGATTGTCTTTTCCCTCATTTCTGCAAAATGTGCAGAACATTTTTCCATGTTCGTATTTTAACCATGGATTTTTTGACAACCATTCATCTCTGAATACACGAGAGGGGCCAGTCTTGGATTTAGATGGTTGCTGATCAGCAGTTAATTCTTTCGTCTCTGTGTTTGAAGACGATGATATAGCCATAGGGACATCAGTTTTCTGGGCCGTGGTTTTTGAAAAACGCAGTCAAGCGCCGTTGCTTTGGAGCAGACATGTTTTCTTGTATCGATCCGTGTTGCATACACGCTCTATGCCTATTACATGATGAAAGCGGCTGATCTTGATCGTGATCGTCTACGTGCTTTACGCAAATTAAAACATAACCAGTTAAAAGCGTCTGTTCGGCAAACGTCGTATAAACGTTTGGGGAAAACCAGGATATCTTTTTGATTGACATCATTATTGGAAAACCCGATATTAACATACGGAATACAGGGAAAATATTGTTGCGTCAAAATAAACGCACCTGGGCAATTTGCTTGCGTCAATTGACATTTTAGTGCGTCAAAAACGCAGGAAACGCACTCTCGAGAAAACACTACATGTGCATTTCAAAACTTTCTAACTTCGCTTAATATTTGCACACAATTGAATATACATGTAGTGATAAGAACACATGTAATCACTATTACACAGCTTTATTATTTCAATCTAGAAAAACAATTTAAATAATTTATGCCTCAAATTGCACACTATTTTTACATATTTGAACACTTTCTTCACGTATTTCCATAACAATCACATATTTTTATTCCAGTTCATCCACGACTAGCCGCAAGGAAACGTCGATTATTTGAAGATCTATTTCCTGACTGTTGGCCTTTATATATGTTACACATGTGTGTGTCCTTCCTTTTGTGTATCAAAACATGGCTCTTCTGCCCATTAAGCGTCTAATATAATGACAAAAAAGGAAGTCGAAGAGGGTTCAGGATAGATCTGTCTTTATTTACATGTAGACCTATCAATATAGTGTCAATCTGGATCGGTACTGTACTGACAGTGGCATGAAGCTAATCAGGTAACAAAACGTGTTGTTCTTCTTACAGAAGATAACCAGATAAACACTAACAGCTTACAACCAGGTAACGTAACAGCTTACAACGGCTTACGCATTCTGCAATGGCAAACAAATACCATAAATACACTAGTTATACATATATGAAAACAAATGCTCAACTGCCATAACAACACCATCCAGATATACAATTAAAACAATAAACGATTTACCATCATACATGTAAACATACACAACTTGCATTTATAACAATACATGTATATAAATTACGTTCGGTTCTAGTGGCTTGGTTCGATTATATATCTCATATACAACTATAGTATACAACTTAACAAGTTACAAATAACAAGTTACATGTACAAATTCATGACAATTTACACATCACAATCCTTACCGGTTTATGGAACCATAATGCCTTTCATCCACATTTCGCCAATCTCCCAGTGCGTGTTAGCTACTGCTGTAAATTAAAACATGCAGGGTAAGTTATTAAGTAAGAAATCCTAGTAAAATGCTGCCATTTCAAATGTCGCGGAAGCATATTACACAGCTTCGACATTTAGTATTTAAAACCATACAGCATTATAAATAAGAATTAACTTGTCACAGCCGAATGGAATACAAGAGAATACCATAAACAACAATACTAACCATCAAACTTATTGGTATTCAGTTTAATAATTTACCCATTCTACATTTTTAGAATAGAATTATTCTGAAGCTTTTTCGAAATACTTTTCTCTCGTGATCACGTGATTTTGCTACCCAAGTGAACCGACAAGAGAAATAAAGAACGAAAAGAAATAATGTTTAAAACCACTAAATTTAGTTAGCGAAATCAACATGGCTACATATAGACCGTCTCTGTAGCCCAGTGGTTAAGGCGTCCGCCTACGGAGCGGGAGGTCGAAGGTTCGAATCTCGTCAGGGATTCGTTCTGATATGGCCGGTTGGTGAGCCGCCAGCTAGTTAAATAATGGTTATCGATTGCCTACCAGCCTGACGTCTGGCACACAAGCATAGGATTCGGGAAGTACTGATGTTCATAAAAAAGAGGTGTCTCATAAGTCAGAAATGGCTGGCCCTTTAAATAGGGGTGACACTATAATAAACAAACACTTTATTTTACTTTTATATTCCAGCATCTGTATGCTTTCCTCCTCTGCTTTGGATGGAATTTTTCTGGAGGCAACTTCTTTAACTAGTTAATAGTTATAATATCTGGCCCTTGTTGCCGCAGTTTTACAGGCTTCTCTCCTAACTTTGGCAGAGCCAGGGAGAGCCATATAATTGTACTTGTCCATCAAATATTTTCGCGAAACATATTCCCATGCCAAAAGCTTCCTGTCTGGAGACATCTCCCAATCCGCAGGTGGCCAGCTGAAACCAGTGCCTTTGACATTGATAAGCACTGTGTTTCCGGTCTTGTCCCAATTCCTCCTACTGGGAGGACACATCGGCATAGCACCAGTGATTAATATGTCTGTAGCCCTTTTCCGGAAGCTGGTAGTACTATGGTCAATGGTTTGATGAAGTGGGTCGGGGCATGTTTCCTGTGTCTTTGAGGTGTCTTCTTGTGGCTGGTGACCAATGAAAACCAATTTTATATCCGCTTAGGCACACTCAATCTGGTATTTGGACAATGTTACCAGCTCAGCTGCCAATTCCCACGGACGTGTTTGTTTGTACAACTGGTTCGATAGCAAAACTGAGCCTACAATTTATAGCTTCTGTCACAACCATGTTTATCGATCTCGGGTGCGGGTGCATCAGATAAAACGTGACAAACAGGTATACAATCAACCATGCAGTGATAGCGAAATACACCAGGCGACCTAATACCACATGTTCCTGCACTCTTTCACAATATATAAATGATGGGATTAAGCTTCATCAAAACACAATCTAATTAATTGTAATCATCTTGACTAACTATCTTGTAAACAGTCATTATGTTATAAAAGGTTCAGTGAGTAGTATGGCCAATGTCTCGTCTGTCTCGTTCAATTTGTTTCCAAAGAAATTTGTAGTTTGATGCAGAATATTCAATGGGCCAGTCTGGTACTCTTTCAGAGATGCAAGCACATCTTTCATGACACTGATTCCTTCTATATGATCAATTTGACAACAACCTCCCGAGAAGCCCCAAGACTTGCATCTCTAACATTTTTCAAATCTAAATTTTCCACAAATATGGAAGAGGGTATGAAGACATTTTCTGCGGTATCATGGTAATAATATTATGAGGCGCGTTTTATTTTTCGCCGCGCTCACACCAACAGACTTCACACCTATAGGTCGGACTCTGGAATAACAGAAGACAAGCTTGTTGAATCTACAGAATTTATGTATAATTAACTTTCCAACGTCCAGTATAAGAATGATGATTATAAAGTATCATAATTATAACACAGATATGCAAATTAACAAGGATTATCTTATGCGAGTACCATTTCAAATCAATGACAAAGGTAGGTGGGGAATTACGCTTAACAATGAAAGGTACAGATGGTATATCAAATTTGAAAGTACCGGTACTCGAGTGACATAAAAATAGTTAAAGCATATCTCTATGAACGAAATTATCGAGATTGGACATTTGCATATTTAATTTAATATTTCATATTATGGAAAAGTAAAAGAAACAATGCACAATAATGTGCAATCTTATATTAATTACTGTCCTTTATACAGCATAAGTGTACTTCTTTAAAACAGCATCTCTATCGTGTTTAACACGTATTGGGAAATATTTCGATCTTAACACCATTAATCAATTAAGATAATTATATATACAGTACATAGCATATAGCATACCATTGTTTTAACACCTTTGAAGTATTAATTAAAACCAATGCAGTTTAATAGCTAAATAAAACTAAATAAAACTAAATGCAACGGATCAAGGATTATACAACTAGAAAAATACAATATTCGTAGTTTCTACCTTGAAATTTACAAACCATAAATTTAAGTGAGTAATTTAACAAGCAAAGATATATAATAAGTAAAACAACATACCTGGAATAACAGAAGACAACCTTGTTGAATCAACAGAATTTATTAGTTAACTTTCCAACGTCCAGTATAAGAATGATACCTTGACTGACAAGTTTATTTAAAATCGCCACCGCATAAATGCATCTAAAAGTGATGGTTTTGTCTATCGCAATTATTATAACTAGATTTTAGAGGGCTATGTGGGCTGCTGTATTCTCAGTGTGTGTTCGATTTTCATATCTCCAACTGTCGCTCACACAAGAATTTGTAAAATGTAGATCATAATAATTATTCTCTTGTCATCCAGAAATGTTGTGAATCCCTTGGGGTCGACTTTCCCATCTTTGTACCTAAACTTGTTCATTTGAAGAACAATATTGGCAGCAAGACAGTCATTTCCATATAGCTTTCCTTTACTTGTTTCAAGGGATTTCAAAGAAGACCTGCATGTACTTCCTGCGCTTTCTCACTTCTCCCAAAAATTCTGACCTAGAATGAACCCGGATGTAAGATGACAATTGAGTTCGTTAAGATTTCCCCCCCAAGATTCATTCACTTTGGCGATTGATGCATGGTTGACTGCAACACGGTCCGTCATAGTATTTGCAAAGTTATCGATTATTGTTTGTCTGCTGTGCTGATAGTCCTCCTCATGGAAGGAGGAGTAAACAGAGGCTAGGTGATCAATAGAGTTGCAAACATGATTATGATAGTCTTCAGCGCCCCTGCTAACTGATCAACAGCAACAACATAACAGTCCGCTTTAGTCATTATATGAACGAACACCTTGTGTTGTTGCGTCAAATCCAAGTGTGAGATCGCATGTCTTCACACATAGCTCAGCTGTTTGCAAATCCGAAATTACACCAAGCTCCATTGTCATTTGCTCCACTGTGCTTCTATAGGGAACATGATCCAAGCTTTCACCGGAATAGTTTGCAAACTGTGCAGTGAGATCAGGGATGTTTTGCGTGGGCACTTGATTAATCACAGAGGTGTAGACTGTCATGCGCATATCCAATGAATATGTTTTCCCATCCTTTTTACACTTCACGCTGGTGCTTCTGTAATTCCAGAATAGTCTCTGAGAAGATTTTTAAAGTTGTACTATGTAAACTATGTGACCCCTACCATGGTGCCAAATATGATTAATTTTTCCCAACATCTGAGAAAAGTTTTATAACCTCGGGGGCCAGTTCATTATAAATATTTCAAATTTGAACAAACTCTTTTTCAAAAGTTACAATAACAAAATATTCTTGCAAAAAGATAATATAAATTGATGTGAACACTGGGTGGTTTATGCCATTTAAGGGCAATATTGGGGTTTATGCCATTTAAGGACAATATAATATATCATAAAATATAGTTATGCACACAATTTCTAAAATCATTAAATGATACGTTTTGGCCATACATATTACTAAATAATTGTTCATAAATAAGACAAATTTATTAATTATTAACACTCTGACTAACAAGCTGTGCACGATTTTGTCACTTGACTCTGTGATGACATCGATCGGCATACTCGGTATATCGGGTATGCTAATGTGCACGTCAGTGGGGTTAGAGGAATGTTGATCCATACTCTGCAATCGAGCAGTAAGCTTCTCCTGTAACACAAATGAAGACATTTCTTAGATTTCGGTGACATTTATATACGTGCACTATATAAGATATCTTACTGATTAGATTATATAACAAGGTCAAATAACATGAAGCCATACAGTATTCGTTAATATATTAGTCTGTACAAAAATATGCCTGTACTTATCCGATATTTCTGTACAATATTGGTATATTACGATTTGGATGGTACAGAGAATGCACCGGTGATATTGAGTAAATCTAGAGACACAAGCTCCAGTGGGCTTAGATATGCTAATACCCAATGCTGGGGGAGTATTGAGTAAATCTAGAGACACAAGCTCAAGTAGGCTTAGATATGATAATACCCAATGCTGGGGGAGTATTGAGTAAATCTAGAGACACAAGCTCCAGTGGGCTTAGATATGATTATACCCAATGCTGGGGGAGTATTGAGTAAATCTAGAGTAGTAGAGTAGTTTCATCGGAGTAGTTTGCAAACTGTGCAATGAGATCAGGGATGTTTTGCGTGGGCACTTGATTAATCACAGAGGTGTAGACTGTCATGCGCATATCCAATGAATATGTTTTCCCATCCTTTTTACTTTTTCTACTTCACGCTGGGGCTTCTGTAATTCCAGAATAGTCTCTGAGAAGATTTTTAAAGTTGTACTATGTAAACTATGTGACCCCTACCATGGTGCCAAATATGCTGAACAGCTGAGGGGTGCCGTCCAGTACATCTGGAATGTTGATACGCACGTCCGTGGGGCTGTCGGAATATTTGTCCATACTATGTGGAATTCCCTGTGGCAACCGAGCAAGCTTCTTCTGTAACACAAATAAAGACATTTCTTAGATTTCGGTGACATTTATTATTACATTTTTGGCATTTGTGCATAGACTTGCACTTTTTCCTTGTACATGCCCACCATTGAAGACGAAACATGGTTTCTGCATCTTGGGTTGATGCTGAGAGAGGCCCTTGGCCAAAGCCTGTCTTGGCCTGAGTGTACAGTTCTAAATCTATATGTCCATACACATACAATGGTCCAGCCGATTCCTTCATTAGGCGAAACTGGCGGTCATATAATATGGCTGCATGATCGCCAGATTGTCGAGCTAGCTGCTCAACAGTGTTACAGTGCTTCATCAACATGGCAGCAACCAAACGATGGCAATCCACATAAACACTAATAGAAATGTGGAAAGCACTGAACCACTGGTCCAGGGATCTAATCTCTGATCCATTTTTTTGTGTTTTTAGACACGGTCAGAAGGCCACCCGGCTGCTCCACTGTAGGAACAGTCCACTTTCCTGATCAGCAGACCCAGCTCGATAAACTGGTTGGCCATTATCTTTGCCCTATGTTGTGATGCTCTTCTTTTATTTTTCTCTTTAATTCACAACACCGTAAATTCACAATAATGTCGAGAACCATGAATTCCTTCAAAAACGGTGTGTTACACCAGAGCAAAACGCATATAATATTACCATAATATGTGTCACCGGAGTCCTATTTAAGTCACAATAATCGTGGAACACGATGAAAAACAATTTGCAATGGATACAATACATTTGCAATACAAGCTGTGTACATATATAATAACAATATTAAATTATCGCAATTCGCGACACCCTAATCTGTGGGTCCAATCCCAACGAGAGCGCCTGACTTTCCACTGCCTACATACTTGGAGGGAGAGGTGGTACCAGCCACGGTGGAAGAGGTCTCGGGATGACCCGCCTCTCTCGCAACACCTGAACTACGCCTGCTGATACTGCCGGCAGCACTGCAGTCACAATGTCTGACACACTGGGTACCGAGTCCGGTGTGGTGGCCGGAGCTGGGACCCCATCCAGCTTCTGTTTTATGGCAGCTGGAGATGCCACTGATCTGGTGCGGCGTGTTGCAGGCATCCTGAAAATTAGTACAATTACTCTATATTGTGCATTAAATTTGCGACTGGCTGTAGTAGCAACTGGATTCAAGCAACAATTCAAGATGGCGGCAGATTTGTGTATCGACTCACGACGTATAGTCGTCGATGTATTCATCCACGCAAAAACATGGCGGCCAGCTATTTTAATTTCTTCATTTTGTGTTTATTTTTCACCAATTAGTATAAAATAAAAAGAAAATTTGTTTGTTTTCAGTGAATATGGGATACTTTGAGGTGAGATATATTCCATATTCACTCAAAACAAACAAATATCCTCTATATATTTATTACCTCATATCTATTAATGATAAGATTTATCCCTTTTATATTACTATTATTTTACTATAATATATATTAACGTTCTGTACAATTTCTCGTACTATATATCGGTAGTCCTGTTTGATTACTCAATTGATCTGCCATTGATTTCTCTACTTTGACTGCCACGAGAAAAGTTCTGAAACACCTTATATATCGTGTCGCACGGGCCAGTATCTAAACCACCAGTTTACTATGAGTAGTGTTTGCCCGACAGGATTACCCCGAATAGAGCTTGGCTGTTTCCGTAGAAGTACATACAGACGATAAAATGGTAACGTTGGTTACTACAATATTCTGATATAGATACATGTGTCGCACGCCCCTTATCTAGAGCGTTGGCCTGTTAACTCTAAAAGGGGTGCAACATGGGTTCGCCTGGTCTCGGCTTTTGGTAATATTTGAGGGAGGTAATAAGGGCGTATAAATAACGGAGGCGATCTGAACAATAATTATAACTTTATTAACACAGTTTAGCAACCAAGTTGTTCAAAATATTAATACTTAATATATATATATATACAATCAAGTTACATATGGTAATTTAATTACTGTCTTGTTCTTGGCCTGAGTATCGGAATTAATGTCTGAAAGTCACATCCTTTTGCACGGTTTGACACTGAATAAACGTAGATCTGCCATGCACTCAGTAACACTGATTCTTATTATACACTCATGGGTACCACTCTATATAATTAACACTCGCAGATGTATACTAGTAGTAAAACACCGATATTAATTAACACTCGCGGATATTAAACCACTGATCACTGTCGTAGGGTTACGTTGCACCATAAATTTAGCCATCGTAGTCAGTATGCCAAATGCACAATTAGCTGCATAACCCCAAAAAAAGTCTGCACAAAATGTTTTTGCATAAAAAGGTTCTAAAACATGTCCCTACTTAGAAACTGAATGATGCAACTTTGTCATCATTGAGCATTTAGAAATATTCAAGATGGCCGTCAAGATGGCCGCCAAACATACAAAATTGACATACCTCATAAATTATTTGAGATTTGAACATGAATTTGAAACACATTATTGTGTTTGTTGTTAGAGATAACATTATACACATTATACTGATATTTTAAAGCAGAAACATATTTGAAAAGTCCAAAATGGCTGACAAAATGGCCGCCAAAACTAGAAAAACCTCTATATATTGCATTATACACCGTAAATGAGTTGATTTATCTACACTATTTGGGTACTTATGATAACTGAAAATGCATTATAGCTTGAAATGATTCTTTCACAATTTATTAATAAGCAGATTGATAAATGGTTGTTCTTATTAAAACGGCATTATGTCAATTTGAAAACACAATAATGTTGAGTGTTTCGTGACGTATTTGCTACATATACATCAAATGTCATTACAAGTCTTAACTGTTTTAATTAGACTGATGCTTGTAATCTTCATCTTATAGATGTTTGAACAATACACATTTATTTATATACTGTCTAGCAACTTGATAGTAAACAACACACTTAACTTCCGCAACACTATAGCTGTTCAATTTTCGTCTTCTATATCTGATTCACTGGAATCACCATCTGTATCACTTAATGATCCATTTACATCCTTCGTCCATCTATTTTGACAGCTACAGGTTTGATAGCAGTTACAGAATATTGTGCAGGCAGGGTGAGCCATACAGCAACCGCAGCGGGATGTTGCACATGGCTGCTCTGATGCACAACCACAGCAGATTAGCTTCAGGACATATGGTGGTTCTGGGGGTTTGTCCTCCGGGATTGTCGTCGGTATGAGAACCTTAGAGTTTGGATCCTTTTTCCATCCAAAGTTGGTAGGATCAAGATTTGGGGGATCTGGGTCCATTGCATTCCTCCATATGCATGCCTGGATGTGTGCTCGTTTGACATTCTCATTGAACGATTCTGATGTAGGTGGTAATGATTGTAGTTTTGGCATCTTTCGGACTGTTTTATTTCCCATTTTTGTTGACCAAACATCATATCTGACATTGGACATATTTGTAGCTGCATTCTTGCCATAACATGCTGCAATAAAACAGCTAGCTTCTTCATTAACTTTGTTCATATCTGCATCTACATCTCCAAGTTTGTCGAGGTTGGACCCTCGTTTAAGCTGTTTAACAACGGTTGCCTTTCCAAGTCCACTAAGTTTGGCGATGGTATCACAGCCAGACAGGGCATGAGCAGCTAAGAGCTGGGGTACAATAGCTGAATGTGTCTTACATGTTGCTGCAATATCTACTATTGTTCGTTGAGCACTAGTTCCTTCCATTATTAGAGTGCATGACAACTCCTTGAGGGCATAGTAGTGAACCAACAGAACAAATACGTCCGTGTCGTCACAGATCACTGTCACAGATTCTGCTCCATGTGAAGCAGCATACACCACCTGCTGCGGGATTATGACATCAGCTTCCTCATGGCTAGTCCTTAAATCTACTCGATCAATGGCAACTCCCATGTGTATCTCCTGTGGCACCTCTGAGGAGCCTGTGATTATCAGCTTGTGACTAAAGCTTGCAGGTAAGCACATGGTCTTGACTTTGTGATGCTCACAAATCATGTCTATCAGTTGGACCTTGTTGTCTGTGCTTGTCAGGACCGTATGTTGTGCAGGTAATGGTGTTGAAGCATTCAGTATATGATCAATGCCAGTCTTCTGACTGCCCCGACTTTTTCTGGTGCTACTCTTGATGCTGTACTGGTAGTATCTATCAAAGACCAGATACACATCGCATACGTTTAATCTCTTATACACATACTGCCAGTAACTGTCCATGAAATTCTGCACAGTTCCATTAGATGGCCAGTGTATGCACCATAGAATTGCACATCCATCGATAACCAACGCATTAGGTTGTCCGGTTCCTCGGGCCGATTGAATGATTTGAAGCTTCTTCTTCAGCATCGATTTGTTTGTGGCTATCCTCATTTCACCACTGTCGTCAAACATTGACGTTGTGACAGGAGCTAGCTCATGGCTGAATACATCTTTTAAGTCGATCGTTCGAGTTGATGCCAGTCCCATAACTCTTGCGTAGATCAACTGTGTGTCGTAAACAGAGCCAGATCCACACTTGATACTTTTTCTGCTGACTGACATAGTTACCACTTTGTTGGGTATAGGTCCGTTGAAACTGCAGGCCATGAACTTTCATATATAGACATTTGAGTCTGTCCATGTGTCACAGCATCGTCAACATTAACTGTATCTGGGCATATCCTACCAGTCACGATGTTTAGAATACTATTTGCGTGCTCTTCTGGATTCAGTGGGTCAATGCAGGCATCCAACTTCACACAAATCTTCTTCCTGTCAGCTGCATTGGATGCAATACGTGCGGCTGCCTCCTCCTTGTGCGTTTTGACGTTATGTGACTCTTCTGTGCGGTCTCTCATAACATTCACGTCTTGGAGGAGACGACTGCAGGTGTGAAGACTCAGCGCCCATCGCTTCAGAGCAGACTCACTGAGAGTAATCCCGACGACACCACCAGGACCATGTCCGTACCGCATAAACGTCGTCTCGATGAACATGTCCGACCATATTGCATTCCACAGACCTGCTTTATGTCGCATTACATGCTCCCCATTTCTGAACCTGGACTGTATGTCATCTGGAAGGTTCTCCATACACCGCAAATAGTACAGGCCATACCTTGCATAATTAACATGCCGAGCCGCAAAGAAGTACGGCATCATGGATGACACGGCATACAGATGTAAGGCCCATTCTCCTTTCCTCTCTGCACGAACAAATAACATCATTATCAAGACTGGTTTGATAAGACACTCCAACCAAAGTTTGGATGTCCTACTATGTGCTGCTTTTGTCTCCAGGATCGCTATAAACTCATCGTAGTTGTCAACGTCTTGAATGACACCTCGTACAACTTCCTCACATACGATTCTCAATGCACGAACGTTTTGTGGAAAGTTCTTTCCTGTGAGCATGCGAGGTACACCACCAAACGCAGCTTTCATTACTTCTTCCAAGCCACTATTGGCCATTAACACACCAACACAGCCAACAAAACTCATTAACATGTGCATACCACCCAGTCGTGGATACAGGTTCGGGAATACCTCTGGATGAACCCACATAACATTGGTCATCACACGGTATAATTGTTGATCAGCAGTAAACACTGTGAATGTCTGTCCACATTTAACTGTTAGCCTCTGGCTTCATACATAGCTGTCATCATGGTATCTGGGTCCGATGGAACCATATCAATCAGGGGAGTATACATTGCTGTCGTTCCTGGCTTCAAACTGTGACCTTGTGCTCTTGCCAGCGATGTATTGTAACCTCCGAATTCTGGTGTGTTGGGGACACAAGTTACATTTTTCAGGAACTCTAAATCTAAATCCTTTGCTCGTGTGCTAGTTACAACTTGATCTGCCAACATTTTTAAAGGCAATACAGAACGTAGTGCTTTGTTAGCAGGCATTTCAGGCTTCTTTGGTCCTTGGAAATGTTGAACTGGTATATTAGAAGTCACCGGAGGTTTCATGTCTTCCTTCTTCACTCGCTCTATTGTCTCTCTACTCCTTTTAGGAGTATCCACTGTCTTTTGATCTTGTGTAAGCAATAAGGCTATGGCATGTGTAGACCGAAGACAATTCTGAGAGGAAATGTTTGCATCAAAGTTGTCAGCTACAGCTTGAATTAATCCAACCGTAGAATCATTAATTGCACGTGACTTTTTGTTCACATCTTGAGCAGCAGCCATAGCAGCAGAGGCCTTAAATCTCTTCACTTCATCATACGTACAAGTCACTCCAAAATCATGCAAACTATCTATTTTGCTTCTCTCCCTTGTCTGTACACCCAATGCAATCTGCAAAGATGTAGGTTTGTGTGTGAGAATACCAGTCACCATATTCGCTATCAATAACGCGGGAAGTGTGAACTCTAGTTTATCAGATAAACATGACAATAATGACAGTAATGTTGAACTTGACTCTTCTGTGGCAATCTCTTTGTCAATTTGTACATTGTAGATATTTTGTTTGTTCACTATTTGCTTACACTCTTTCACAATCTGCTTGGCGACACTTTAAATCTGCATATTGTCCTCATCTAACTGTTCTAACCTAAGCAAATCAGATGCTGTGCTTCGAAACACAATGACATTTGCAAGTCCTGGAGATGAAAACACCAACAGATCTTCACCAAAAACTTCACTTATTTGCTTGAATAGATTTATTCGCGACAACATAGTTCCACCATGTGCAGCATAGAAAGTGTGTATCCCAACTGATGTCCATACTTGACGAGTGTCCGATTTCATCTCATTGACAGTAGCCTCAAACGCATGATCAATTTTGTCTGAATGCTCTCTTGACGCATATTCAACACTACGTGGATTCATAAATATTTTCCGACGGTCATCATGGTATCGTGCATCGGCAGCGTGTAAGTCACTAACGGCTCCAAGAAGGCGTACTTCCACTTGTTTCGCCCAGTCATCATTACGCGATTCACATGCTTCCAAAACAGTCTCTTTGAAGGTCTGCCTTCCTGGTCGATCTGCTGTTCTACACAATAACGCTTTTCGCCAGCGCTTAGGGTTTTTAGGATCTGGCTTTAATGCGCAGTTTTCACCACAATACAAACAGTTTTCACGAAATTCAAACTTCTCTACATCAGAACGACGAGTACGCTTCACTGGTCTTTGGCTAGAGGATGGCGTTGTACCACTACGTTTGAGATGCCGACTTATATGCCAAGATCAGACCTGTTTACCATGGGCCGACACCTTCAGTAGTCAAAAGAGCGTCTGTCAGTAGTTTTAGTTAGCTGTCAGTAGTTTTGCAGTATACGGGCATTGAAGTGCCAAAGGCACTAATTGAGGGGCCGAAGGCCACAACAGCGGGGAGAGCACGAGAGGGGGTGCTAACAAGCGAAATAAGCGCCATACTACCTGTTTTAAGCCAAAGTGGGCAGTTAGTTCTGGACATGTTGTCTCTGGTAATGGTGTCAACCCTTGGTGGGATTTAGCCAAGGCTGTTGAACCCCATGCCGGTCTACCGAGTTTTAGTGATAATGGGATACCTATGCTGTTTAAAGGCTCTGCTAAAACAGTAGCCTGTCGCGGATACGTCGTCTACCAACTGCAGTTCCGTGGCATGAGGTTCGGTCAAACATACAGTTAGAATGTGCACTCATATGAAGCCCCCAATACTCTATCCACTGCTGCAAGGATCGGAGGGTGAGCAGTGGACCACTGCTAGGACTGTACACTGCTGGAGTTCACATTCAATAGGTTTGGGAGCGAAGCGACCACTTTGTTTTGGGCAAAGAGCAAGAACATAGACAATAATACATTTTATTGACAATAGATAATAGTGAATCTCCGGGTGAAGCCCGGCCATTGTTCCTCTGTTGGAGGATCATAGTTTGATGTTATAATAAATTTGGTTATTTGAAACGCAAAGCGATCTCCGCCTTTTCTTTCGCCATAGGCGACCCCTATCTCATCCGTTAATTGGTTGATAAATGTCCTCATATTGAGTGCTTGTTCAACGTTAATATCCTCACATATGACGTATTGTTCATTAGTGTAACTAGTGAATGCAAATCTGCTTGCATAAATGCTCATATTATAATGTAAACCCTTGGTGTATCTGTACACGGTGCTACTCTTCCCCGTGCCTGGTTGACCGTAAATCCAGATGCCTCTAGTTGTTGATTGCTTCATTTCTGCCATAGCATTGATATTCATTTATCTCTCGCTTAGGCGTGATGCCTCTTCTTGTAGCCGCCTTGAATGATGCAGAGAATGGATCTGCATTAATAGCGCTCTGTCCGCTGGTAGTCCAAAGCGGAGATATTGGTACGTTTTCGGCCCAACGTCGCAACCACTCGTCACTATCTTGCGCAGACAGTAATTCCGGTGTAAATCCTCCAGATCCACGTTTAAAATGCAAGGATCTGGGTCTTCCTTTGTTATGTACTTTAAGAAACTCTTTGGACTCTTGCAACTCTGTATATCTTGCAGAATTGGCTTCCCCAACCACTTCAGTCTCAGCAGTGAAAGACGGATGTCTTTTAATAACATCTTCTCTCTCAATTCTACGTAAAGATGAAGATGCGGGTGTTTCCCAATCAACCCGTACTCTTTTGACAGCACACATCTCTTTATCCAGACTGCATCTTGATAGTGTGCTCTCTTGCCCCTCCAGACACCTCTTCTGACCTTGTACAACAATGTCATTCTTGTTAACACTGTAACATACTCGTTTTAATATAAGTCTTATTCCTATGGCAAAATGCTTGCCAGGTTTCTTCCTGCACGCCTTCTTCAATGTTTTTGCATTGCTCTTTGTGCCTGAGCCACAGGGGGTTTGCCCCTTTCTCTTTATAATACTCCTCTGACATGCTATTTGATGTCTTTTATAGTTATTCACTTTAATATCCTTTTTACAAAAATTGCAAATTTTACTATTAAAATGTCTTGCCATACATGTGTACTCATCAGTAAATGATCATCTCTCCCCCAGAAAATTTTGAAATGCAAAATCCTGCATTCTGAGAGCATTTGAGGGCCTTTTAATCCATATTTTGTAACTAAAAAGAGGCATTTTCTTACTGGGAATAGTCAATAGATCAAGTTTTTTTAAATTGTATAATGTTCAAATGGTTTTATTTCGCATATCGACTACCTGTATGCATGAACAATGTGCAACATATAAACATGAACTCACATAAAACAAACAACAATAGCGGCATCGTTAAACGAAGCTATAAATCATCACCTGACAAAGTGTACCTTACTATGCTTGCGATCAGGCGTATCATAAGATGACTTGCAGATATGTCCACTTTAATATAATAGATGTTAAATTACTAGGTTTGGTGTACATTGTGACTAGAAAATACAAGTTAGCAAGTATGTAAGTTGACTTAAAGGGACTCGCAGGTCCTTTTTTCGTCAACAGGTGACCCGGAACAAGATATCTTTAAAATAAGTTTCTAAATCTCTACATACAGCAATGAATGAATAGCAATTGTTTGAGCCATGGATTTTGAGCTCACTATTATTTAACACACTTGCAGTGGACATACATTACCGAAACAATTCCTATTCGGTCGCTACTGTATGTAGTGCTTTAGTAATGTATTTTAAAGAGATTTCGTTCCGAGTCCCCTTTCGACGAAAAAAGGACCTTTAAGGCTATGGTCACTTTCATATAATAATGTTGCATGACTAGATTTGGTGAACAGTTTGACTAGAAAGTACAAGTTAGCAATCAACTCTCATCAACAAACAGTAATTAAATGCACAGCCTCACCCCTAAGAAACCAGTACTGATAGAGATCATTGCATATAACTAAGTTTCTCCTAATCTTTAAGGACCTTTAAGGCTATGGTCACTTTCATATAATAATGTTGCATGACTAGATTTGGTGAACAGTTGACTAGGAAGTACAAGTTAGCAATCAACTTTCATCAACAAACAGTAATTAAATGCACAGCCTCACCCCTAAGAAACCAGTACTGATCTTTGCATAGTACTAAGTTTCTCCTAATCTTTAAGTGACCTATAATAGGCTCCTTTCAGTGTAGCCAATGTCTCCCTGGAATGATCTCTATCAGTCGAGTGTCCTGGTCGTGCCTTTAAAATCAACATGGCCTCCAAAGTACGATCTTTTAAACAGTACCTCTGGTCGGTCCGGTTCTTTCTGACTGTGGAGAAAACACGCTCACAGTGGGCACTGCTGTGAGGGATTGTTACAATACCCAGCATGACCATTGCCAAACCAGCGAACAGTTTGTTGCCATTTTCATCTGCAACTCCTCCGATTTCTCGCCATGTATCATCAATACGATCCCTAATGCATGAACTAACATCGTGACTCTGATATTCAACAAACTGTTGTACAAGCTGATCTTTTGATACGCCCGACAGTAAGCATGGAAACTTGTCAATGAAGAACACAAGACTAGCTACTTTTGCGGACTGCTGCAGCCGAACATCTGCCACCTCTGCATGATGCAACAGGGGCTCATTCAGTGGAAGTTTACGTTTTAAATCGTCACATGCCGCTTGGTAGTACACAACTACATTTTCATAGAACTCATCCACCCGTTTCTTGCGTAGGTGATTCTCAACAGACTGTTCAATGAATGCCTTAGCATCTTCCCCAATTACAAGATCCTGATTGGATTTAATGTTGTACGATGTACGGTAGTCAACCTCCTCCAACTTGCCACTCATGGCAGAAGGTTTTACAAACCTAACCAACACACTTCTTAGTAGACGGCACAGAGCACGCTGAAGGATATGAATTTTGGGATCGTCTGCTTGCAAACTGAGAAGAATCTCGTCAAACATTTTTAAGCTATAACTTAAAAACAACACATACAGTTTGTTTGTGGGTGACTTCACAAACTCAAAGACTGCACTAATCTTTTTCTCTGCATATGATGGCTCCATGTACACCTTCTCAAATTCTACGTTTGTAGACTTGGCCACCGCTGTAGTCTTGGCCCCAACCACCTTCTCGGTATTCTTGGTCGTCGCCTTCTTGGTCACCTGTGATAAGATTTAGCTGTCAGCGCATTTTCAGTCTGCATGGAGATACTGGCTGATTGTACATAAAATTTGCATGCACTGGCTTTGTTCACTGATATATAAAAATAAACTATAGCAACAAAAGACTATACAGCCAATGGCATGAATCCATTTTACAAGTTATTCTGGATTTAAAGAAATAAAATATTGAAAGAATATTGAATTGAAAGAAAGAAGTATTTTGTATGCCAACTGTGAACCTTGAATTATCGCAGCTTCTTTGATGATAATCATCATACAAATGCCTGTGTGAATAATCTAGAATAGCTACATATGTTATATACCTTCTCTGAACTCCTCTGTCGTTTGGCATCAATTATGTCTTTCTGCGCCTTGAAGTAAATCTTAAGAGCGTCCCAGTTGTGTATCAACCGCACAATACACCTGTAAATGAGTATATACTAGTACCGTAACATGCATGGACATGTATTTGGACCACACTTTTTCAGTAATCTTCAAACAATAATGGATGGTGAGCGTTCTTTAGAATGGTCGGTTATCTTGTATACCTACAAGCCACATGTATTTTATAAAGAAACATGGGATATACTAGATGCCAATGGGCAACATGTCGAGCCCACAGCAACATTGGTTCGGTCAAAGTGAAGGACATAGGAGATAAATTTTGTACATGACACTCCCAAGATGTATCCACACAGCAAATTTGGTGTTCGTAGCTCATGTAGTATAGGAGATCTGCTTTGGACAAGTAAAATCCGGACGGACGGACACACACACGGACGTTTGCACATACACGTTGGCGAAAAAGTGACGACTGTGTCGCACTCCCACCATAGGTGGGCTCGACAAAAATTACAATCTCATTAGTCAAACTTGGCAACCCTCTAGTCATAAAGTCTTAAAGTTATAAGACATGAAACACATGCTAGTGTATGCATACATATATACACCATTACACTAATTAGCTTTCAATTGGATATTTGTATAAATATAAGATATTTGTATATTAAAGTGGTACTGTGCTCTACAAACATATGGATGAATAATCTGAACAGTGAATATACCTGCCAATACTTAGCCATCTTGTGCAGACATGTTTCAGCATTCTTTTCTGGTCAATGTCGTAGATTTCTTGTGTGCCCTTGAATTCCGACTTCCTTTTGTCGCTCTTGTTGAAATAGTAATAAATATCTATCAACACGTCTTCAATGGCTGGAAGGGACGTCGCTGCATTTCTTGCAGCGATGTGGATGAGGTGCAGGCAACAACCAGATAGATACACCTGTCAGCGACAGAACATTCATGAAATCACATGCCATTTGATGCAGTAACTGCTCAACACATTATTAGAAATATTTATTAATATGTAACCTTTCACACAATGATAAGATAATTATGCAGTTTTTTGGCATCAAGGAGCGGGGCCACAGAGGATCCCCCTACCCGTCCTGTACAGGGACGCAACACCAGAAAAAAAATCAAATCATATTTAATTTAGGCAGGATTTTCATGTACTTAGAGACTAAAACTGCCTCTAGTATATCTTGGCAAGTCATTAGTAACGTACAAGCGCTAACTTTAGTGACTGACCTGTGGCTGTTTCTCTTTAACAAAAGCAAAGACGCCTTTTTTGTGCCCAACCATGACATTCGCGTTGTCACACCCAAGCGACAGGCAGTTGCTCCATGGTATGCTTCTTGACCCGAGCTCATTATCGATCAGCTTAAATATATTTTCGCCTGAAAATATAGGCCATTTAAGCGCGGTTAAGGTTTTGGGAAAAAAATAAACCGGCGGACAGACAGACGGATAGGGTGAAACCCAGGGTTAATTTTACGGGGGGATTATGTCAGCACAATTAAATACAGCCGAACACACTGGTCAATAACATGCCAATTATTGAGAGTAATTAGATACGTTACCTTTATGTGGCTGATGAGCTGATTTTCAAAACCATTTAACGTAGTTTAATTTTAAAATTATTTCGATGGAATTTTTTTCAACAATAATTATTTGCAAGTGTCTTGTAAATAGAATTGTATTACACTTTGATTATCTGCTTATTCAAAATACCTGTAGCAGCTTCATTGCAAACAGGAATCGACAGTAGCTCCGAGTTGACAGTCAATGTTGATGGATCTAGAGTTCTAACCACAAGCGGAAATTGCTTGCTCATGCCATCATTACTCCCATCGGTGGACACTGTGAATGGCCCAGTCCGCATCCGCTCCGCTAACGTTGTTTTAGTGATGTCAGCAAGGTCGCATATGATGGCCGTGGCCTTATTTCTACCACATTTCATGGCTGAAAACCAAGGTTGCTTTTTTTTTGCAGGATACTCGTATACTGAATATATATGCATGGATGATGTTTTGATTAACAAGAATGCCGCCATCTGTTGGGGTGTGGGGCGGAATAAAAAACGAAGAGCATATTGTGCATGTGCAATCAGTAAGCTATATACAAAGTTTCAAGGGTGAAGGTAGCAGGGTTAAACAGTTTTTCAAGTTACAAGAAAACGTGATTGACGGACGTACATACAACATTTGCATCCCTATCCCATTTCGATATGCAATGGGATAAAAATTCCATATGGTATTCGAGCTATGCTCTGCGGCGGCGGATGCTGCGGCACAACAACTTCAAATCCATTGTACCCCCACATTTTCGTCCAGGGGATACAATTACTTATAATGAGTTATTAGGCAATACTATAGGCAGTAACTGTCTCAGCAATACAGGGATTAACATTTGCAAGCAGTACTCGGACCTTGTATATAACTTCTTTTTTTCAGATTTAAACTTGAGGCACACAAAATTAATGTTCTCTGGTCTGGGTAATAGTGGAGTGGTAATTTAATCACAAATGCACATCCATTTTGCAAAAGTGTAATGCAAGTAGCAATGTCATTGAACCTCGACATTTGGCACAGGGGCATAATGGGTGTAATTAAAAATTACAATATGATTGATGATAAAGTAAATATACATCATTAATTACCTGCAGCAATCTTCGAGTCCGGAAACATCTTTTTCACCGTCTTGCACATTTTGTCTGCCGTAGCGAGAGGTAGGTTTTGTTCTGCAAGGAACTCGCACATCATTACCTCTGCACAAATTGGCTCAGTTGGACCAGCAGCACAGAATGAAGTAATTGTCCTGTTTTCTGATTTGAGTTTCTTATAGTCTGCATGTTGCTTGCTTTCTATATAGTAGGGTCATTTCCCAAGGTTCCGTGACTATTATGTTCCTACCTTTTTTTTATTGTTGATAATGCTACCTGGACCATTTTAGAAGAAAATGAGCGCCCATGACCCTCTGGGAGATTGCGAAGTAACTCCATAGAGCACAAAATCCAAAATGGCCGCCGTCGCCATTTTGAAAAATAAAAAATAAATTATCTTGGGCACAGGATAAGCTAGAAATACAATATTTGTGTCTTTTCCAATTAATTTCATTATGATAATTCTGCTAGAATTATTTGTTGTCACTTTGAGCCTCATTCTGGCTTGAAAATACAAAATGGCCGCTAATTACAGTTAGAAAAACGAACGAAAATGAAATATATTGGGTACATGGTGGGATAGAAATAGAAAAGTTGTGTGTTTGACAACTCTCTTGTTACACTAACCATGCTATGATTATTATTTCAAATTTCCATCTAGTTTTGACGTGAAATAAGTCCAAAATGGCCGCCATGTTTTTTAATTAAATAACAAAAGAGAACTGTCAATGATACATTTCAAGCTAAATATACACAATTTGTGTCCTTTTCTACTTTTGTCATTGTATTAATCCTTGTGTAGTTATGTTTGTATTTCTTTCAGTCATGTTTGGACTTGAAAATACAAAATGGCCACCGTATTTCCCTTGTGAATTGGTGGTAAACTATGGTTTTGAAGTATAGTGTGGCTAAGTACTAATAAATTCACACCCTGTTATCTAAACTTTATTTTAATTACAACTCACTGAACGCTAGCGGCTAACACAATATCCAAATATGTTGTGCAATTTCGTGGGAATTACATCAATAAAATGCAATTCCAATGGAATTCCACAACAAATTTAGTTTTCATAGATATATGACAAAACATAAAATATGAAAAGACGTCTGCTGGTCAACTATTGTTGCTCAATATTTACCTAGCATTTCAAAAGATACCATTACCTAATTGTTTATTCACACATAATTGCAAAGCTATCTGATGGATGACATCCACTAGTTTAATGTGTATTCAATAATACATTGGTCAGTCTTCACGAACACTGTTTTCACTAGAGCTACAGTCACTGTCATTGCAGGAATCTGTGTCAGTATCACTGTCCTCGTCTGGGTCTTTGGATGGACACACTGGCAGGCAGATCGTCAGAGGGAGGGGAGACCGAGTGTAACGTACAGGAAGGCATACACCATCTTTCAGTTGCCATCCATTTCCAATCGGTGAGGGGTGAGATAGGAGGTCGAAATGTCTTTGCAAATAAGCTAGGTAGTTTGCCCTCTCCAAATGAGGACGAAGACTATCAGTGTCAGGTGCTAGTCGGATTGTGTTTTTCTTCTTCATGGACCGCCACTTTGCCGACCTAGCGTCACACAGTGTCGTGCTTTTCGGATCGTTATATATGTACCGAATAACAAACAGCTCCAAATCGTTGAGGACATATTCAGTCACTGGCAGCTCCATGCCACATGATGCAAGGAGATCACGTGCTTCCTTTGAGTCATTGACCCGATCGGCAACAAGCTTCTTACTTACACCATAGAAACCTGAGTTGTGATCACATCCAGTGAGTACATGTAGCTGTATGATAGATGCAGCCATTTCTTCATTGCACAAACACCTGGCAGAGATAATTTCACGTTTGCGTTTCACACACAGGAGACCTGATGTCTGTTGAGCAACATAGGCAGCTTGAACATAATTGTCGGTGTCCTCAGTATCTAGAACGACGGCTTGTTAGCAGCCCTGGGACCGAAGAATGTTATATATAGTGAACATTGCCGTGTCGGCCTCTGTATGAGAACATTGGAACTCTGGGACAAGTGTTGCCGTTGTCAGATTCTTTGCGATTCCACCTACCACACAGTAGATTAGCTGAATGTTTGTTTTAGCCACAGTACGCTCGAATGATGTTTGCAAAAATGCTTGTAGGCGGATCTTGTTTCCTGGACTACGCAGAAGTGCATGAAAGTCTTTTATTGAAGGAAACTTGTCTTCAGACTTCATGTAGACATTACTTATAGGTGTTCCTTTCTGACGTAAGATGCGTTCACTGTCTTTGATGGAATACTTCTGATCATATGCATCGTTAATGCAAATGATCTGATCTGCATGTTTGTGTCGTGCGAGAATTAGGTTGAATACTTTCTCTCCATAATCACCCCATGTGTATTTGGAACCATCGCCCTTTTCCCTGTCTTCGGTGGTTGGTGCTGCAAGGTGCCAGATAAGACCCATATCAACAATAGATGTGCTCAATTCAGGTTCTGGTACTATCGTCATGGTAAGCTTTTCTTGAAGCTTGCTTTTCTGTACCTTTCGCATGGTTCCATTTACATTGAATATAGGAAGGCACTCATCTGTGACGCGATGCTGCAGCACTTCCTCCAGTTTGAGTGCACCACTATTCTCTACGAGACCAAGGACTGCTGTCATAGCTTTGGACTTCATATCGGCTGTCTTTCCAGTTAGACGCTCACCATCAGATTTTTTCAGTTCTTGCTTTGAAAAGTTTTGCCGATTACTGCGAGGAACTCTGTCAGTTAGACACTTGGTCTTTGAAAACACCCTATCTTGTAAGAACATAGTCATCTTGGTGATACCATCGGCGTGTGCAGTTTTGAAATCACCAGCAAGTTTTTCCGAAGCTGGTATTCCTGATTGCAGAGATCTAAGTGTCTGATTTGTGAGGTCAAATGGGTCACATGTGAATTCTGTGAGACAATCATGAATATCCTGAATTGCCTGTTCGTCTTTCTTCAATTTGCTAGCAGATGAATCAGCATGCTTAACCTGTGCTACTACCTTGTGATCAGCATGCCGATGGACACTTGCCCTTACCCGATTGACATTGTTCACATTGCGAGTGTTTGCAATCAACTGCTTCTCGTTATTGAGAATGCCCAACCAGCCAGATTTCAATTTAGAGCCCTTATTCATAGTCGACTCTATCCAGATATCTAGAGCGACACAAGAGTATGGGTTTCCCGTCATTGATTGTGCAAAGAGACCACTGTCCATGAATGCTGCTTGTTCATCGGTCAGGTTGTCGAGAACAGTGGTGAAATCCGGAAGATAGCGACCATATCTATCGTTATCATAAACTTGCATCCAAGGAAGCATGAGCTTTAGGGATGATTTGAACTCACCCCAATTACTTGTTCTGATAGCATGGATATTTTGCGTCAGGATTTCAACCATCTCCATGAATGATATCCAGTACTCGGCTAGTGGAGCATCATCACAGTCCTCAAACAGAGTGCCCACTAGAATTTTCAATTCTTCATTGTTCTCAAGCTCAGTATAGGCATCTGCCAGTTCCACGTTATCTGCATCTACTTGCTGTCTGAGCTTGTCAAGTGAAACCTTGATATCGTTCGATAAAGACACATCTCTGAGCCGCCTGTCAAGAGCATGATGGATCAACGTTTCATAGAAGAGCCTTAAACAACGAACACCGCGCTTGAAATGCTTTCCACGGAGTGCCTGATCTACAGAGCCTTCTGCAATGACACCAGCTGCCACCAAGACATCTGAAAGTCCTGATCCCTTAAACCGCTTGTACATAGCGTAGATGAATGACATTTGTATGTGGAAAGGTCCCATGAATGGCAACAATTTGCTGAACGGGTCAGGATTCTCACTTTTCAACTCGAGAAGAAGCACATACACTGGGTGATCACCAACAATGATGGCGAATGGCATTTCTTTTTCATTTACCGATTTGGCTAGATTGCTCATCACATCATAGAGAATTGTCTTACTAGGTGGATCTGGATATGTCATGTGGTATATTGCACGACTCTTCTTGTCTGGTTCAGACATATTTGCATGAAACGCGGGCATTACAGGTACACTTTGGTCCTTTGGGTGTGGTCTGGAATGATCATCGTCTGACCTTGTTAGTTCATGGATTACACCGCGTGTTCTTTGAGCAGATGTGTCAGGTAAATTGTCATCAGACTGCTTTCTGATGGGTGGCTCTCCACGTTTTAATGTCTTATATGGTCTGACCGAACGCATTTCACGTCCTAATTCATTCAGTTCTGCTGAGAGTGTTGCAGCCAATTTAGTTGTATGGACTGGTCGGTCTTGATGAGTTGCAGACGAAATGTCTTTATCGAGTGATTCTGGTTGTATAAACATCACATTGGTGCGGTGGGGTTGACCCGCACCTGTCAAAGTATCGCTTTTAAAGTCATCATTGTCCACAATTGCAACGGCTGGAGTTCCATCAGCAAGTTCAAATGGACAATTCAAAGAGCGTTTTAGGTCATTAACTACCCAGAAATCCCGCAGCATCATGGTGTCATTGTAGCTGATTCCCAAACCATTCTTGTGGATGATGTCAACTATTTCTCTACTTTTTGACAGTCCATGTAGCATAACAGAGATGTTTGTGCAGAATGCAGTGCGTTTGCCTGTAATATAGCTTGTGACTAGGGACACAATTGACCGCACAGTGGGTGTATCATCAATGTCAGACATGTTCGGACGTTTCATCCAACTGATCAGCTTCATTAGCAGATCACTCGTGTTCTCTTCCTTCTCCAACTCGAGGATGTATGGCGGCCAGGCAACAGTATCTGTACCAATTACATCCTGTTTGATGCGTGACGCGATGTTCTTAATTAACTGATCGTTACTGACACCCAATGATGATATTGCAGCCTCAATGTATGTACCTCCTGCAGTAGTATCATACACTAACTCACTCACATTCTTTTGTTGTCGTTCATGGAAACCAATTGTATCTCCGAATTCATTGACAAGCAGCATTTTCAGGTAGCTTGATCTCACTATTGATGTATGTCCGTAATTGGAAATAATGCGCGTGTAGTCATTAACAAGACCTTGCAATGTGCTAAATTCGTGGTCATGGAAAATGACCTGGCGAACGTGACTGAAGAATAGTGCCTGTGCCTCTCGGAGACTCACTCTTTGGAGATGTTGTGCTGCTTCATCGGTGAGCGGCTTTTGATCACTGATATACTTACGCCAGCATGCACGATGATATCGGATTTCAATTCCAAAAGCACTTTCAGCGTCAGGAATAGAGTCTATCAAAGTCGAAAGTCTCTCTCTCATCGGTTCGTCTACTAAACGCACTGTGTGGACCGTGAACTTAGTCCATGCATCCAATGTTGAGAGGAGAATCTGCTTATCACGATTGAATGTGTTAAATTTTTGTCCTTTCATACACCATACACAACAAGATTTGTCATGAAGACGTCCTGTATCAGACCGGAGTTTTTTTGGCTCACTGGCTTCTTGTGTGATGTTAAGTTCTGTAACTTCTTGCCCATCATCATCCACACTCTGAGTGGTTGTGAGTGTGCGTCTCTTGGCTTTGGAGTAATATGTATTGCTGGAGAGTGTTGCATAGCATGCGTTATGCATGTGCTGTTCCTTTGGGCCTTTTTCCCAATCCACAGAACTATGAATATTTGAAAATGGATTAATGTCTTTCCATTTTAAAGCCTTTTCTTGAATAGAGCTCCATTTAACACTTGTGGTTTTGTCCAAACTATCGATCTTACTACAGGGCCTACCACAAAGTAAAATACATTTGTTCACTTGTTTCTTGTTTGTTACGTCCAATTGTTCTGCCATTTTGGACCATTAAGTTTCTGAACAAGTTTATACGCCTTCATGAAATGTCACTGATACGCATGTATAGTTTATGTAACTGTTGAACACGGGAGAGCAGCTCGTCAGCTTCTGTATCTGAAACAAGAAAATTATAAGTAGAAGATGACACAGTTGGGGCGGGGGGGGGTGATATGTACAGTAGTTAAACATGTCTCTTCTCAGAATAATTGAGCGAATCTTGCGAATATGTATATAATTCACGT
Source organism: Archivesica marissinica (assembly GCA_014843695.1). Lineage (NCBI taxonomy): Eukaryota > Metazoa > Mollusca > Bivalvia > Venerida > Vesicomyidae > Archivesica > Archivesica marissinica. The sequence continues at coordinate 18,356,021 of CM026404.1, read as the reverse complement.
CTTTCATATTTGCTATAGGAAAACCATTGACATAATACATGTATATAAATATGCATATTCACAAGATATTAGCATGAGTGTTCTGAGAAATTATAAGTTTTTTACTACTGTGCATAACACATGGCTATGCTAAACTATTTGGAATGTGTACACATGCCCCGACTAGCCTGGATAAATATCATGTTCATTGTTTCATATTGAAGTACCACTTGTAGTGGATATCTAAAAAAATACCAATTAAGAACCACATATGGCGGCCATCTTGAATCTACCAATTCACATATATATCTGTATATATATGTGAATGTAAACATTTCGTATGTAGAGTGTTGTAATAGTAAATGGAGGTGAAAAATATACAATGTTTGTCTTTCTAGCTAACCATGTGCCCAAGATTGTTATATATAGTATATATGTATGTTTATTAGTGCATTAGTGTGGTGGCCATTTTGAATTCTTTTCAAGTTATATTTCGATTAAAAGTGAAATGAATAATTCTAGCATGGTTAGTATGACAAGGAAGCTAACGAACACACACATTTACTATTTCTACTCTACCTTGTACCCAGCATTTTCATTTTTGTTCATTTTACTAACTGTAATTGGCGGCCATTTTGGATTTTCACGCCAGAATAAGGTTTAAAGTGGAAAAAGTATATTCTAGCAGGATTATCACGATGAACGTAATTGGAAAAGATACAAATATTGTATTTCTAGCTTATCCTGTGCCCGAGATAATTCATTATTTATTTTTCAAAATGGCGTCGGCGGCCATTTTGGATTTTGTGCACTACGGAGTTACTTCGCAATTTCCCAGAGGGTCATGGGCGCTCATTTTCTTCTAAAATGGTCCAGCTAGCGTTATCAACAATAAAAAAAAAGGTAGGAACATAATAGTCACGGAACCTTGGGAAATGACCCTACTAATATGTCGTCTACAGTCGTTGCGACCAGCATGGGCACAACTAAAGTCACAGTTACACACAGAACAAAACACATGAGTCGCTCCTTTCCGGGAAGAGTTGAGGCACGGCCATAATTGTCTGTAAGTGTCTTTGAATCTCTGACAGCTTTTCTTTCTGACTGTTTCAGTCGAAGCATCAGATTTTCGCTTAGACATTCAGGATATGATCTTCAATGAGTGGAATCAGTTAATCACTGAGCAGTACTAATGCAGGTGTCATGAACTTAACTTTAATCCTAATATAACTTATGATGACAGACTAGTTGCGGAAACGGAGGCTACCATAAAACAATTATATGTACATATGTTTAAATACATACATTATACAAGATACTAGGCATGGAGTGTCACTATATAACAAATAGTAACTATTTTAATTATTAAACTTGGGTGTGTAAGGACATAATATTTATAAAATCACATTGTCTTGGTCAGATTTGTACTTACACCCATGTTTAATGATAATTAAAATAGTTAATGTTTTTATATAGTGACACTCCATGCCCGTATAAATGTATATATGACATGATGTGTCAAAGTATGTAGTCTGGTAGTCTGTATGTCAAGAAAAACAGTATTCATTTAACAACAACATTATTAAACAATTTGGTAGAATTTGGTGATTCGTGCAACACTTCAGAAATTGACAATGGTGGTTTGTTGGTGGACGAGTTCATCAGGGGACGCATTCAAAAAAGAATTCACAAAACTATAGCCTGGTACCTCCTATTATCAACATATTTAAGGTTTTTACTATGTACAGCAACAAAACTATCTAGGCCAAGTTTATCAAATTTTCATATTTGAACATTCCTCCTACATGCCTTTGGATATAAACACGAAGAAAAGAAAAATATTTTACTTTTGCACGGCAGCAGCCATCTTGCAAAATGCCACATGACCACTGATTTGCCAAAAGAATGGCATCAGACATGTTTTCTACAGGGAACTACACCTCCCACAAACTCGCATGCACAAGTGATTCATGGTTCAAGAAATAACGGGATGTGTCGGTAATAGGGATGTGTCGATAATATGACGTGCCACTATAGTTCCGGGCTGATTTCCGTGGAGCGCCCGTCGCCCCGTGAACAATACCACGTTAAATCAAGACATAGACACCTGCACCACACTACCATCGCGCAAATTCATTCAATGTGTGTAAAATACCACAAAATTGTAGCCGTAATGTATTGTTGTTGTTGTTAATGTTTGTCCGATCGTGACCTTGGTGGTCTTTATCACTGGACGCTTGACGCCGGTACTTCGATGAACGCGAGAGCAAGAAAAAGCGTTTACCTGACCTAGACAATCAGCAAAGCGCCACACTGCGGCTGTAAGGGGACATCACTGCGACGAAATTGTGAAAACGTTACAGAAATACCCGAAATTACCGAAACGAATCGCGATTTTTCGGAATTTTCGGAATCCGTAGTATTCCGATGTCAAAACGTAGTGCGTAATTTCAACGTATTATCCGTGGAAACTACGGACAATCCGTAGGAGTAAACAGGTCTGCAAGATGAAGTATATGTAGATATACAGTCTCTATGGCACTGGATTGTTAAGGTTTCATCGTTTTGTCTTCTTTTCTCGAGATCAACATGTATATTATCCTGTCTACGCTTGCTGGAGTTAATAATTGTAGTAATGCGATCAGCTCCCACACTGGTAAGTACTTTTTCAGATTCGCCACAACCATATACTTGGCCAAGAAAACACCCGGTCATTTTCATCGACCTGCAAGATGTACAAATGGATATAATTAATCAATCATTTTTTGACGATACAGCCATATAAGCTCTTTATTACTGGATTTTCATTTTTGTCCGAACACTAGTACATATCCGAGTACTACTACACTTTTAAAAACAATCAAGCAGCACTTCATTTAGGGACTATTTTTCAGAAATTTTGTTATAAGGATAGTTAGAATACAATGTCCAAGTCACGAAGGTCATCACTCTTCAATACCAAGACAATCATTACTACAAATCAGTTAATATTTATGTTTGAAATGTTCATGCTCTTTAAACTTCACATCATACACAGTTAATCAACCAGTTATTATAACATCTATGTATTTCTACGTGTAGAAAGTATTGTATGTGTTACTTACCCTCAATAGGCAAAACTACATTCACTGGAAAGCAGCATTCCATGAAAATCAATGGTAAAATTACTACAATGAGATTTAGCAGCTGAAAAATCAATGGCGGACTTACTACAAAGGGAAGCAACTGAACCATTAAAGAACAAGGTTTTTTTTTGGCATTTGACAAAAACAACCTCACTTTAGCCTGATATTATGTTACCTATTTTTAGATAAACTTGTATACGACATCACAATTACCATATTCATTCAACTATTTAATAAAAAATCTCATGTTTATATGAAAACTTCTTGGTTTGGGCAGCCATTTTGGATTTTTGAAATGTTTTTCTGCTTTCAATATTTCAATATAATGTTTATAATGTCTAACAACAAACACGGTAATGTTTTTCTGATTTGTGTTCAAATCTCATTTAAATTATGTCGATTTTGTAATTTTGGTGGCCATCTTGAATATTTCAAAATGCTCAATGTTGACAAAGTTGCATCATTCAGTTTCTAAGTAGTCCATATATTTAGGAATCTTTTTATGCAAAAACATTTTGTGCAGACTACAAAATTGGGTTTTTTGATCGGCATTCTGAATATCGCCCAATATGCCTAAGTCACTAAACACGTATACCCAATTGTTTCCTTTAAAACACAGGTACCTTAGATAATAATTATATTACACTGTAAATAACACATACGGCCGTTAATAGTTCTAAACATAGTCGGATTTTATCCGTTACCAGGATTGGTATAAATGTATCGCTTTCCGATATTGGTAGCTTAACCCTTTCAACACCACATACCTCTAAATAGGCTTACAAAAAGTGTAGATCCAGATGAGCCGGCTCGTGATGAGCCGTCTCATCAGGATCTGCACTTTTTGCCAGTGATATGACTATTTTTAGACATAATTACCCATTTTGATAAATGAACTTGTCCAAATGTGATTTTCTGATTCATTTATTGGTTTATGAATATCATGGACCAGTCCATCTGAGTTACTTGGTGTTGAAAGGGTTAATATACTACACTATGAGGGACGCGGTACGCAGATTTTACCATACACCGATATTGGCAGCGAGCACACCGATTATAGCTTTTACCGATATTGGTAGTTAACACACAGAGCTTTCCAATGGTCAAGATTAACTTCACACAATGTATACTTTGTATCACCATATCACCGCGATTGAAACACGAACATGACTTCACTAGTTAACAGTAACCCTTATCTTCACACTTTGGTTGATCTAGAACACACTCGGCATAACCGTTACCAATATTGGTATAGATTTATTGTTTACCCATCTGGGTCACTAGCATGACACTTTTTGAGACGCGATGCATGTACACATATGTTTGAACAATTTACCTATATTGGTAGTTGTTACCCATATTGGTAGCGAACACACAGTGGAACAATAACACACCCGATATCACACCCACTAACACTGGAGATTAATTAACACTTTAAATACACTGAACTTATCACTTTATTATAATACCACCACTTGGTATACGTTACCTCTAGGCTTTGGTTGGCCATGTTACCAATTATTAGTATCCAGCTATCAGTGATAACCAGTTGGTGAGCGAACCGGCCGTGTCCAGTTACTGAAACCCACCCCCGAATATTGCACTGACGCATGTTTTTATACTATGATTTCGTCATGAATGACGTCACACCTCGTGAGATTTGATATACAGTAATGGCGGCTGTAAACGCGGAAGTAAATGGATTTTTAACTCTTTCCATTGATAATTTGACTCGTAAGATTTACACAAAAGGAGATGTCTTGAAGATTCGATAAGTACTTCAATATTACTATCGATTTATATTGATTATCAGACTCACGGCCGAGTCTAAATAGCGAAAAGTACACATATACAGCCTGAATGAATATCAGCGAATTTAGGCTGGGAACACACTGAAAATAGAAATCGCGTACACAGGTGCACAGCTAAACAATGAGCATGTAAGCATGGAACACATCAAATACAGTCATCAATAAACATGATCAATGAAGAAAGGTGCAGTACAAACATACATACAAAGATAGAAATACAATCTGGCCCGTAAGCCAAACAAGGTGGGTGGGGTAATGAACATATTTAAGTTTATAATTGTAGATTTTGGATACATCGTTTACGAGCTTATAAAAAGATGTGCTATCATGTTGCCTACACCTAGCAGTGCATATTAACAAAGGGCCAGTAAATGAAGATATTTCACAATGATTTAAATTTACATAGGATACCAGTTCGACTTAAGCCCGCGTCGTTACAATGCCACCTTCCATAAAGATTTTGGTCTCCAAAACATTAAACTATGTGAAATACATACATTACCGAAACAATAAAAATTATGAAAGTTATTAGAATTACAAATATAGGTGAACACATTATTCATTATACTTTATCATGAACCTTCAACAATCAAAAACTGCAAAAACAACAACTGCAAAAACAACAACAATTTAGACAATATTATTATCAAAATTGGTACAGGTAAGTATACTTACTATAGATGAACACCTATTTGCTCATACCTAGGTTATATCTTGGATACCTTTGTTAAATTCAACACAGTTACTACACACCAATAGTATACATAGATTACCCAGATACATGAAACATATTAGGCAAGTTTATGTGCGACCAATGGCATCACATTGGCACTGACAACACTACACTGTTCGATTTTTATTATCACCGCATTCACGAGTTCCGGAAGGCGGTAATAACAAGCCTCGTAATACAGTTCGTAAAGGTACCGCGAGGGAGAGTCCTTAAATCGCAAGATCCATTTCTCAAAAAGTTTTAAATAAATCTAAAATATGCAGGATTTTAATAATGAATCTGGATCACCGGAGACCGTTAGCCGTGAGGTCTCGAACCTTTGCCCCCCTATATTTAGAATGATATGCTCCTTCTGAATGTCTTCCAGTCTGGGCACTAGCACATTCCCACTAGACTCATTCTCGATTGTATTGATATCTTCGTACTGTTTATCACTTATTTCGTGGTGTTTATTATTCACTGTCGTAACTTTCTTCTGGTTCTCTCTGCTCATTCTTTTTACCGCTTATTTTGATTGGATCAGATTTATCCTGTTTCTTTTCACTTAACTCAATTCACTACCTTCTTTCTGTCCGCCTCCGTGGTCTAGTGGTTAAGGTCGCTGACTTGTATACCACTGTAACCTATCATCACTGATGATCACGGGTTCGAGCCCCGCTCAGACCGTGTCTCATTTATATGAAAAAGTTGGCAGTTTCTTACGGAGGTTGGTGCACCCAAGTACTTGTTAACAGTTGGAGCCTGCCCAGGAAAGGTGTTGTTAGGTAAACTGCCCGTCAACGATATAGCCCAAAATGGTGCTGATGCAGGCGTAAAACCCGAAATATAACAATATAACTACCTTCTTTCTTCTTAACACTTGTTTCTTTTAAATCTCCATGTTCCTTCTCACTTGGTTTGTTCATTCCAGTTTTCTGTTTCCTTTCACTATGTGGTTCCTTCCTCATATTAGCAAAGAGCCAGTAAAATGAAGATATTTCACAATGATTTAAATTCACATAGGATACCGGTTTGACTTAAGACCGCGTCGTTACACATGTATAGATTGGAACATGCTCAATGCGATATCAGACTGGCCATAATTAAATGACACCTTGTATCTCCATAATGCATGCCACCAAAACCAAACTATCCCAAGTATAATATGCCATCAGATATCGTACACAATTCATTCACTGTAGCTCACCAGAATAATAAACGTACTGGTCAATGGATTGTATCTACCGCTGACCACTATCACATATCTACTGTACAGTTCCAGTGAGAGGTGTCGTACTTTATAACGTGGCAATAATTGGCAGATCACTGCATTCTGAATCTCAAAGTCACTGATGATAATCTGAAGCAATGTATAAATTTCTTCCAACTTGGCTCTGTTGAGCCCTATATGTCACATAAACGAATTCCTCACACGTTTGAAAAATGTGTGAAGAATACGTGCGAATTCGTCACACATGGTGAAGAACACGTACGAATATATCACATAAATGGAACGAATTTGTCACACATTTGTGACGTTTACGTTTGGCATCACTACCCCTATTGAAATAAAAACGCATTTGTCACATGCTACACAAACTGGAAATAAATGTTACAAATATTGTCCAGACGTAAATGTCACACGAACGTTTGAATCGGCGATAAAATCAAACAGAATAATTTGGTGTGTACGGTGTTCCGTTGAGGCCATCGTAATATCGTTATCGAGCCGATATTACGATACTCGATGGTACGATAACGATACTCGATGCTACGATGGTGATAGTCGATGGTACGGTGACGATAGTCGATGCTACGATGACGAAACTCGATGCTACGATGACGATAATACGATATAATATCCTCATCAGTCCCAGTATGGGTGACCAGTGTAGATCCAGATCAGTCCCAGTATTGGTGAATAGTGTAGATCCTGATCAGGCCTAGTGTGGTAGACCAGTGTAGATCCTATTAAGTCCCAATATTGTTGACCAGTGTAGAATCTGATCAGTCCCAGTATGCGTGACCAGTGTATATCCTGATCAGTCCCCGTATTGGTGACCAGTGTAGATCCTGATAAGTCCCAGTATGGGTGACCAGTGTAGATCCTGAGCAGTCCCAGTATTGGTGAATAGTGTAGATCCTGATCAGGCCTAGTGTGGTAGACCAGTGTAGATCCTATTAAGTCCCAATATTGTTGACCAGTGTAGAATCTGATCAGTCCCAGTATGCGTGACCAGTGTATATCCTGATCAGTCCCCGTATTGGTGACCAGTGTAGATCCTGATAAGTCCCAGTATGGGTGACCAGTGTAGATCCTGAGCAGTCCCAGTATGGTGTATAGTGTAGATCCAGATCAGTCCCAGTATTGGTGACCAGTGTAGATCCAGACCAGTCCCAGTATTGGTGACTAGTGTATATCTTGATCAGTCCCAGTATTGGTGACCATGGTAGATCCTGATCAATGTCATTATTGGTGACCAGTGTAGATCCTGATCAGTCCCAGTGTTGCAGGGCTTATTACCGGCACCGCATACCATTGC
>CM026404.1:18267851-18345351 GCA_014843695.1 Archivesica marissinica | reverse complement strand
AAGATAATTAGGTGTCCATCTTCCTTTGAGATATTTACTCTCTTCGCCTTCATGGGATGGGAGGCTTTTCTTGGTGGCGATGTAACGAAGTTTAATGTCCCCTATCTTACGGAACGAACAAACATATGTGCCTAACGAGGCATCATACAACACGGTTTCGTGTCAATTTAAAATTCGTTTCAGTTCTACATTTTCAATGATGGATTCTTTTCTAACATTTCCATTTTCTGGCATAATAAATGTCGACAATGTCATACCAGCTGATTCCAGAAATACGGAGTCTTAGCCACGCATTTGCCCAAGTTGGTTCTTTGATAACATGTTTAATTTCTTGGATCACGGCACTATTTCTCCCTAGGTGTCTCAGGAGATACCGTACGCTAACTGGGTGTGGAACATTTTCAATCAACGCTGGTGAAATGTATATTCTTGGTTTTGGGATTCCCATACTGTTAAAGAGTTCCACAAAGTATCTGTCAGTATGCTCTAAAACGTATCGCTCCGCTGGATTACGCTTAAAACATTTCATTATAATTATTTCCTGAACAAGACGTGGTAATAATTTAAACGTAAATGGTGCACCGCTGGCTTTAATCTTTCGTTTTCGTTTACTGATTAGAATGGCACGTTGTTCTTCAATAATTCCGAGTATTTTGTCGTTTTCTTGGAGCGCGGCTTCCGGTTCCGGGTTGGCAGTTTCCGGTTCCTGTAACGTGTCTTGTGACTCCTGGTTTGCGGTTTCTGGTTCCTGGTTCGCGTCTTCCGGTATCTCGATCGCGGCTTGCTGTTCCTGGTTCGCGTCTTCCGGTTCGTGGTTCGCGACTTCCGGTTCCTGGTTCGCGACTTCCGGTATCTCGAGTGTGGCTTGCTGTTCCTGGAAGTCGGCTTCCGGTTCATGGATCGCGACTTCTGGTTCATGACACGTGACTTCCGGTAACTGGAACGCGGGAACTTGATCCTGGTGAAAGTTAACTAGCTCTTGAATGAAGTCCTCAAGTAATACCGCATCTATCGATAAGCTCAAGTAGTGCATTCCTGCGTTTTCAGGAAAATATCCAAGAGTTATCAGAGGTACACGATCGTCATACCAACCATCATTTGATACCAGAGTCGAATGCTCGGTACCTGCAGCGGACAATACCAAACACTGCATGTTGTATTCCCGCATTAGGGCAACCAAGGTCACGTTATCTCCATATGTGCCGTCTTTTGACATACATTTTATGTAATCATCGAAACTTCCTTCGTGTACAAAATCTTCATAGAAAGATTGGTTCTTTTTCAGGTGTTCTACACATTCTTTCCGGAGTGAACATTCGTCTTTGTGAATAGCATGCAATTGCATTTGGTGCCGTATGGCTGCAAACTGGCAATTTCCGTCTGGTTTAGGGTCAAGCAATATCACCACACCTATATCAAACACTGAATGAGTTACCATCTCAATGTTGTCATCATGATTCAAGACTTGATAAAACCGTGCCCGGTGTATTTGTTTCATTGATCTAGCCGTTTGACTTGTTTGCGGGCGTTTATTAACTGTTCGCTGCTTTCGTTTTTCTTTCTTCAATGTTAGACTTGTAATACTTTCTACTCCTATCCATTGTTGAACTGTTTGGCCATTTATGTTTTTGAATTCCACATGATATCTACCTGTGGACTTCACATCTAAAATGCTTCCAGAAAGAATATGTCGCTTTTTCGGAACTCTTGATTTGGTGAACGGATATCTAAGCAACACCTTTTCTCCAATTTTGTATTTGCTTGGCCTCAGGGCGCCCTTTAATTGTCTCCGGCGGAACGATTTGTCTGCTATGTGCAATCCTCGCTTGATCGCTTTCTTGGTCAGCGATGCTGCGTCATGTGAGTGACTTCTTTGGTAGTAGACTTGAAAAGGACTCATATTTCCAAGAACTCTCTTAGAACTGATATTAATGGAATGTGCGATGCTTTGCAAACCACTCACCCAGTTAAAACCTTCTTTTCTTCTGCACGCGAACATAATCTTTCTGCGAAGTATCTGGTTTGACCTTTCGCACTTGCCTTGCGACTGTGGGTAATACGGACGCCCGTGAATGATTTTGATGTTGTGTTTTTCCAACAATGTCTTCATTGACACACCTTGGAATTCTAGTCCGTTGTCACATTGTATAATTCCTGGAGTGCCATGGTCTAACATTACTTTTTCTAACACCGACGCTACTTCTGATGAGGTCTTCCTCTTTAACGGCCGTGGAATTATAAATCTTGAATAAATATCGACTATTTGCAGAACGTACTTATATGTTTTTCGCTCATAGCATATTTCAAGTCCTTTCATGCTCACTATATCTATTTGCCATCGCGAACCAGGTGAGCTAGCTTTTATCGTCTTAGGTAAAGGCTTATTTGTAAACCGCGGATATTGCATGTGGAAATAGTTACTGCCATGGAGTATTTCAATGATGCTATGTTCACTGAATCCTGTGTATTTCTCTTTCAATTTGTTATACAAAACACGTGATCCACATCCGTGTATTTCATTAAATACCCTTTCGACTTGACCTGGCAACTCTTCTTGGACAATTATCTTCTTACCGTGACACAACAAATGTCCACTTCCATCAAGAAGAAAGTCATTCCTTTTTCTGAAAAGGTTTAAGGCTTTCACCTCATCTAACGTTCTCTGTTTTATTGGAACCTTGAATTCGCCCTTTAACTTTGCAAGTATGACGTCGTGTCTTGACTTCGGAATGCATCCAAGAGCCACGCTCTTTCCCATAGTGCCAACTTGACCTTGAAATATAAATATATAGCAATGTATCTATTAGTAATAAGCACATAATCACACTAGTTTTAAAGCAATATATGCACATTTTATAAAAAAACACACCAGAACAAACTGGAGGATTTAGTTAGGAATAGAACCCACGACCCTTAAAGGCCGTTTACGATATTATGTCGTGGTCTCGTCATCGTGGTATCGTCATTGTGGTATCGTTATCTCGTCATCGTGATCTCGTCATCGTGATATCGACCCGATAGCGATATTACGATGGCCTTAACGGAACACCGTAATATCGTGAACGCTTTAAATACAACGTCACGCATAAGGAAAGTATACCAAATATGATCATATAGACAAAACATCAGTACAACTGATGGATGCACCCCGGAACGACGCCTGGACACAAAACAAACGATATTAAAAAATATAACGTAAATATTCAAAGTCATTTGACCTTCGACCCGGGGGACAGCACGGGTGGGGCGCAGAATGAAAATATGCATCATGATTAATAAGCTGGTGAAGTTGTTTCAAGTCAATCCTATACACGGTTGCAGAGATATAAAGAAAAATAGTTCGGACAGACGGACGGACAGACAGGACGCCGACTATTCTATATTTCGGGGCGCATAATAAGCACATTCTGGCGGATATACCATGTCGCATTGTATAGTAACGCATTGTATAGTATATGGTGATTATTAATAACAAGTATTTATTTATATTTCTTAAGACTTAGCCCAACTGTGCCTATATTACGGAGCCCCGGAGGGGACATGGAAACTTTTATTTTATTCCGTTCCCACGCATTAGTATTCCGTTCCCACGCTTTAATAATCCGTTCCCACGCTTTAAGTATTCCGTTCCCAGGGATGGGGTGGGGCAGGGATGGGGTGGGGCAGCGATGGGGTGTGGGGTGGGGGCATGGGGGGGATGTGGGGTGGGGGCATGTATGGAATGTGGGGTGGGGCAGCGATGGGGTGTGGGTGGGGGCATGGATGGGGTGGGGGCATAGATGGTGTGTGGGGTGGTGACAGGGATAGGATGACTGGTCAAAATTCCGCCTGGATTGTAGTTATTGCGGTACGGCGGCGCAATTGAATTCCATTCCTACTGCAATGTCACCGTCATTCGTTTCCCTTCATTTAGCGGTTTGTAAATGAAAGTTTCAAGAAGTACTTGCAATCAGTGCAGATCCTGTTGAGACGGCTCGACTATTACCGCTGCCCCACCCACACTACATATATGCCCCCACCCACACCCCAACCCTTCCTACGACACCACACCCCACCCCTGCCCCAGCCCGCACCCCATCCGTGCCCACACCCCATCCCTGCCCCCACCCCACACCACATCCATGCCCCCACCCCACACCACACCCTTGCCGCCACTCCACACCCCATCCCTGCCCCACCCCACACCTCATCCCTGCCCCATAGTAAAGCGTGGGAACGGATTACGTAAAGCGTGGGAACGGAATAATAAAGCGTGGGAACGGATTACTTAAAGCGTAGAAACGGAATAGTAAAGCGTGGCAACGGATTAGTAAAGCGTGGGAACGGAATACTAATGCGTGGGAACGGAATAATAATGCGAGGGAACGGAATACTAATGCGTGGGAACGGATTAGTAAAGCGTGGGAACGGAATACTAATGCGTGGGAACGGATTAGTAAAGCGTGGGAACGGATTACTTAAAGCGTGGGAACGGAATAGTAAAGCGTGGGAACGGAATACTAATGCGTGGGAACGGAATAAAATAAAAGTATCCATGTCCCCTCCGGGGCTCCGTACTATATTACTTTAGATACTAAAAATTCTTAAAACGCGATCTCGCGTTCATAATTAACTATTTTATCATGAATTATTATTAGTAGTCAGTACATGTATGTGTTTGGGGACGGTGCATGTGTTTGTCTGACTGTGTCCGAGTGTGGTAGTGTCTGAGTGTGGGAGTGTCTGAGTGCGGCAGTGTCGGAGTGTGGTAGTGTCTGAATGTGGTAGTGTCCGAGTGTGGGAGTGTCTGAGTATCGGTGTGTCGTTGGAGCGTGGCAGTGTCGTAGTTTGGTTTTGTCGGAGTATGCGAGTGTAAATTTAGGGGGCGTAATTAAAAATGCAATATTACATGTTCAGACTTGCTTTATATGGCAGGTGCGCCATGCTAATTGCTAAATGCTTTTAGCTAAATGCTAATCGTTAAATGCTTTATTTCTAGGGTCGGCCTGCCAGGAAATGCACCCCGTTTACTCTATATACATGCACGTATGCATGTACAGGGGTGTGGTAGAATTTCCATGGTCGGCCTGCCAGGAAATACTATCCTTATACCTACGTATAATTGTACAGGAGTGGGGTAGAATTTCCAGGGCCGGTCTGCTGGTTAATACACCCCTCCACGCTAAATACATACATGGTGGGGAGGGGCGGTGGGGGAGTGGGGGAGGGGTGTGTGGAATTTCCAGGTTTAGCCTGCTAGGTTTCTGGTTAACATTGGTCTAAATATTGAAATATATATATATATACAAAACGTCCACACACGTCCCGGCACAAGTACAAATTTAAATGTGAATTTGTGCTATTTCTTTTTATTTATTATATATATACATGTAGTATGAAAATGTTTGTGCACGTACAAGGAATATATATAATTAAAATAAAGTCCGATTCCACTTCACGATTTAATCATTATTTCATGTACCCAACCGGTATCACTGCTCACTGGCAGATCATCAGGGGATTTGTTTGGTACATGAAATAATGATTAAATCGTGAAGTGGAATCGGACTTTATTTTAATTATATATATATATATATATATTTGCATACAAAACGTCCACACACGTCCCGGCACAAGTACAAATATAAATAAAAAGAAATAACACAAACTCACATGAGTTTGTTACATTTTTAGTAGCCGACTTAGAATGTATTTGATCTGCCTGGTACTCCAACCACCTAGTATTCACTCTCTCTCTCTATATATATATATATATAAAAATATTATAAAGCCCTGACGAATTGAAACCGGTCGGCTACTAAAAATGTAAAGAACTCATGTGTCGTATATAGAGAGAGAGAGTGAATACTAGGTGGTTGGAGTACCAGGCAGATCAAATACATTCTACCCCTCCCACCCATGTACATGTATACGTGCATGTATATAGAGTATGTGGTGGGGATTTCCTAGCAGGCCGACCCCGGAAATTGTAGCAGGAGTGGTATTTACCAGCAGGCCTACCCTGGAAATTCTCCCACCCACCCATGTACCCACCCATGTACATAACATATCACGACATGTCGATATAACGTGAAACTATCTTGACATGTTGAGGTAAATTTTGTTAATTTGTTGCGATAATTATCTCAACATGTCTATCGCAACTTCTCAACAAGTCTACAGTATGTGCCCAGATATGCGATAAAAGTATGTTCTGTAAAAGTGTCACGTTATGACAACACGTTGAGATGAACTATCACGTTATGTCGACATGTTGTGATACTTTATCGCAACAAGTCGACATACCGTGATAGTTTAACACAATATGTCGGCATAACGTAATACGTTAAGACAACAAGTCGAGATATCGTGATAGTTTAACTCATTAAATGCCGACATAACCTAATAAGTTATCACAACATGTCGACATAACGCGATAGTTCATCTCACAACAACGTGTTGACATAACGTGATACTTTAACAGAACATAATGTTGTGGCATATTTGGGCACATAATGTCGACTTGTTCAGAACTTGTGTTAATATTTTTCACGGCTTATCAACATAAATATGTCAACATGTCGACATGTTGAGACAATTATCGCTTCAAATTGACAGCATGTCGACATAGTTTCACGTTATACCGACATGTCGTGATAGCTAAGTCGACATATTTCGATCAAGTATATGAACATCACGACATATCGATGGCAAATATATGCCACCATAGTCGTGGGTGTCCGCATAATGCGTCCTGTTCTGATGGCGTATACCAAGTGATCGAGACGATGGGAAAGCCCTTGAGAACGTTCGTTCCTTTTATTGACCGTATACGCACATGGTTGGCGGAACGGGGCGGGCCTAGGCACCCCCCACCCCGTGTTGAAATATGCATATACGTAGAAGCAGGAAAAATGAGAGTAATATAATGTGTTCAGACTTTACTGATAACGCAGTAAATGGCGTTTTAGATCACTTAGATAAAACAATAATGACCGGAACCCCCTACTGGCCCTAGCGAATTCGATCCATTTGGCCGCTCGACTCTGCCCCCCCCCATCACCCCTCAAATAATAATGTTCCCATTCCCCCATGACACACATATATATATTACTCTTAATACATAAGTATGCACTGATATTTAAACTGAAACAAAAGTAAAAACAATACTTACTTTATCTATTTATCTAATTGGCACCACTTTGTTGTTCTGTACCCTGCAACGCATCTAATTAGAATGACTCGGACTTGCCGCCGAATTTAACCACGTGATAATGTGACTGCTTTCCAACAATGCGGCGTGTTTGATGTCTTCAGACAGTAACCATCAAAAGAAACAACTACGATTCAAAATGTCTTTGAAATAAAACAAATGCCGCAATTTACACAGGCGCGGATCCAGAGCGTGCTGCCAGAGATCCGGAACCACCCATGCTCCCCAGAAAACGCTCACATTTATATGACGATGTAACATGAGCCAAGACAACCATCACGTCGATAAAAGTGCATCTGGATTTTGCAGTCGTCAAAACGTCCATTTTTGATATTTATTTATAATATATACACCTGCTTAAAAAAAGGTCACTTGCAATATTTGCCTCCAAAGCACGACACTGAGACTAGGAGTTGCGCATTGTCACCTCCGCATAATAATGCTGTTTATTCTGTCAGAACAGACATTACAAAACACATCCAATGTAGGAACGTGCAGTATTTCAGTCCAAAAGTATGTATTGTGCGGTTTTCAAAATGGCCGCCAATGTGGATGTTTCTCTGGTTATCGCGGTCACTAAATGAGGTACAAACATAATTTCAGTAGCTATACCAACATTATTAGAGGTTGATGTTCTATGTTAATGTGTAAAAATGCGTATATATACGACCGTCATCATGAATTGTTAGATGGCGTTTCCAAAGATACATTTCTTTAACGATGGCAGTATTCAAGCATGTAATAACATAAGTTCAGGTCTTATTCCGTTTCTGAGCCATTGTGTGAGAAATGCGTTTATACCGAAAAGTGAAAAACAATGAGGTGACGTTTTCGGTTTGTGACGTTTGCGTTCGAATTCGGCCAAATTGTGTGAGTAATCCGCACGAATTCTTCACACGTGTGAGGAATTCGTTTATGTGACATATAGGGCTCAACATGGCTCCATATGAACTCTATGGCCTTCTATGTCAGATTTTTTACCAGCTGTTTGTTCGAATAATGCAGTATGTGTTGCAGTAGTTGCTGCATGAATTTGCAGAAGATTTTCGCCATTAATAACGTCTGCTGTGGAAACCCAATTGTCTGCCATATGTTTTCCGGTGCATCCATGTTTTTAACGAGTTTCAACACTCCCTATCAGATCTGCTTCTGTTGTGTCGATTTTAATATAGTTTTATTCTGAAATGGTCAACGATGTTTCTGTGGGTGACATTCCAGTATATTTAATAATTTTATGAAAATGAGTATTGTGATTAAATGATTATAAATACACATATGAACGAACAGTATATAGAAAACTTAATAATTTTACGAAAGTGAACCAATTTTTTAATTAAATAAACACACTGCAAAGACAAGCAAACTGTTCAACTTAAATTGCTTGTACACGTCATTTTCAGTACTGGGCTGACAGCGATGCAGGGTTCATCATCACTTATCACAATCCCAGATTTGTGAACAGTCTGGCCAGGCACACTTTCAAACCAAGCTTGTGTAACTGGTTCAAACTTTTGCCCATGACACGTTGCAGAGCGTTGAATCTCGGATAGATTTGATTTGTAACAAATTTATTTGGATCAGCTCTGTGTCTTTGGCAAAGCGCTTACTCTGCTGCTCGTGATTCTTAATCGCCTACTGTACAAATTCGAGTTTTGATTTCTGTTGTTTGTTCCAGGTGACTCACTTTTTCTGGAATAACTACATATTTCTCATAAAAGATTTGGCATTTAGAACATGACAATGGCACTTGAACAGGAAATGACTTGTCTAGATTGTGTTCCTGGTGGGGAATTTCATCCACCGTGTCTCTGCTTACTTCTGGTGCATATAGTATTTTGTATAGCATGGTTCCTTTGCACTCCCAAATGTTTTTAACTGATGAAGTACTTGCAAAGTCCTGCAATTCACTGTGATCCAGAAACTGTTGGGTGGGAATATCTGTACTAATCTTTTCATTTGACTTGTCGGTATGCGATTTCAGTTCAAATGGGCTTGGTCTGTTAAACATCATGTCCGATATCATGTCATGAGATATTACTTTCGCTGCACTTTTCCCCCAAGCACGTTGTTTATCTGTACATGTTTCTCCACCAACACCATTTTCTCATGCCAGTGTGATCGCATAAATAAAGACCGAGATATGGCTGCAAGATCGGGCATTGCCAGCTGGACGGGTACAATGTCCTGTTTCAATGGAACACTCCACAGAAACTGCAATCCACGTATTATAGTCTTTACGTCTGACACCTGGCTGACTTGGGCGAAATTTTAGACTTTATGTATGTCACATTTTCATATTGAAGGGAACACACATCACCTATCCATCCATTTTGCACATAATTGTACCCATACAATGACCTAAATGATTTCATTGTCTTTCCGTTGTACGCTTTGGCATGTATCAGGTAGTCAACAAGATCCTCGTACGTCAGCTTGGGCCATGATTTACTGTTGTTTTATCACTTTGAAGATTTCTGGGTATATGCGAAAGTCCCATGATGTATACCCCACCCATGTGTTGGTTGTATTGTTCTGCACGCTTGCTTTGCCACATGTCCTCCAAGCTCATGTCTTGCCCAAATTTTCTTTCTTATTCAGCGTATTATCAGTGTGGATGTTGGACAGGAAATGTACACGCTTTGTGTCATGCCAAGCACAAGTGACCATGTTTTCCACTCTCATAAACACCGGCGCACTACCTTTCTGCAATTGAAGGCAGTTACGTCTCAGATCATGAGGCATAAACTGTCTCTGCGGTTTTACTGTGCCGCATCCATCATCTTCCGGTTATAGTTATCCGTGAATAGTTGATGTCCGTTATTTTCAATTCCATTAAAAGACCGAGACATCAACATGGCAGCAACATCATAAACACTAATAGAAATGTGGAAAGCTCTGAACCACTGGTCCAGGGATCTAATCTCGGATCCATTTTTTGTGTTTTTAGACACGGTCAGATGGCCACCCGGCTGCTCCACTAGACTGTAGGAACAGTCCACTTTCCTGATCAGCAGACCCAGCTCGACAAACTGGTTGGTCATTATCTTTGCCCTATGTTGTGATGCTCTTCTTTTATTTTTCTCTTTAATTCACAACACCGAAATTATTATAATTGAACCGCGTATGTGTTTTTTGTGAGTGTAGGACATAAGCCTCACCGGACAAAAGCCCTCCCATGATTTTTGACACGGGCGGACAAAAGCCCCCCCATAGAAAAACCAAGGGAGGACAAAAGCCCCCCCGTTCAAATTCATGGTAGGACAAAAGCCCCCTCATAGAAAACCCAAGGTAGGACAAAAGCCCCCCTATCACTGACATTGTTTCCTAAGTATTGACAAGTAAGACATTGAGTGACATGTACCTTTTATATTGGCAAAACAAACATGAACAACATGAATGAAACATGAAACAAGCACATTAATATTTCAGCACACTATTAACCAAAGCACATGTACTTTCTATATGATGGCTATTTATGGTCTGAACAATCTCATGTGACTGATGTGATTCAAATCAATTCAAAACATGAATTAAACAAGCACATTAATCTCTTATATCTTGCATTAATATATCAGCACACTTGTGATCTGAACAAACTCATGTGACTAATGTGATGTGACGGGGCTCAAATCAAGATGTCATACACTGGGGACTATGTCGTAAGCAGTCAAATGTTATGTTCTATAATAAGGATGATTTCACCACACTGGGAACACACGCGAATAAACTGTTCATAGTCGGATACATTCTCCAATCGCGAACATAAAACTGGCCTGTGATTTCTGTCCATCGCGGTATTGGCTGCACAACTTGCTGAGACGTTTCTGGTGGCTGACAGCCTCCTTCCGCTGACGGTTGGCCTGTCCGTACACGCTCGAGTTCGGTGTTAACTGCTGTCTGGTCCTTCTGCAGAGATGTGATGACGGTCCAGAGACTTGGGTTGCTATGTCCTACCAGGTGTTTGAAACTATTGTTTCAACTTTCGCACAGGTTTTTGGTCCTATCACCTCCGTCGAGTGTAGTCTGGTTCACATTCCAAATTGCCGGGGGGGAATCTGGGCTGTGTCCGTCTCATTTTGATGACGCCGTTCGCTCCTCTGGTCGTCTTGTATCCACCACTCACATACGTTGTGTCAAAGTAGTCTATGACTGGCTCGAGAGATTCTGGAACAAGGTCTTTGAGTGCATCCATCCCTTCCTTAATGTCACTCACAGGCAGGAACCCCAGACCGTCGATCATCCCCACGAACTGCTTCATGTCGTCGCATTCCTTGTACTCTGTCGCTAATCCTTCGGCTTGAACCTTCCTCCACGTACTCTGCGTCAGATGGTAGAAACAGCCCTTAATCTCAACATCACCCAACATGGCCTTCGCAGCGTTGTGAATCGCAACTTCAAAATCCATGATGATGACAGACGGTGTGGGTCGGATGTCCCGCAGAAGACACGCATCTAGAAGCCCGGACAAACACTCCTCATACACTGACTGACTCTTGGAGGGTAACAGAGCATACACAGCTGACACAGCGACGTCGGCCACATGCACTCGGATAACAAACAGTTGTTCGAACTGCGGGGGTGATGTTCCAAATATCCCATCCATAAACCAGGTGTCATTCTCGGCGAGTAAGTTCAGTCCAGCGTCTGTACCAAAGAGGATTATACGATTGTCTGTCGATCCATTGTCGTACAATACGAAAGGCATGTTGTCATCACCAGTTGTTTGGTAGTTTTCAGGGAGCGGATGTGGAATAGATGATCTGGAGTCTGGCTCTTTCGGGGCACCTGTACATTTGGTCCGCCTGACACTCCGCTTAAGAGAGTCGACTCGCCCTGCAGCAACACGCACCTGAAACATAAGCAAAGGCTAGAAAGTAGAACCAGTCACTAGCTCCATAAAGATTTCTGGGTAGAACCAGTCAATAGCTCCATAAAGCATTCTGGGTAGAACCAGTCAATAGCTCCATAAAGATTTCTGGGTAGAACCAGTCACTAGCTCCATAAAGCATTCTGGGTAGAACCAGTCAATTGCTCCATAAAGATTTCTGGGTAGAACCAGTCACTAGCTCCATAAAGATTTCTGGGTAGAACCAGTCAGTCACTAGCTAATTTTTATACCTGGACGGGACAATTGTGCATTTGGTCCGCGATTATCTGGCCCGGTTGCCCACGGCACGACTGCACGGTCTTCTTTATCTTATTTTTTTGTATAACAAGTTTGTGCCTCTGTAGCTATTGCTGGGTAGAACCAGTTACCAAAATTGAAGATCTGTATATATCGCTGCGTATAAAAAGTTAAAATGTCGTGAAAAAATAATTAGATACTTACATTTAAATCGGTCACTACGGCACCTTTGCATTTCTGACTTACGTTTCGAACATTCCCAACGTATGGATGATTTAGACTCCTTCTTCTTTGTAAACATAAATCCATTGAAACACAACTTAACCTGGCCCTTGTTAGAGGTAAGATGCACCAGAATGTATCCCATGCAATACTCTATACACGGTGGAGCATATCTTAATACACTGTGTTGACCTTCAACCAATCCGGTTGCAGTACTACAATGTGGACAACATTAAAAAACTCTTCGACTCTATCAGAGTAGAGTCCATCATATCATTTATCAAGACAATAGGAATTTATAATAAGCTGTGATATCAATTGTTAATCATGCCTTTGTAGTAATCATTCATTCATATATTACCTGTAATTAATATTACGTCTTTATAACTTCTTAGTATTAATTTTTACGTAATGCATATACTTATATAGAATTTTATTTCATACACTCTACAATAAACATAACTTTAATGCGCGCTACATGACCTTAGATGTCGATGCGCCGTAAAACACCATTCATTCATTCATTCATTCTTCTTTGTATACATAAATCCATTGAAACACAACTTAACCTGGCCCTTGTTAGAGGTAAGAAACTCCATAATGGAACCTTATGAACCTCACCATGTTTACTGAACTTTATATACATACCTTAATTAACACATTTAATGGCTGAGTTTACTTGAGTGAGATATCTCCTAATTATCAACTCAAAATTAAATTAGCCTGATTAACATGGTGAAAGAACATCAAAGAAACCAATTTAAAACCAATTATATGAGTGAGATATCTCCTAATTATCAACTCAAAATTAAATTAGCCTGATTAACATGTTGAAAGAACATCAAAGAAACCAATTTAAAACCAATTATAATAAAATTAGCATGATTACAGACATTAACCAATTATCCAATTATTCAAAACATCAGTTGACTAATCACATAATCACGAAGAAGATCAATGGGATTAGTTGATTAATCATGTTATACGATAGAGATCAATGGGATTAGGCATTGCATTTTGATAAATGGGGTGGGGGAGGGGCGGGGGGTTGTCCTACCCTGGATATGCATGGGGGGGCTTTTGTCCTCCCTTGGTTTTTCTATGGGGGGGCTTTTGTCCTACCCTGAATGTGCATGGGGGGGCTTTTGTCCTCCCTTGGGTTTTTTATGGGGGGGCTTTTGTCCTACCCTGAATTTGAACGGGGGGGCTTTTGTCCTCCTGTGGCAAAAAAGATGGGGGGGCTTTTGTCCGGGGGGGCTTCTGTCCGTATCCCGTTTTTTGTGTTTACTATTGACTATTTACACAAGGTCGTCGCCGTTATTTTGGAAGTGATCTGGCCAAATAGGAGCACTATAAGTGCGACTTGACTAGGGGGTCCGGGGACATGCTCCCCCGGGAACATTTTTATATTGTACGCTATTTCCTGGCATCTGAAGACATTTTATTGTCAACATTACACACACCCTTTATTCTCATAGGGCAAAAATAAATTGTGTCTTGTGGCGTTGTGTTATGAATATATGAGTTTCCGATCAGTTTTCGATTATAATCGATGATCAGCTCACCACAATGTACATAAGGACTCTAAATAAACATATAATATACCTTTCTTTCTATTGGGTGTTAGCCCACAGAGACAAAGTAACAAGGACTCTAAATAAACATATAACATAATAAACATATAACATACCTTTCTATTGGGTGTCAGTCCACAGAGACAAAGTAACAAGGACTCTAAATAAACATATAACATACCTTTCTTTCTATTGGGTGTTAGCCCACAGAGACATATTAACAAGGACTCTAAATAAACATATAACATACCTTTCTATTGGGTGTCAGTCCACAGAGACAAAGTAACAAGGACTCTAAATAAACATATAACATACCTTTCTATTGGGTGTCAGTCCACAGAGACAAAGTAACAAGGACTGTAAATAAACATATAACATACCTTTCTTTATATTGGGTGTCAGTCCGACAAAGTAACAAGGACTCTAAATAAACATATAACATACCTTTCTATTGGGTGTCAGTCCACAAAGACAAAGTAACAAGGACAGTAGTATAGGATGGCACTATGGGGCATGTCTATGGCACTATGGGGCATTGTACCGAGGTGGATATGGCAGTATGGGGCATATTTTTTATGGCACTATGGGGCATTTTCAAAAAGCTGAATATGGCACTATGGGGCATTTTCAAAAAAAAAAGAAGCTGAATATGGCACTATGGGGCATTTTCAAAAAAATGGTGTGGGTTGACATGCCCTATAGTTCCATCCTAGTGACTACTAAAATAACATAACACATAATAAATTTTCAATTTTTTATTTTCTAATAATAACTAATTATTAACTATTAACTAGATTATTTATTCCTAATAAAATATCTAACATGCATTAATATTTCTCCAAATATATTTTGACCTTTCCAATTTGCTTGTATTGTAGCATTTGTATTCCACATATTTAAACCAATACCCCAAATACAATCTCTAGGGTTAGCTTCAGCAAGAATTTTATTATTAGTATTTAATAGAATTCTTTTTAAGTGTTCATTTTGGTTATATTTTAACCAATTTGCTTCAAAAAGTACATCTGTTGAATCGTTTGTCCATTGTAGTACATCAAAGTTTGTAGATCTTGAGCGTCCTAGATGTTTGATCTCATATGGATTAGTAGAATTAAGGATTTTCTCTGCGATATTATGTTCCTGGCAGTTCAACATTTTTTTATGTTGAAAATATTGTTCAGTACATATATATTTCACTCCATCACTATCTATAAAGTCTGCAGGATAAAAGTTACTGAAAACACTGGTTTGTCCATAAAATAATACCATATCATGTGTTATTCTGTCCTCCATAATTCTGGTTAGTACTGCCTTTCTAAATGATGCTGTAGTATAACATCACATACATTTATCGTCTGGAGTTATTTTTGTATTCCTTAAATACATATCATATATTATAACCCAACTGTCTAAACCAAGTTTTCCTTTTAACACATCTTCTATATCTTTATGTTTAACAATCGCAATATTTCTGTTATATAAATAATGTTTAATAACACTTTCCATATCTATATATGTACCCAAATGTAAATGTACATTTGCCAACATATTACCAAAATTCTCCTCTTTTGGTTTTCTTTTTCGCGCTATTTCTTCATTCACCATATCAATCAAAATATCCTCCCCTAAATCTAAATGTATAATGCTATTAACAAATTCCGAACAAATTCGTCCTTCCACATTAATTTTTACTATATGTGCCATGTTAACTATATACTACCATTGCCTATTTGTATGATGATATAGTAAGACACCAAGTACATTTATATAGTGTACATCATATGGTAATACTAATCTATTTTTAGACGCAATATAATCATCATACATTGAGATCCATTTCTCATATCCCATACCTAATGTAGTGTACATAAATTCTATATCCTCCATATCAACAATATCTAATTTTCTTTTAGACAAAAAATGTGACAATATACTTTCTATATTCATCTCATCTCCTAAATATTGTTGTGCATGTTTAAAAAGCATTCCATAATAATTGTTATATGGTTCTCCATCTAAAATTAGAATATCTTCTGGATCTATTGTTGTTAAGTCAACATCTCCTACTTTTCTGATTATTTCCTCATTTACCATTTCTATATAAAGATCTGTATCTAAACCCAAATGCACTTTAGAATACTGTAAACCAAATGTTGTAGATACCATATGATCTGCTTTCATATTGTTATTATTCATGATTGATGTCTTACTACAATATCATAAGTAAAAATGATAGTGTTCTATGGTTTGTTCTAACTTATATAATATTTTTGTAGGTTCTGTGTTATATTAATAGATCGCCGACTTCTAGATGTCTATTAATAGTTCCATGAATATAATCTATTTAAATTAGGGATGTCAACAATCGTTATTTTGGTAATCGATTAATCGCCGAACTTTCCGACCGACTAACCGGTTAATCGTTATCATTATGAAAAGGTGTTATTGTTAACAATTTGTTTGAAAAATTGTCTTTAAAATTGTATAATCTCACGTGTTTATTTCCAATTCCAGGTGTTCGGAGCTTGTAGCAGTCTTACAGTGCTATATAAATCATCGTGTCATGTTAGCTTACCAACATTAAAGCATAATGATAAATTATAATGTTGTAAACTTTATTTTGTAGCAGGCTTTTACATGGTAGTAAAAGTATGTAAACACCGGATGCGACTGCAAGTATCGTTGTCGTCTACTATTTCCGTTTTGGATTGATGAACTTATGAAGTAAAGACATATTTATTTGTACCTGTTTGTTATATATAATCCCACTCATCTATTACCTTTGACTATCGTCTGAAGTCGCCTTAGATATCACTTGTGCCCAGTACTGGTTCGAGTATAGAGCATATCTATAACCAAACCCAATCAATCAATCAATCATCCTTGCAGCCTAGTGGTACATCAACTATGATGGTTCGAGCAGGTGTACATGGCATTCTGCATGGTTGGAGTACAGAGCATAGTTATAAGGACCCTGTGTAACCAAACCCAATCAATCAATCAATCAATCATCCTTGCAGCCTAGTGGTACATCAACTATGATGGTTCGAGCAGGTGTACATGCCATTCTGCATGGTTCGAGTACAGAGCATATTTGTCTAGCGGCATAGCTCGTGTTGATGACACACCGGTAAGACAATTTTGTTCTGGTTGAACCGTTGGAGTTGTTTTCAAAAGACAATAATGAACACAAACATTTGCAAAACATTTAAAGTTTAATAAAACTGCATCAAATGATATCAAATCAAGGCATATATAATCCAATAATCATAATCATCTACTACATTATCTAGGCATATTCATTCAATCTAATCCTAGTTAAATATCATTCATATCTGAGTTATACCTCTCTAACAGTACTACTCAATCAATAAATGAACACTGCTCTACTTGTAAAACAGAAAATAATATCCACCAGATCGCATGCCACAAGATAAAATGAAAGAAAACGAACATTTGCAAAGCATATAACGTTCAATACTGTAACTGTACATAGCCTAAAGACTGGGTCAAATCCAACACCACTAATCACACAGTAACTGAACACAGTTGACTGAACACGGTTTACAGCTGAGTCTAATCCATCAACACTAACTGAACACGGTTTACAGCTGAGTCTAATCCATCAAAACTAGTCACTCAATAACTGAACCCGGTTCTTGTTCAAGAAGATTATGTTGTATACTAAATCACTGGCCAATCTATTTCTTAACTTGTTAATTAACAGTCCTGTTGCCGAGAACACGCGCTCTGAAGGAACGGACGTGGCAGGAACTGCCAAAACCTTCCTGGCGACTTTTGCAATCTTCGGATATTTCCCGGCATTGTCCTTCCACCAGGCAAGGGGTTTAGCATCGCAAGCACCCTTCTCCATCAAGTAGGATTGCAGTTCGTTTGTCTTCTCATTGTCAGGTGAGTCAAACTCAAACATCATGAAGTCTAGTCTTTGCCGCTTGCTAGGTGTAGGCTCAGTGTCTTCGCGTGGTGTATATATCAAGTTGATGTCAGCAATACGCTCTTCCATCTCACTGTGTGCAGTCTCGCGTTGCTCCTTTGTCAAGAATGGTAGGCGTTTGAAACGTGGATCCAGCAGTGATGCCATGACCGGTACTGACTTGGCAGCATCTGTAGAAGTTGGCTGGAAGCGTTTCTTCAGCTGAGTCACGATTGTATCCTTCACTCGAACTATCAACGCACTATCGGTATCGGTGTCCATGCTCAAAGTTCTTATAAGTCCGCACACTATGGGGAATATCTGTGAAGATGAAACATCCAGTTCAGCACACATGTAAGTGGTCACTTTAGTAAGATCCTCAAGAACTTCAGACAACTCACTGATGGCTTTCCATTCACTGTCTTTAAGCAACATTGAGGTGTCACTCTTCTTGGTCACTTTACCGTCCAACATTATGTCAGTGAGCACACGGCGTTGTTCACTCAGTCTGCCTAGCATCATCTGCGTCGAATTCCATCGTGTAACGACATCCTGTACCAACTCGTGTTCGGGCTCTCCAAGTAGCTTTTGCCGTTTCCTCATTTCAGCAGTGACGGTTGTCGAGTGCTTAAAATGGCCCACCAGCTTTCTGCACCTGGCCACGGTTTTGGACACACTCGGTAGCTCCAGCACCGGTTTAATGCATAGTTGCAGGGTGTGTGCAAAGCAGCCCAGATCTGTCCAATCCTCGCACTTATCACCGGCACACTCCATATTCCGTGCGTTGTCGTGCACACATGTCTCAATTTTCCCTGTCAAACCAAACTCTTCCACACAGTCCTTAAGCTTATTTGCTATGTTCTCTCCGGTGTGCCTCTCCGGCATTGCCCTGGTCATCAGCACGTTTGCCTACATTGACCAATCCTCAGTGATATGATGCTCGGTCACCGTCATGTAGCTTTCTGTGGAGTTTGAGGTCCACGAGTCTGTGGTGATGGCCGCACCCTCAATATCTTTAAGATTGGATAGCAGGGTCTCCTTCTCCTCGTCGTAACGCTTCACGATACGCGTGCGCACAGTATTTCTGCATGGTATCTTGTAGTCTGGAGCCACAATACCCAACAACTTCCGAAATCCTTCAGCTTCCACAATGCTTAGTGGCACATAGTCCGAAATTATCATATCTGCTATGGCCTGCGTAATCACCTCCGCGCTGGCGTTGGCTGGCTTCCTGGGCGATCCGAAAAACGACGTCATCGGAAGTTGCTTAGTTGTAGCTTCACTGCCACTGGACGCATGTCCTTCCGCCGGGTGCTTGCTCTTCAGGTGGCTGTGCATACTACTTGTGCCGCCTGTGAAGGTGAGGCTGGTGTCGCACAACTTGCAGCTGATTGTTTTCCCATCCCGGGCAAAGTACCTCCAAACGACCGACTTATGCGGCGGCATTCTCCACACGTAGATGTAATGTATGATATGGGTGAATAAAAGATATTTGACTTGACTTGAATGTTCAACTTATCGACATGACAGTTAAAATGAAATGCATTAATCTTAATGGAAGAACTGAGTTTATATACTGTATGACTCGACAGTGCCTTTTGTGTTGGACTTGTAATGGTCGTAGACAATGGCTTACCAATATCAAAGGCTATTCCGACTGCCATAATAAAGGTTGTAATTCACGGGTTGTGCTAACACCATTCTATTGAGTAGGGAGCCGATAGCCACTCTATTAATGCTTGCCGACAACGATAAAACAATGCGGAACATTTTCAACTAGAACAACACATAGGCATCCCAATTGTAAACATGCTTTGTGACACATTGTTTATCTCGTCAAGTCGATAATTGGGTCCCCCGAATGACCTAATCATGCACCTTTATTATCTCACCTTTATGGTCGACTGGTGCAGCGGGTGTTAACGATCAATTATGCTTTTCACAGGTAAAATATCTACTGTATTGAAATTTACTTAAAATTATTATTTTTTATAAAAATAAATACTCGATTACCAGAAAAATAACCGATTAATCGGACATGCGATCGATTAACCGATTAACCGATTAATCGCTGACATCACTAATTTAAATGTCTATGTAATTGAATTACATTTATAGTATCTGGTGTATCTGGTATATTGAGCGTACTTCTTGACAAGATAATCATTATACATTGTAATATATGATAAAATATGAGAGCTATATTCTTATCAAGAAATATGTATTGGTCCTGAAAAGGACCGTTTTCTGTTCTTAACAATAAGAACACTTGTTATATCTTCTAGTTCTTTTTGATTTTTCTCACAGTACAGTAGGGTTGATAATATCCGGAGGAAATATTGTGTTAGAGATAGATTCTCCACAATAATCCACCGGCGTAAGCCCTCCATAAACAGGAACATAGCTCATCATTCGTCTGATATAATCATCATCAGTCTCTGGGGTTGGTGGTGGTTCTGTTGATGAAACAGCTGGCTTCATAATCAGTTCTATGATGTGACTCCACCGACCTCCTAGCATAGGATCATTCAAATAATCTATCAAGCTTGACATTGTGAGATAATCAATAATGAATAAAACATAAACAACACACCATATATAGCGGGGGTATTGGATTGACCTACTCACTATAAATAGATTCTATATAACATAGTATCGTTTTTTTTTACCTACTACATATTATACGTTATATATAGATTTTTATACACTCCAAGTGTATGTTATGATTGGGGACTAAATATTGTTTTGACAAACTTTGAGAGATATTTCTTATCGAGAAATATGTAGTGGTCCTGAAAAGGACCGTTTCATATGTAGCCCTAAAAAGGGCTATTTATATTTGGCTCTAAAAAGGGCCGTTTTACGTTTATACTAAAATGATTTTTAGTATAATTCTGGACATGATGCAGTGTCCATTTCACCAGGTTCACAAGTACACAACGCTGGTATACTGTCAGGCTGCCAAGGGTTGCAAGTACACCATGTGGGTTGGATTTCAACCCTATCATCTGGGGTTCTCCCCAAACCTTTGGTGGTCTGTCGAACCTGGCAAACCCTCTCATTTGAGCGTGTTGTGCTGCAGACCTTGGTGATGGCATACCGAAGTATCGTACTGTAGTCTCCGTACCTATAGGTATTTCAGGTTCGATTCCAAAGTATCGAACAGCACTTTCCGACTTTATAGGTGTGGAATACCCGGGTCTTGTTTCTACTTCTGGTGTCTGTTCTTGGCGTTGAGGTGGTCGTGTCGTGGGGGATCTTGGCACCAACTCTGTAGGTAGAGTTCTCTCGGTAGTTGTAGATCTTTGAGTTCTCTCAGGTGTTGGAGACTCTGGAGAGATCCCTGTAATTGGAGATCTTGGGGTCTGTTCCCTAGGTGGAGATCTTGTCGTATGTTCACTTGTATACGGGTTGTATCTCAACGCGCTAATACTCCTTAGGGTTGTACGTGCATGTCTAGAAGCTCGTCTTCTACAGGTTATTTCTGCAGCCTCAGCCTTTAATAAATCGGCTGTTTCCAAATATAGTTGCTCTTCGTAGCGTTGTATTGTTTCCAATACTTTCATCCTCCTGATGATGTCATCCATATATATATTGGACATGATGGTTTTTTCACTGTGTAATGAATAACAGTAATGGTAAAATATGAAGCGTACGCGTTATTTATAGGAAAATGTAGGATTGACCTCCATGCTAAAAATAACTTTTTTGTAAAAGTATAGTGTATGTTATTATTACATCGGATTGACCTACTTTACTAGTATAAAAAGCCAATATTGAAAAATAGGTTACACTCTTATTCACGATGAATGACCTACAAGATTTGTTATCTACAGCGATGAATAATACTGTACTCCCTCTGGATACATATTATCAGCAACCCCCAGCAATGGTGTATCAACCAACACAGACTACACCACAACAAATACAACCAAATAAGGAAGAGAGTCAGATGAAAAACATGGACGATTGATGGGTGGTGACTATTGTCGTGGTAAGGTTACAAGTGGGGCATATTGTCCTACATGTCGTGGGAAACATTGCGGTGAATAGTTTTGTAAAACACTATTATATAATAACGGCCCTTTTCAGGGTCCAAAATAAAATGAAATAAAAGCCTCTTGGATTTGTCAAAGTACTATTTATTATATATTTCTATTACAACATCAAAACACAACATCAAATATAATAAAATGAAAACCTTATTATATTTTAGTTCTATTTTTATAAAATAGTCAATAGTTATCTTATAGATACAATAGTCTCTTTTTGCGAAATGCCTTCAAAGGCACTCTCTCCTTGACAGAGTCGTCAAATCGTGGTTTCTTTTTCAACGGTGCCTCAAAATCATCTAGAGTATCCATCAGGGTTCTCTGTCCTTTTTGTTTTGGAGTTGAACAGGTCATTATTGGTAGTTCACCCTTAAATGGTGTTCCATGTGAAATATCATCATCTATTTCTATATCCATGTCACAAATGTCCTCCACATCCCGTGTTTTATTGGTGTTCATATTGGTCTGTATAGCAATATCTGATTGTTTACCACCCTCCGAACAATCACTCTCTTTCGTATCTGTTTTATTATACGACGGATAAATAGTGTTCTCCTTTTTCAATGTATATCTTTCAGGGCATGTATTTGCATAATGTCCTGGTTGTTTACATTTATAACATATCTTATTTATAGATTTCGTCGGTTCTTCTGTTTTATTAATACATTCATTCGCATAGTGACCTCTTTTCTTACAAATATAACAATGAACGTTATTTTGTCCATGTTCATGTCCATATGCTTTATACCATAAATCATTTAGCTTAAGATTCATTTCATTTAATTGTTGCTGGATATTCATAATTGTTACTGAATGATTGTTACTGAATGATTGTCAAAGTAGTGAATAAATAATATCCATAAAATAACCTATATTTATAGTAAACTGATGTAGTTATATTTAGATAATTGATATAAATAGAAATATATCTATTAATAGCCTCTAAGAAAAGTGTACATAAGAATAGAAAATCAAAATAACAAATCAGTCTTATAATAATGGCTACAAAATTAGTAGAATATTCAGATTCTTCTAGTAGTGATGAATCTTCAAATGAGGATTCTTCAAATGAATCTTCATATGATGATTCCTCAAATAAAATATTACACACTAATGATAAACAAACATATTATAAAATTAATGAATTACAAAGTAGAAAATCTAGAAAATATAGATCTCAAAGTAAAGTATATGATTTAACCTTTAATCAATATGTTAAACCATTCGACTTTACTAATGAATTATTTAACAATTTAGTAAAACAAATAAAAGAAAAATCAAATGTACAACCAAATGATAAAATTAGATTTTCCATTACTCATCCTACATTAGAATTTGGTATTCATATACCATTTAATGATGCTGAAAATATATCAGGAGAGACATTATTAAATGAAATTGAAAGTAATAAAGAATTTAAAATACATGATAATGGTTTGAGAATTGAATTTACTCATACATCAATGCCTATTGGAGGTAGTAGAAAAACAATGCATCATGGTAGTGAAAAAAGCATTGATAATATGATAAATATAAAACGTAGTATTATTAAAATTGAAAATAGTGAAGATAGTATGTGTTTAGCTAGATCCATTGTTGTATGTATGTGTAAATTAAATACTGATAAACGTGATGAATGGAAATAAAAATGGGATGAAATTAGAAAAACGGACAGACTTCTTCAAAAACAAGAAGCTGAAAAATTATTAAATAAAGTAGGTATAAGCATAAACCAGAAATGTGGTATTGAAGAATATAAAATAATACAAAATGAAATATACCCGGAATATATTATTAAAATACACCAACAATATGGAAAAGGAGAACATTTATTTGAACCATATACAATGACTGATAATAGTAAAGTTATTCATTTATATTATCATGATAATCATTATGATAGTATTATCTCAATTACAGGTTTTTTTGGTTATAGTTACTTTTGTGAGTATTGTGATGTAGGTTATAGTAATAAAGAGTATCATCAATGTAATAATATATGTAAATGTTATGCTCATGAATTATGTGGAAAAAAAGAACGCATTCATTGTAATAATTGTAGTCGGTGGTTTGTTAGTATATCATGTTATGAAAATCATAAAATAATTAAAGGGAAACATAAGAAAAATATATGTTCGTCTGTACAGTTATGTAAAAAATGTGATACTTTAATAATAGAAGGTAAAAACAATCCTATATGTCCAGGTTTTAAGAAATGTAAATATTGTAAATTAATAGTACCGTTGGATCATGATTGCTATATACCAATATATGTATCTGAACCATTAAAACAAGGTCCAAAAATAGTACCTTATATATTTTATGACTTTGAATGTCAGTTTGATGATGGAGAACATAAACCAAATTATTGTGTAGCTCAACGGGCATGTGACAAATGCATTTGTAAATCAGTCACCGAATATTGTGCGCATTGTAATAATATTGAAGGAGAAAAACAAATGATATTTGAAGGTGAAAATACATTACAAGAATTCTGTAAATGGTTATTTAGTCCTATTCATAATTATTCAACAGTAATAGCTCATAATGGAAGAGGTTATGATACACAATTTGTTTTAAGATATTTAATTACACATGGTACAATTAAACCAGATTTAATTATGAATGGAAATAATATTATGTTATTAAAATATAAAAATATAAGATTAATAGATTCCTTAAATTTTATAGGAATACCTTTAGCATCTTTCCCAAAAACATTTGGTTTGAAAGAATTAGCTATGGGTTGGTTTCCTTTTTGGGCTAATACTGATCAATATCAAAACTATATTGGTCCATATTTATCATTAGACTATTATAAACCAGGGTCTATGAAACCTGAAAATCGTGATATATTTATGAAATGGTATGATGATAAAATAAATAACCAAGAATTTTTTGATTTTAGAACAGAAATGAAAAAATATTGTATTTCAGATGTTGATATTTTAAGAAGAGGCTGTGGGGAATTTATAATACAATTTTTAAATAGTGATCAAATTAACCCCTTTAGGGAAGCAATAACATTACCTCAAGCTTGTAATAAAGCGTGGAGAAAAAATTATATGCCTAAAAATAGTCTTGGGGTCATATCTGATAGTGGATATCCTAACAACAAAACTAAATATTCTATTAAAGGACTAAGATGGCTTCAGGCCTATAGCACTGATTTAAATAAGAAAATTTGTCATGCATTAAATGGAGGCGAAAAAAAAATAGGTAAATATCATGTAGATGGATATTGTGATGGTATAATATATGAATTTCTGGGTTGTTTATATCATGGCTGTGAGAGGTGTTATCCAAATAGAAAATATATTAACCCATATACTAAAAAAACAATGCATCAACTTCATGAAGAAACTATTAAACGATTTAACGAGCTTAAATTATTAGGCTATAAAATTATATATATATGGGAATGTGATTTTGATAATTATAAGGATATCAACATCCAATATAAAAATAATATAAATGTATTATATCCATATAGAGAACATATTAAACCTAGAGATGCTCTATTTGGAGGTAGAACAAATGCTGTAAAATTATATCATAAAATAAAAGATGATGAACAAATAAAATATGTTGATATATGTTCATTATATCCATAAGTTAATAAATATAAAAAATATCCATGTGGACATCCAAATATATTAAGTCAGGAACAAATTGATATAAAATGTATTAGAGACTATCAGGGGTTGATAAAATGCAAAATACTACCACCTCAAACATTATGGATGCCTGTATTGCCAATACATTGTAATAAAAAAAATGATATTTACTCTATGTTATACATGTGCAAAGAAAGAAGATGATTATTGCAATCATACAGAAAATCAAAGGGCTTTAATTGGTACATGGACAACTGTAGAAATACAGAAAGCGTTAGATAAAGGCTATCAAATATTAGAAACATATCAAATATGGCATTGGAATAATTGGAGTTCAGATGTATATAAACAATATATTGATAAATATTTAAAAATGAAACAAGAGGCTAGTGGTTATCCAAATTGGGTTAAAAATGAAGATGATGAAAAGATATTTAAAACTGATTATTTTGATGCAGAAGGTATTGTACTAGAAAATATTAAATATAATCCTGGAAAACGAGCATTTGCAAAAACTATGCTTAACTGTTTATGTGGTAAAAATGCTCAAAATAACATATTGCCTCATTGTGAATATATTAGTAAAGTCTCAAGATTTTTCGATATTATGAATGATAGTAATATTGAGGTCAGCAGTATTGATATGTTTGATCATGATAATTTTATATTAGTGAATTATAAAGATATAACTGATGAAATTGAACCTCATTCATCAGCTAATGTTGTGGTTTGTAACTGCATATGCAAGATTAGAATTGTATGCAGTTCTTGAACTATTAGATGATAGAGTGTTATACTATGATACAGACAGTTGTATATTTGTATATAAACCAGGGGAATACAATATTCCTATTGTTGACAGTCGCTTAGGTAAATGGACTGATGAAGTACCTGATGGAAAAATTATAAGCTATGTTGGTTTAGGCCCTACAAATTATGGGTATCAATATGATGTAAATGGTAGTATATTTACAAAATGTAAAGTAAAATGAATTACATTAGATTACAATACATCTCAAAAAGTAAACTTTGAATCTATGATTAAATGTATAAATGATAGAAAAAATTATTCTATACATATCACATATAATTCACGTATTAAAAAATCTAAAAATAGAAAGGTCACTAGTGAAACATTTCGATCAGTATATACAAAACGATTAGTTGTAGATAACTATTCGACTGTACCATACGGTTTTTATCATGATTAAAAACATGGGGGTTTATGAATCAGAATACATAGAGTTAAGAACAATTTTTGTTAACAATATGGCAGATATTAATAGCATTTGTGAAACTATTGGAATTCCTGATACTAATATCGCAACACACCAAAAAAGATTTAGTAATGACAATATTATTTTGGCTGCATCATTATTTAATAGTTGGTATCGTGTTGCTATAAATATACTACCGTTATATGGTATAACACCTAAATTAATGTTAGTCTATGGTTATTATGTTACAAATAACAAGCAGACCAGTAGGTTATTAATGAATGATGATGATGAAACACAATATATGTTCATTGACACTCATAGAGAATATTTTAAAGAAATAAGTGATGTTATGGAAAAAAAATTATATCATCAACAAGTTACCATTTTAAATAAAATGGCAGAGTTAAATTTAAATGTTGTACCAGTTGAAATTAGACAAATGATATATAAGGATCTTGTTAATAGTTCTATAATGAATAAAAAGTTAAAAGAGGAATTAATGAATCAATGGATGAATATACAATTCACATTTGTGTCAAGAGAGGCGTTATATTATGATTATTCAAAGAGTCTTAAATTAATGACCTATTTAAGAACAGATATAGAATCAAGAGATGATATTTCGAATTATACTAAACAACAATTATTTGATCTAATCAACGAAAGATTAGAAGACTTGGAAGATCTTACCAGCACATTATGGAAGTTTGAAATAAGAAATGCAACATTTGACGATCTAAACAATATATTAATTGCAAGTAAGAATAGAAGTGATTGTTATATGTGTATTTCACAATATTTACAAACAAGATTTAACCTTGGATATTCGAGTAAACCTTATACTGTGCCTATAGTACGAGGTTTTATAATTTTAAACCATCGTGTTGGAAAATATACAATTAAACAAATCATTAAAAAAGGTGCTGTGAACAAGGTGGGTATGAATATACCTATAAATACATTATATGATGATTTACAGATATATTGCTCTGTAATATTTCAAGCTGGTAACCTTCATATAGCTCCCGAACTAGTAGCTATAATCAACAATAATTAACGAAGATGTCAAAGATATGGTCGAAATCATATATTTCATTATATTATATTCTTGAATATAATTTATATACAGAAGCTTTGTATCAAACTATTGACTTCAATATGGAAACAGATGAAGAAATTTATGAGAATTTATATCAAATAAGAACATTTGATATATTTCAAAAGAATATAGAGGAGTTTTTACAAACGGAATATAATGATGTTATTCTGAATATGAATGCAATAAACGTTCATGATTGGAAAAAATATGTAGCTAATAATAGAGATGTATTAGCTCTTATAAGGTCGTGGATATATGACTGTTATCAATTAGATCTTTAAAGATGACGGCAACTAGACGTACATTAGCTACCGGAATCTATAAAGCAGCATTAGTAGATGCCTTTATAGATATGGCCGAGGAATTTGATGGTATAAGCTATGATATTATAGAACGAGAATTAAAGTCTCAACACTTTTACAACGCCTTTGTAAAGAGTGTTGATTGGATGAGTCTTATATTTTTACGTGGTGTTGTGCATTGGAGTTTTGATGAATTACACACTGAAATAGTAAACAACAAGGATATTATCCCAATGTTATATAAATATTGGAATATCTATATGGATGTAGATAATAATGATGTAATACGTTTATTAGAATTGTAATTTTTGAATACTACATAACCTATATTAGACTTTTTATAAATTGACCTGTTACTATTAATAGAATTGTATGACCTATATTAGACATTTTTGATTTGATATGTTACTAATAATAGCGATGTGATAGCTGTTATAAGATTTTGTTATAGAAAACTGTTATCAGTTAGAACTTTTAAAATGGCTGAAAACACACGCACATTAGATAGTGATGTATACAAGGCAGCATTAGTACATGCGTTTATGAATAACACAGATACACCTATTAATAGATTGTTGTAATAGCTCTTATAAGATTGTGTTATAGAAAACTGTTATCAGTTAGAACTTTTAAAATGGCTGAAAACACACGCACATTAGATAGCGATGTATACAAGGCAGCATTAGTACATGCGTTTATGAATAACACAGATACACTTGAGACTATGAGTTATGATATTATAGAACGAGAATTAAAGGGACCACACTTTTACGGCAACTTTCTGGACAGCGTTGAGTACATGAGTCTTATTTTTCTATGTGAAGTTGAACGTTGGAGTTTGGATGAATTTAACACTGGAATAGTAAACAATGACAATGTTCCAGTATGGTTATTTAAATGCTGGAAGACATATATGGAACTACATAATAAACCTGGATGGGAAAATGTTGAAGATGATGACATGGAAGTGTTATATTATATGGAAACAATTTGAGAATTACATTATATGATGTAATTTTGAACATTACAATATATGAACTACATTGGACTATTTTTAGATTTGATAGTATTGATAATATTATGTAATTAAATAACATATTTTAGGAATATATATGTTAGTCATTACTTGTACACCATGGAAGGTAGTATGTTTTTACATCATCCATGTAATATTTTTATTTGTGGTCCAAGTGGTTGTGGTAAAACACAATTTGTTAAACAATTAATCAAATATAAAAAAGATATATTTGATATTGTTCCAAAAAAATAATATGGTGTTATAAAGAATGGCAATCTATTTATGGAGATTTACAAGAAAGTGAGGGTACTTCGATTAAGTTTATAGATGGAATACCTGAAAATGATGAAGATATTACATCTGACATATCAAATCCATGTTTAATAGTTTTTGACGATATGTTGGGGGATGTTGATGAAGAAAAAATCAAATTATGGTTTACACGTAAAGGTCATCATCGTAATGCTAGTATAATATATATAACTCAAAACATGTATCAACAATCTAAATCATCGAGAACAATAAGTTTAAATTCTCATTATATGATACTATTTCAAAATAGTAGAGATAAAGGTCAAATAAAAGTATTGGCTAATCAAACACAATTACCCCATTTATTACATGCATACCACGATGTTACTACAAACCCTCATGGTTATTTATTACTAGATTTCCATCCAGCAACTCCAGAACAATTTAGAATTAGAACAGACATTTTTCATCATTGGCAAACAGGGGATGATAGAGGAGCTATAATATATACACATTAGATCTTTATTTTTTTCATTTACATTTTAGTAATCATGGAGGGTACACCAACTTCATTAATTAAAGCATTAACAAATTTGGAGGCTGAAAGAAATCATGAACATAGAATTATTTTATTAAATAAGGGTTTATCCCAAATGATGAAATGGTTTATATTAGCCTCAAAAAATATTTTAGATAAAAAAATAAAATTACCTAAACCTACACAAACATTTATGGACAAAAATAAACATATTCTTGAACAAATTGTTGATGATAATGTAAGTTTAGATAAAAAGAGAGAATTAATTTTAACTCCTGGAGGTATGGGTTTGTTGGGGGGAGGTTTAATAAAAACACTAATAAAATGGGATGGTAAAAAAATGATTAGAAGTTTAAAATCTCCTAAAAACTCTCCTAATAGACAAAATCATAGCGGTAAAAAACAACCTAGAAAACGAACCTCTGGTAAACAAAAACAAGTGGCTAAAAAACAACCTAGAAAAAAACAAACTAAACAAATAAAATCACCAACCGTAAAAAAACCAATAGGTAAAAATATGAATCTTTTAAGAAAAACTATGTTAAATAGTGATCGTAAAGCAAATTTAAAACTAAGATTAAAAAATAAAATATTAAATAAACAAAATCCTACTAGTTATCCATTACTTAGAAAAATATTAGGAACACCTGTTATAAATATAAATCATCAAAATAAAAACCAAAATTTAACAGATTTAATATCTGAAAATTCATTTATTTTAGATAATCAAAATTTAAAATCTAGAACTCCATCACCTATATTACCTTCATTATCACCAAATAATGTATCACAAATATTAACATCCATAGAAAAAACAATATACCTGATAGCGATACATTTATTAATAATAGTATTAATAATAGTATTAATAGTAATCATGTTCCATTGCATTTACCTTTAGCGCCACATTATCAACTTGTTAGTGATCCATCTATAAATAACTTCCAAAACAATACTGATTTTTCAAATATATCTGGGTTATATGTGGATAATAATGATACTAGTACATTTCCATTTACAGCTACAAAAGTAGATCCTAAAGCTTTATTGGGAAGTTCTGAAATATCAGATGATTTATCATTTTTTCATCCAAGTAGAACTTCTACACCAATTAGTAATATGTCATTTGAATATGATGATCCTAGATCTCCTAGCCCTATAATATCACGTTTCCAACCATTAAATACCCCAACAAATAAAAATACATCATTTTTAATACCAAATAAAAAAATGAGTAAAAAAACTTTAAAATTTAAAACTAAAATGGATAAACAAAATTTAAAAAAAAAATTGATTAAAAAGTATATTTAATTAAGGTATAAATACATTGGATATATTTTATATAAATCACTTGCATTTAAACTTGTGAACGATATGGCTGGAAGAAAATCGAGAAAACCTAAAAGAAGGTGTAATAATATTACCATCAAAAGAGTACAGAGAGGTGGTGGTAGAGGTCGAAGAGGAAGAAGGCGAAATCAAATTGGTGGTAATCCTGCTATGCCATTGTTGATTCTAGGTTCAATGTTAGCACCAGTTATAGAAAGATCACTTGGAGGTTTAATCGAAAAAATATAGTTTTTTATAATGGTAAAATCTAATAAAACACCATTAATTAAAAAAAATGGAGAAATGTTGATAGCATTGTCAAATTCACCTAAAAAATTTAGAAGAAATATAATTGTACATGCCCCAAATGACCTAATTAATAGTATAAGTAAGTGACATACTGGTCATACATCACAGTTGAAAGCTCATAGTAAACACATACGAAAATTAGCTGATCATAAAATAAGTATTAAACAAAAGAAAAAAATATTAAATAATAAAAATAATAGTCATTTACTTTCATTATTAGGAACTATTATTAAACCTATTTTAAAAGAAATATGAAAAAAATGGTTATGGTTCCAATGAAAACATTAGAAGAAATGAATCAATGGAAAACTCAGCATAATCCTACTTTACCAGTTAATCCTGATATTAGTAAAACGTCAAATTTACAATCTGAAATGGGTAATATTTTAAAACGAGATGATTTAAATGAATCAGATAAATCAAGATTATTTGGGGAAACATTTCATAAATTTAAATTATCACATACTAAAGCTATATCACAAACTATATCTAAAAATAACTCTGAAAATACCACCATAAAAAATGTACATGGAATTAATGATGATATTATTGAAAGTATTCCTAAAACTATGCAACATAAAGGTACATTATTATTAGAACGTTTAAGACGAGATCCAAATATAAAATGGAATGAAAAAGGTGTTTTAGAAATTAATGGAAAAGCAATTGCAGGTTCAAATATAATAGATTTAGTTAATGATGTAATTAGACAAAGAAAAAAATCACAACCTCCAACTGGTTGGAATTATTTTTCTAAAATTTTAAAAGATATTAATATACCAAAAGAATATATAGGAAATAAACAACGATGGTTATCAATGCAAAAAGGGGTTGATAGTGATGATGATGAAGAATATTTTTTCAAAATATGCATGGGTAATACCTATTAAAAATAAAAGTGGAGACACAATGATTAAAGCATTTCAAACCATTTTAAATAAATCTAACAGAATTCCTAAATCATTACAAACAGATAAAGGAATTTAAAAATAAAATATTTCAAACATTTTTAAAAAATAATAACATTTATTTTTTTACAACTGAAAACCCGGAAACAAAAGCTAGTATTGTTGAACGTTTTCAGCGCACTTTAAAGAATAGAATGTGGAAGTTTTTTACACATAATAAAACTAGAAAATATATAAATAAAATAAATGATATAGTTTATGCTTATAATCATAGCTTTCATAGAAGTATTCAAACATCTCCTGTACTAGTTACAGAAAAAAATGAACCAGAAATAACCGATATCTTATTTGGTGATAATATTAAAACAAATAAAACAAATAAAATAGAAATTAACGATTTAGTTAGAATTAATAAAACTAAAAAAACATTTGATAAAGGTTATTTACCCAATTGGACAATTGAATTATTTAAAGTTTATAAAATTAATAATTCAAATCCAGTATCCGTGAAAATAAAGGATTGAATGATATAATAAAAGGATCATTTTATTTACAAGAAATTCAAACTATAAAAGACAATAAAATTTATGATATTGATTCAGTTGTTGGAAAACGTACACGGATAATAAACGGTAAGAAAATAAAAGAAATAAATGTACATTGGGAAGGGTATCCAAAAACATTTAATTCTTTGATTCCAGAAACAAATTTAGTGTAATGTCCGATGAATCAAATATTACATTTTCATTTGGTGATAAAAAAATTACTGAGGAGTCAAATATTATAATACCATTTTGTAACAGAAAACCAAAAAATACATTAATATTTATTTCACAAATCATTGCGATTTATTTCATTATTATAGCAGCTATCGTACAATTAAGTCTACAAAATACAAACAAAGATTTATGGATAATATTACTAAGTAGTTCATTAGGATATATATTACCATCACCAAATTTAAAATTTGATAAGAAAAAATGAATTCTTTTTATGTAACTTTAATTAGTGATTCTTCATAGGAAACATTTCCAAATAATACATTACATAATTTTACAACCAAATTACCTAAATCAATAAATATAAAAAAAGAAAATTGGGAAGTATCCTTAGTTGAATTAATTCATCCATCACAAATTATAAATATAAATAAAGAGGATTCAGTTTTTTATTATGATACTAGTGATTCAATATTAGGTAACATTATATTCTTAGCTTCTAGTGCTACTTATGAAAATGGATTTCATAAATGAAATGTATAAAACCGGGTATATATTCAGGAATTGCTCATGTTGTATATGAAATTATTAAGTATTTACAACAATGTTTAAAGTATACTTTTGTGAATGATGAAATAAATGTATCTATATCATTATCAAAAACTAGTAAAAGACCTGAAATAAATTATATTGTAAAATTAAAGATCCAAAACATACTATAGGTAAAGTAGGTCTTTTATTTTCAGATTCTTTATTTGAAAAATTAGGAGGAGATAAAAACAATAATCGTATTATTTATGATAACGCCCTAGATTCTTTTCCTTTTGCCTCTGATTTAAATATAGGTTCAAATCAATTATTTATTTATTCCGATATAATAGATTATAGTTTATTAGGAGGTATAGAAAGTCCTATTTTAAGAATAGTACCATTTGAAAATGAAAATAAATCATTTCAGGTACATAGAGAATTTATACACAAACATTACTTATCAATATCAAAATCTATTTTTGATGAAATAAAAATATTTATAACAGGAGAATCAGGTAATCCTATTAACTTTGTTAGCGGTAAGACAATATTAACATTACATTTTAGAGAAAAGAAACAAATATGAATATTACAAATTCTTTTTATGTAACATTAATAAATGATAAAGTCGAACATGTATCAAAAAATAAAAGTGATTTTACAACTAAATTAGCTAAAACAATTAATTTTAATAAAGAAGAATGGAAAGTTGCATTAGTTGAATTAATTATACCATCACATGTAATTAACATAAATTCAACAAATGATACCTTTTTTTTTAGCAGTAAGAGATATTAAAACAAAAGCAATTAATTCTAAAAATGAAGTTTGGCTAGAGGGATCTAATGTTGGAACAATTCGTCCTGATTTTCAATATAGAAAATTAATGGAACAAGCACTAAATAGAACAGGCATACTTGTATTTTTGAACCAAGAAACTTCTGTAAGTCAATATTCTAATAGACTTGGTACATTTAAATGTACTATACCCCGTGGAGGATATACACATATTGAACATTTATTAGAGGTAATTAATGCACAAATAGACAAATATTTCGCAAAGGCTTAACTTTAGATTATGATGTTTATAAAACTACTAAAACAGGTATTGTTATAAAAATAGTTTATGGTGATATTACAAAACGAATTTATTTAAAATCGAATGATAATAGTCATATTGGATTAATTTTTCATAAAGATATCATTGCACAATTTGGGGGAAGTTTAGAAAATCTTATTGATATAGACCAGTTTAACAAAATAAATGTAAAAATCTATGGATTTTTTTTTTTAATAATAGAGAGGATTTAATATAATGTAGACTTAAATATAAATTTTAATAATTTGTACATTTATAGCGATATAGTAGATCACACAATAGTAGGTCATATAGAAAGTCAATTATTAAGAATTATTGAATATCAAACATCTATTGTTAATAATAATAATCATTTAGAATTTAAAAATGATCATTATTTACCTGTAAGTAAATCTAATTTTGACGAACTTACTATATTAATAAGAGGTGACACTGGTGAAGAGGTTCATTTTATGAAAGGTGTTACAATTGTAAAGCTGCATTTTAAAATATATAATATTGCCAGTATATAGAGGCCGAGGTAAACAATATGGGTATGGGATAGGAAGTATAATAAAAGGTATAACCAAAAAAACTATACCTCTATTAGGTAAATATATTTTAAATACACTTAAACATGATGGAATAAATGAAAGTATTGGAGCATTTACAGATATTGTTAAACATGGAAAAAATGTAAAGCAAGTTGTAGGAAACAGAGGGCTACAAACAATTAAAAAATTAAGTAGAAATTTATTATCTGGTTTAGATCATTCTATTCAAGGAAGGCAA
Source organism: Archivesica marissinica (assembly GCA_014843695.1). NCBI lineage: Eukaryota > Metazoa > Mollusca > Bivalvia > Venerida > Vesicomyidae > Archivesica > Archivesica marissinica. The sequence goes on along the minus strand of CM026404.1, from coordinate 18,309,540 downwards.
ACACTATTTAAAACTAAAAAAAGATCGTCTAAGAAAACTATAAAATCAAAAGGAGGTAGGAAAAAATTTCATTTGAAAAAAAAGAAACGAAGAGGTAAGGTTAATAAACAGTCATTAGATATATTTGATTAAAATATGATGGAACATGGATCATGTGGATGTAGTAAAAGTGAAATAGATGTTAATAGTGTACCTCCTACCATGGCTTCTATGGTAGAAGGTCAATGGACCGAACATTATCCAATTGTTAACCCTAGAAATAATGATGGTCCTATAGAATTTATGATTCCTGCACAAACACAAAAATGGACTGATATTAATCAGTCATATTTAAGATTACGATTAAAAATAACAAAAGAGGATGGCACTGATATTGAAGATGCTACAATTAACAATTTTTTCCATAGTCTATTTACCAGTATTGATTTATACTTGAATAATAAATTAATTCCATGTACAGATACATATGGGTATAGAGCTTATTTTGAAAATTTACTAGGTACATCAGCTCAACATAAAATTACTATACTAAATGATTTAGAATTGTTTAAATTATACAAATCAGGTGATGTTACAAAAAATACATCTAGAAGGGTGGCTAGAAAGAAAAGAAAAAATTACAGGCAAAAATTTAGAAATGTGTGGGCAAATACATCTTGATTTATTTTTACAAGAAAAATATTTACCTAATGGAATAGATATAAGACTTAAACTAAATAGAGCAAGTACAGATTTTTGTTTGATGGGGTCAGATGCTAAAGGTAAAATAGATATCCTAGAAGCTGGTTATAATGTTAGAACTGTCACACTAGCACCTACTGTAGCTAATAATTTATATCAAAGCATTGCAAAAAGTAATATGAAAATACCAATTAGAAGAGCTGTAATAAAAACATTTACAATTACAGCAGGGCTACAGTCTAAAATTGATGATTATACTTTTTGTAACAAACAAAATAGATACATCATTTTGTAGAGCGATAATTCATTGCTTGTGTTAATCTATTCTGAATTCAATTGTTACTACTTTAGTAAATATAGTATCTTTGCGCGTTGGTAACAATTTGCACAGTTTTCCAATATTTCATCAACTATATTTACATGATGCATTTGGCTATGAATTTCCCATATACATTAACCCATTCAACACCAAGTAACTGACATGGACTGGTCCATGATATTCATAAACCAATAAATGAATCAGAAAATCACATTTGGACAAGTTCAATTATCAAAATGGGTAATTATGTCTAAAAATAGTCATATCACTGGCAAAAAGTGCAGATCCTGATGAGACGGCTCGTCACGAGCCGGCTCATCTGGATCTACACTTTTTGTAAGCCTATTTAGAGGTCTGTGGTGTTGAAAGGGTTAATAGTTAAACAAATCATTTTAGTTTGTTGTATTTTAATAGCTAATTAAGAAAAGCCACGGGACTATTTGTTAGCAAAGAGCGCAAGCATCCAGAAACAGTGAAAGTGAGTCAATTGCCGTAGTAACCAATATGAATTGAAAACCGGAACGAGGCTCTTTTCGGTGGAAAGATCCCAGTGCTATGGAAAGGCCTATTCATTTTTATTTTAAGTCAGAATTAAATTTATTGAATTAAACGAATAGAATATTTTATTATTATATTATATCATTATATAACGTTTATGGTAGGTTATCAAGTTTCAAAACTATTAAATTCTAAATAATGTACAAACTAGCTGTGCTGCAAACTAGCAACTTATTAACGTTACAATAATAATTGCACCATGACATATACATAACAGAAACAAAAACTGATGTTTAACAGAGTCCATCTGTGCTATACATCACACAAATATCAACAAAACACACAGTCAGGTTCAATAAACAATTCACATTCAGTGTCAGAAATGACCAAACACACAACGGCGCCTCTCCCTAACTGTAGAAACTCGTTAACTATGTCACGCAAGTCTATGGAATCAGTTTTGCTTTTATGAACATGCAGCACCATCAAACTATTCAGTCTCACTTGGCTCATTGTGGTACAGAGGTAGGTCTTAACTGCGTAAAGCGGAAAATGTTCTTTCACTAGTGGCATTGGTTGCAAGAATCACTAGCAAGATTTTCACAAGAGTCACTATCTCAGAAAATAATCCTCCAGCGGCAGTGGATTGTTGTCGTAAGTACAGCAGAATTTCGGACAGAGTCACTGAATTCTGATCGTTGGTTGTAAAATGTGTGTGTAAAGTCTCGAGTTGCAGTCAGTGAGTCTTTATTGAGGTCACTGTTGTATAAATCGCACACTATGTCAAGTTCTTGAGTGTATTCAGTGCTACCTGGCTGTGCTGCTTTGCATATAACGTGAATGTGCAGTCCGTTAAACTGGCATGATTGATCAAAGTCGCCCTGGTGCCACCAGACACAATATTATTTAAGAAAGTTTTTAAAGTGTCAATTTGACACTTTTCTTGCTCTGACATAATGGAATAGTTAACTAAAGGTGTCCAACTTGCGAATGTCATATGTGTAATCGTCCTCCGTCACATATCTGGATAGGGCCATGTGGGAAGTAGTGTGGTTCTCTCCATTGCTGTCTGTTTATATTGTTATACGGTCTGTTAGAGTTATTGATGTACCTGGGTGCCGTTTTGGGTATTTGAGTGGGTGGTTGTGTGGGTGTTGCATTGTTCTTTGGCTCTGGTGCTATGTGGGTGGTTGTTGCTTTTTGGGAGGTCTGTTTATTTGAGATGTGAGTTTGTGTAGTAGTTCCTAATTTTACTACATCAGTAAGGATGGTTTTTATTTCCTCAGTTTTATTTACCAGGAGTGGGGCTATTTTATTGATTAGGTCAGTTGTTATGTGTGCGGTGGTATTGGTCTGAACGGGCAGTGTGTCCTGTGTGCGGGGCATAACCTGCGGTGCTGGGTTTAGCCCAAGCTGATGGCATTTGTTGTTATACGTTTGTGTTAGGGTGTTGTTGGTAATATTTATGGATTGTTTATATCTCAAGTACACGGGGCATCCCTTGAAAGCAGCACTGTGGGGACGTTCACAGTTTGCACACTTTTTCTTGTGTATATTTTTACATTGATTATGTTGGTGGGGTGCAGCGCAGTGTGGGCACTTTACTGTTTTTCTACATTTATTTGTTGTATGGCCATGCATTTGGCAGTTATTACATCTGAGTGGTTTTAGGAGTGCTGGAGAGACAGGTTCATTTAGGTCTACTAGTTTAATAGGGGCCTCCTCTGATTTGAAAGTGATTGTTGCTGTTTGGGCTGGTGTTGTTATGTTGTCTTTATAACTGTATCCCCTCTGTATGTCGATGATGTCCGGGTTATTTTGTTTTAGAGAATGCGTGAAATTATCAAAATTATCTATATTTGTTAATTTGATGATTCCTTTTGCCTGCTTATTTATTTGAGTTTTTACATATTTTACTTTGAAGTTATATTTTCCATAAGAGAAGTGTGCCTGTGTTATTTTTTTTGTTCCGCTATTTTGAAGGTTAGAGCATTCTTGTATTTTGCATGTATTGGTATTGTCTGATGGCAGAAGGCGTGTCCAATAAATGAGGCAAAACTCCTCCCTACCTCATCCATTTTGTTTTCAGGGACTCTTTCCATTACAGAAATTAGAGTTATAAACACCCAACATATTGGGTGATGACTGGGTGCTCGGGTGGGTATTTTGGGGGAGGTATTTGTCTTCCCACCCTTCCCAACCAGTGCCCATTCATCATCCTCGTGCTCTACCTGTGCTCTTTTATGAGCGGGAGCCGATCCACTTATGTCGGGTGATGACAACCCGCTGCAATCTCTGTCCCTTTTTTTATTATTTGAGGGAAGTGGGATTTTTGACCTACATGTAACATTCACTGTTCTCCTGGGTGTTTCATTTTCATCATGGTTGGGTGTATCGATTTGAACTAGGATTGGTGATTCATTTATCACCAGTTTGCTTGGTGGGGAGAGTGATTCAGACCCCGCCGAGGAGTCCATATCTTTCCTCTTTATCCCCACTATTGGTGTGCTCATAGGGTTCAACTCCATTATAAATATATGTTTAAGCGGACACACTCTCTATATATATATATATATATATATATATGGGTGAAAATTTGATTAGGTGCCTCTTTGTTATAAATATGTATCCAAACCCAAGTTAAAAGGAATGGATGTTTTTCACATCCATGTGAATCAGTAATATATCAAGGGTATATATATTTAGCTTTGCCACGCAATATTGCAAAGCATTTGGTTGCTATGGCAACAAGATGCTGGGTGTCGACCTGACAAAATGTGAACACCGTTACGGACAAGTGAACATAAATATGGCTAAAACAATATCATAAGAAATGATTTGGGCGGAATTTTACATATATAACATCGTTGCTTCATGCATGACCATATATACCAAGTGTTTCCATGTATTTTGTTCCTAATTTATTGCTAATATGCCTGTAACGGTGTTGACATATGCATTTGCGAAAGAAAACAAAACTTCGTTTTTGTATTACTTATAAACATGACAATTTATGCGTTTGAAAACAACACCATATGGTGGTATTTGCACTAAGTAAATGAAATGAAGATGTTTTGGATTTAATGTTAGTACTTGTTGATAAGAAATCGAATAACGCGTGCATGTAACGGTGTTGACAGTTCGGTAACGGTGTTGACACTACAGTAAGGGGTTTTGCAAATATGTAGCAATGGATAGCATTATTTCAGTTAAATATATTAATATACTCGTATGGCATGTTGACTTCTTTCCTAAAGGTAGTAATAATTAACAGCAATAACGAGAACAATTTTATTTCTCGAAATCTAAAAAATCAAAACATGTTACTGTCATGTATAATAATCCCATTGGAACATTAATTTATACAAAATGCAAATAATTATGTAATAATGACATTCATATACTGCCCTGTAAATGAGTACTATCAAACGCACTTCATCACCGGGTGTTATATATCGTGTTACAATGTGGATCACATATTTCCTATTCTAAGTACTAGTGTTACAATATGGGCTGTGTTTCTCTGGCAATAACTACTGGGATGCGATCCATGTTGTAACATGATAAGGCGGGGCCTGTGAGTGCGGGACAAAGTCAAAATGACAAGTTGTGACTCGATCTTCACTTATAGGACATGAATTCAAGTAACATAACAGTCAACAGCAAAATAACAAACTTTTAAGCAAAGTATGGGCACATAGAGAACAGTTGCATTTCCCATTCATTGTCATCGAGTCGAATTGTGTTACAGCATGTAACTGGTGTCAGCAATCCTTAAGTAGTACTAGTGGTATAAATGTACAATGTATGGGACTCTTACTCCTTAGTACTTACCGCTATTACTAACGATTATTGAGACCAGTTACACGTTGTAGACCCGGCGATTATGTGTAGCAACTTCACGGACCATTGAAGACATATTATATATATCTATATACCATTAGCGATTTTCACACACACAAAGCATTACAAAGTTAAGAAATGGTATGTCTGTGACACGACATTGAATTATCACTAACATATGAACAATATAAGAACATGAACTTCAACTAATTTAGATATTTTAACGGAACGGTCAACTGTAAAACATGTCGACGATCTATGTCAAAGGAGACATTTAGTAACTAGTATGTACTGATGTCCAATCGCACACTCACTGAATGATACACATCTCCAAGTTACAGATCAAATTTTGTACAGACGGCTTCCCAGAGACTCAGAGGCATTTTCATATGTCTATTGGTAACAGGTATCATGCCCTGAAATGTAGTTGTAATTTTATCAAATTTGTACCAGATACAATCATGCATGGCAGGCCAAAAATATCTATTGATCCCAATTTTGTGCATTACTTTAACTTCGAAAGAAGAATGATCTACATCTTGGACAATACCGGGATATGGGAGGTCATCATAGTCAACCACCACCCACTGCCCAATCATGTCTACGGAGGGACTATAAGTATTGTCCGGCAAAGCAGACTGTGCTATGTTGTCCGGATCTGGCAACGCAGACTGTGCTATATTGTCCGGCAAAGCAAACTGTGCTATGTTGTCTGGAAAAGCAGACTGTGCTATGTTGTCCGGATCCGGCAACGTAGACTTTGCTATATTGTCCGGCAAAGCAAACTGTGCTACATTGTCCGGCAAAACAGACCGTGTAACATCATTTGCCAACCTTTTGTGTGGCTTGGTTAACATAACGCATTTGTTTGAAAAACATGTGCATATACCATGCTTGGTGCAAAAACAGGACAATGATTTAACATGTACTTTTGGGTCATTGTCTTTACAGATCACCTGATGGAGCAGCATTGTACCGGGCACAGACTCAATTTCTACATTTGACAACTCTTTATCTATGTCATATATTGCTTCTGGATGTATTTTGTATATTCTGACAGACAGGTTTTCGGATTTGATTGCTTCATACATGTTCTCCGCATCACAGATATCTCTCCCGTAGCCTACTAAATGATCTGCAGTGCGTTTAATTACACCCCCAACACCATCTGGGGCCCCCTTACCATGCCCAGCCTCACTAAAATTCCAGGTGACAGTTTTAAACTGATACTTCTGAGACTTGGCCTGTAGTAGATAGAAATTCTTACGGGACCTATATTGTGTTGTAGGTCCATCAGATACAAAGTGGACGGTGTCCACACTTGGGTTTTCTTGCTTTAGTGATTGTAGGATTGGGTCTAAATGAGCCCAAATTGCTGCAGGATCATGCCGTGTATTTTCAGACATTGTGCAAAAGGAATCTGGGGGAGTGCCTTTTAAATACATGACGCCCGTGTGGAGAGATACCTGGTTGCGGGAAGCGCCGAAATGCATGCCCTGTACTTCGGTGCTAAGCTTACACGCATAATTTTCACTGAAATCAATGTGAATAATGCTTTCATTTTCCGAAATATTTTCTTTTAAGCGCTTAAGCTCAGTGTACTGATGTGTAATATTATACACATGTCTGCAATATTTCTCTTTCAGAATTTTATTTGTATCTGCTACGAGCGTCTCTAACGTGCAATATATTTTATCCTTCACAGTGACCTGTACGTTTATGGTTTCAGCTTCTTTATTCGGTTTTTGTATGATTCTAGTCTCATGTCTGTTTATCCAACTGTGTACCCATACCTGCATACCTTCTTCATATACATGGGTCATAAGAGATTTTTCTTTGCACATGTCGCACTCCCTGTACATGCACTCCTTCGTTATTGTTTCACAACACAAACTTTCACACGCTTCCTTAAGGGTGCTAGCTATTAAGACACTGTGCTGTTTAAGGCGGAAAAACATGAAGTCCACATTTGCATGTAATTTACATGTACACGTGTCCCTGCTTGCACAAGTCGGATCACAAACCCAAAATGGGCGTAACTTACAAAACATCGAATACGAAATTTTCCTGACATCTTCATGTTCCTTTAGAAATTTCTTGTGCAGGTTTTTAACACTATCTGTTAAAATCCTCTTTTGCTTTTTTACTTTATTTCTTGTTATGGTATCTCTTTTTCCAGGAAGTAACCTACTGTTAATATCTTCTTCGAAGAACTTTACTACCCTTTCTCTGACTGCACTACTAACAGCATTTCTGTATGTTTTCCTTCTAATCTGATTACCCCTTGAATTTATACTATTATACCGTAACCTTTTCTGTGATATCCCTAACAGTTCATTGGCCAGGTTCATGACCTTGTATTTCTTCAGTAACTTGGCAGTGACAACACTCGAGATGACTTGCTTTAACTCCAGAGATTTGGTCTCTTTCATTTTGCGCCTCAGTTGTTGCGCAACAACACAGTGTAATATCAGTTGTTGCCGCAATTTGCCACGCAATTTACTTTTTCTCAAAATAGGAAATTGGACATCTGTGGGTTTGCCCTTTGCTTTACCTTTATTCTTCAACTTGTTCTTTAATCTGTCATACCTTTTTCTGTGCTTGTCAGCCTCTTTCGTTTTCTTAAAAAGTTCATCTTGGAGCTTTTGAATATTTTTGTAGGCCTTAGCCCTATCTCGCCTGACTTTCGTTCTTCCTCTCCTGCTGGTGCTTTCATCACTATTTTCAGCAGCTCTCGGTGACATTGGAGACGTTGGAGGAGTGATTAAATGATTTCGGATAATCTCATCCCTTTTCTTTATTTCCGTTCGTCTTTGTTTCTGCTTTTTTCTCCATTCTTTTCGTTTCACGCGTTGTGATCTTTCAGATAAGTCGTTTACTAACGGGGGCAACACATTTTCCTCCCTTCGTTTTTTCCACCTCTTGTGCTCCTTGTCTAGGTACGTTTTGTACTGGTCGGGGTTACTTCTGACCCTTTGTCTATATCTTCGCATTCGTTCTGCGGCGGAAAGCGCCATTTTATTACTTTCTTCAAGTACTCTAGCTTGTCCGATTCTCTAAAGAACTCCAACACCCAATATTCGTACCACTGATACTCGATTTCGTTTGTCAATATCGTCTGCTAGGTGGTGCATGTGTAAGGATTTCCTTATCTCCCTGCAAGTCTAATACCACAGCACTTTATTTTCTTGTTTTAACAGGATTTCCTTTTAAGGAATCATCATCTATAGCCTGTAAAAAGAGAAAAATAACTTATTAACTGGAAGCTGGGTCCATGGGACACATGTGCCCCCATTGTCAATTTGGGGGGTGTTCGTGGGTGGGAAGGGGGACCTGCGTGTCACATGAGACGCATCGTTTCACCATGGGGAACAAATGTTCCAAGTTATTTCAAAATCATTCAATGAACGATGAAGTTACAGTCTAACATACAGCTGTTTTCGTGTTTATGATCATATGTCAACACCGTTACGCATTTATCAACACCGTTACAACAATATTCGCAACGGTGTCGACCGTAACGGTGTGGACAATTTTAAATATTATTTCCATTATACTGCATTGTAATATCGCGAAATATGATAACAACGGGTGGAACTGAAAGGGTTTACCTCCTTGAACATGGCTGGAAAACAAAATAATGCTATGGTAAGTACTAACTGAGCAAGCGCTAGAATGGTGTTGACAAATAATAAACATAACTTTTGTATATACTCACGTTTTGGCTGATTTAATTAGTTCAGTTCGCGGCTTGGTGTTTGTTGTTGGCGGGAATACACAAAAGGAGGTTGAAGAGTTTGTATGGCGCGAAAATTTTAAAATCACATGGTTAGTTTTCTTTTCGTACACGAAAATATTTGTAACGGTGTTGACACTAATTTTTTTGGACAAGTTTGTTTATTATTTTAAAAATAGTTTAAAAAGGAAATTTTGGTTTGATAACTAAGTAGATCGCTGACATTTCTTCCGTGGTTTACTTACGTCAAAGAATGTGCTCGCTGTGACACGCTGTGAGACGATGATGGTCTGTTGAAGTAACGAAGGGGTGTTTCAGGACACCTCCCAGATACGAAAATACAGGGGGTCACTACATTTATTTCTTCGATATTAATGCAAAATAAAGTGTGATTTGACTATACATTTTTTGTATTACTTGTTAATGGATATAAAAAGAGATCTTATTCCAAAAAATTATCAAAAAGTAATTTTTCTGGAAGAAAATGCAAATGGACAGCAAAAGGCACCTAATCAAATTTTCACCCATATATATATAAAGATTGTATTGTTTATCTACACTGTTATTATTTGAAGATGGATTTACCAACTAGAACCAGTTCGGACAAATGTGTTAATGTGTTTATGGGGATTTTTTTATATTGTGTTTTTATAATATAATACGATTTCTAGTCTACTGGACGATGTATTAAGTATATTATTAGATAACAAATAAAATTCTATAAAATACTTCTCCTTTGTCTGATTGTTGTATAATCACAGCAGGACACTTGTATGGATGCTGGCCAGCATATGGTTGGGTTCCACAGATGATAATTTGATAACCCGTGACTTCCTGTGTTAGCTATCAACATGTACGTGTGATTTCCTGGATTAGCTAAGAAGTGTTTGTGAATGTTGATTTTATCACAGTATGGGGTGTAATCCAATATCCTCTATGGTCTGTTCTAGCACAATGGAGATTCTATAGCTTTATTTTGTTTTTTAATTAAAGTTTTTATACACTAAGTTAATTTTGTTGGTAACACTATTTATATATTCTTAATCCTCGTATTGTTTACTTTATTTTGATCCAAAAATCTAAATATGAAATCCAAAATTGAATTATTTGATACTTGTTTTGTCAGAGCTCAACATTTTTTATTACCTCCCTTGGCAGATAATATCCGATATATCCATTATATGGAAATCGGTCGTTCTGGTTGGAATCCTTTGTTTTTACTGTTGTTCCCTAACCAGATGTTGCGGTATGATGTTTTTACTGTTGTTCCCTAACCAGATGTTGCGGTATGATAAATGTGATTTTATCAATATCATGTTAATTAATTAATAATGTGTGTTTTTACGTTTATTTATTGTCGCTACCGGTTGCCCATATAAGCGACGCCTCCTGAAGAGATTAGTCATTTTAGATTTTTGGAGGATAGTGCAATGATACAGACAGAGACCCATTCCAGAGTCTCCTCTGGTTCTTTTACGTGCACGGTGTAAAGCACCGACACGAGACCTCGGTTTAACGTACCTTCTGAAAGACTGTTCATTTCTTTATGGTCAGACAGGGGATCGAACCTGCGATCCCTGGATTATCAGTCCAGTGTGTTGCCACTGGACTACAGATCCGTCTGTAATTAATTGATAAAAAATGTTTACAGATAAGTACCCATTGGCTCTACTGTAGGATATCTTGTCGAGATAATTATATAGTAATATAATACAGATATAATACAGTCAAACCTGTGTTAGTGGTCACCTATTAAGCAGCCAACCTGTATTAAGCAGCCAGTTTCCAAATTTCTAATATGTTGTTTTATTATGCATTTAACCTCTATTAAGCATCCACTTTCTGTTATTTCTCTGGCTGGCTGCTTAAGACAGGTTTAACTGTGCATGTGGATGAAAATTGATAACATCTTATGAAACAATGATAAATATAGAGGAAACCACTTAAAAGAGGACCTATATACTTTTATTGAGTATTCAGTGGCAGTAACTGGCCAATGTTTGTCATTGTTAAGAAAACCCAATTATGTTTCTGGGCCTCTGGGTTCGACATGTACATGCAGTATATTTTAGCTTTCGCCACCCATGCTTCATCTCCAATCACCCAGCCATGACTTTCACAAAACTTCAGGACCAAGCCTAATTGCCATATGATCCACCCTATTATTTCATAGAGTTGTTACCCTTTAGTTTATACAAATTTATTTTAGCTCGATTGCGAAATATAAGTTCTTACATCGCCACGAGGGAGAGAGAAGAGGAAATGTGAAATTTAAATGCCTTGGCCTAAGGGCACAAACGTAACTGCTCCAGCGGGGCTCAAACTCTGGAACTTTCGCACCCGAAGCAAACGCTCATCCACTGCGCTATCATGACTTCCTTTGATGAAGGTTTGTTTGCACTTCATCTATAAGGCTGGCTTTTACTTTACAGAATCAGTACCAAGCCTAGTTGTTGTCTCGCCTATTTGCATATAACAACCATGAAATATAATTCTTTAATAACTTGCATGCTGTGTCTAGGGGTTGTTCACTGCCCCTCTAACAACCCCCGCACCCCTCCCCCCGATTGCACTTGAAACTGAATTTTGGCCAAAAATAGTCCAATTTCAGAAATTATTTATGCGTCAAGAAAGCTGACATATTGTCACAAAAACTCAAAAGTTATTGCTTTGAAACTTGGCATGCACATCCGAGTACTAATTCTCTTCTGAATTTTGGAGCAAAATAGTCCGTTTTCAGAAATTATTTGTGTTCTAATTGTCTTCACCCATAGTATCCCCAAGAGCCAAGATTATTAATTCTCTACACCAACAGTAAGTCTCCACCCACCAAGAGTGATTTGAATTTTGCCAAGTTTGGTGAAAATCCAAGGGTTTTGGATAGCTTTGTTTTGAAAATTGTTCAAAAGGCTGTAAATCTGTCAAAAACCATCAAACCGGGATGGAATTTCAATATGCACAACTGGACATAATACTAATGCTTCCTGCCAAGTTTGGTGAAACAAGGGGTTTTGGAGATGAAGTGCGGACATGGTAAACTGGACAGGCGGCAAAGACAAAACCTGTATGTCTTCCCCCAACCGGGATTTCATTGCCCTGTGGTTCGTAGGAAATGTTGGTTTGTCAAGTGAGCGGTCCAGTGGCTCATGTCACTGTCATTAGTAGGAAATGTTTGTTTGTCAAATGAAGCAGTCCAGTGGCTCATGTCATATTAGTAGGAAATGTTGGTTTGTCAAATGAAGCGGTCCAGTGGCTCATGTCACTGTCATTAGTAGGAAATGTTGATATCTCTTGAACTTTTTATAAATTGTTGATACAAACTTTTATTTTCAATCTTTAATGTTCACTGATGAATTATGATTGTTAATTTATTATAATACAAACAATTGCAATGTTTTTATTGAGAATCTGATAAATAAATAAATGTATAAAATGATAACATTTTGTGTGGTGTTTTTTATGCAAATTTCTTCTTCTGGGGCATATCATTTCCACAGTGTCCATCCGTCCTTCCGTCCGTCCATGCATCCAAGTCAATATTTAGTCAAGTTTTATAAAGTGTTTGTTAATTCTAGTGTCACCCCTATTTAAAGGGCCAGCCATTTCTGACTTATGAGACACCTCTTTTTATGAACATCAGAACTTCCCGAATCCTATGCTTGTATGCCAGATGCCAGACTGGTAGGCAATCGGTAACCATTATTTAACTAGCTGGCGGCTCACCAACCGGCCATATCAGAACGAACCCCTGACGAGATTCGAACCTTCGACCTCCCGATATATAGGTGCAATATTTCCGGTCCAGACTATAACTACTGTAAGCTATGGAAGGATTTCAAAACTATATAGCCATGTAGAGGTGATATATCGTACACAAGACCCAGGTCCATTGCGTCAAGGTCACAATTGGAGATTAGAGGTGAATATTTAATATAGGTACAATAGTCCGGTTTGGACTTCTTCAGCTATGGAGCCATGTAGAGGTGATGTATCGTACACAAGACCCAGGTCCATTGCGTCAAGGTCACAATTGGAGATTGGAGATTAGAGGTGAACATTTAATATAGGTACAATAGTCCGGTTTGGACTTCTTCAGCTATGGAGCCATATAGAGGTGATGTATCGTACATAAGACCCAGGTCCATTGCTTCTAGGTCAAGGTTACAATTGGAGATTAGAGGTGAACATTTAATATAGGTACAATAGTTCCGGTTCAGAACGGTAACGTCTTCTGTTCTATTATAATTAGTTGACATTGATTTGTCAGATTTCAATGTTTTTGTCTTAGAAACCACCAATAATATTTGGAAACTTGTCCATAACACTCCATCAAAACTGTTTGTTTTTCATAACACCATGATATGACATCATAATGACGTCGCGTAGCATGTCAAAATTCAAACTTACTGATCTCCTGTCAAACCTGGTTTTGCTGAACAGCTGATCCGATACCTTTCTCCAAATTTGGATTGTTGCTATACTGTATGTCCTTTTCAGTACATCTTAGCCCTTTCCTTCATAGAGATTTAGGTTAATATACTATTATATCTCCATACAAACGACAGCCATTTAGCTATCATGCAGTGAATAAGTAGTGGCTATATCTATCCCACCTCCATAGATATCACTGGGACTACATGACATTCTGGCCTTTATTATGAACATTGGTTTGGCTACTACATTGTCAAAGTATGTCGTATTGGTAATGGCGTCAAGAGGTGCTTTTATGAGGGAAAGGGTTTATGAACATTGGTTTGGCTACTACATTGTCAATGTATGTGGTATTGGCGTCAAGCGGTGCTTCTATGAGGGAAAGGGTTTATGAATATTGGTTTGGCTACTACATTATCAATGTATGTGGCATTGGTAATGGAGTCAAGCGGTGCTTCTATGAGGGAAAGGGTTTATGAATATTGGTTTGGCTACTACATTATCAATGTATGTGGCATTGGTAATGGCGTCAAGCGGTGCTTCTATGAGGGAAAGGGTTTATGAACATTGCTTTGGCTACTACATTATCAATGTATGTCGTATTGGTAATGGCGTCAAGAGATGCTTCTATGAGGGAAAGGGTTAAACATGCCATTTCTAATAGCCATCATAGCGCATCAGGGACAATAGTTTAGGTCCTGTGGAAGAAGATCCGTGTGCACACCCGGGTAGAACCACCAACCTTCCACAAGCCAGCTGGACAGCTTCCTCATTTGAATGAATTCGACACCCCCAGTGGGATTTGAACCTACAGCCGTGAGGGGCAAGTGTTTTAAGTGAACACCTTAACTACGGAGGCCACTCGCAAAATTTGACTGAGCCTCTCATGAACATGCTATGGTCTCCACCATTCTCCATATAGGTATGTGTCCGTCATTAAAGTTTAAATTAAATTTGCATTCCTTGGTTAATGGCATGTTACGTAGACATTGGCGTCCGGACCCTATTTGTAGATAGTCGGAACATTTGTCGGCATTTGCGGTGATGTTGGGTCGAACAGCCGGTTTTGAACTCGAAAAAGGTTTGCAGAATGAAGCACGTTCCTCGCAGAAGCATGGTGAAATCCTCTAGTAGGCGTTGCTATCCATGGCCTTGGCCCATTTGGATTCGAACCTACAGCGGTGAGGGGCAAGTGATTTGAAATAAACGGATCCGAACCCAGGCTTTTCATATTTGCTGATAGAACTCGATCATTTAAAATAGGCTTGAATGGTTTCATGAAATTTAATTTTTGACACTCGGCCTATCTTGCTAATCAGTTATGAAAACCCAGCCATAACCACTCGACTATGGACTCCCCACTATGAAATACTTCCATTGCTAAACATAATATAACCAAACCATACATCCAATGTTAGCCATGACGATGTTAAATAAATTATGTTGCCAGAATGTACAATACAATAGTACTACATGATTGTATATCTGGTATAGTACAACCATAACTTTGTATGCCCAATGGCTATACAAGTGAACGAAATTTCTTGAGGCAGTGCCTTAATTCATATTAAACTATGGCATTTCAAATGTTACAATAATCTATATCAATTAAAATAAACACGTTTGTGATATACAAAGGGGACTTAATCCATCTTGCCCAATACAAGCTGCCATGGTTGATTTACTTCCCTTTATATTATAGCCAAACTGTAATAGGACCGTATGGATTATTCCCCCTCCGTCTGAACTATTCTAGTGTATCTATTTATAACTTTCTAGTACATTCTACGCTATTCCGTGTTCTATATTTATAGTCATCATACTATTATTTCTCCAGAAATACCTAGAACGTTCTCTGTATGCATATAAGCCAAACATTTTCATAGCTTTGACATACAACAATTGTGAAGCAATACGACAGTACAACGATATAGGCCTAGGTAAAACTGGACTCAGAAATATAGATATATAACAATTAAACATATATAATTGTATTTAAGTACAATTTTCAAAGAAGATCTTTGATATTAATTTAATTAAGACAATTCGCGACAAAAGCAACAATGAGTGGACAAGGACCGGCGATTGGCATTGATCTGGGGACCACATACTCGTGCGTGGGTATATTCCAGCACGGGAAAGTGGAAATCATAGCTAACGATCAGGGCAACAGGACCACGCCCAGCTATGTGGCGTTTACCGACTCCGAAAGGTTGATTGGAGATGCGGCCAAGAATCAGGTATGTACAATTTCCTTCATATTACTTTATCTTTATGCCATGTGATGCCAATTGTTTTAAAATAAACATGTTACGTACGGTCCGATTTCTGACATAATAAAATTATCCTTTTTTAAAATACATTTAGCATTGTTCCCACTGTCCGATTAGCGCAATAGTTAGAAAACTTCCTTCTCACCAATGGTACAGCACACTCCCTTCTCACCAATGGTACAACACACTTCCTGCTCACCAATGGTACAGCACACTCCCTTCTCACCAATGGTACAACACACTTCATTCTCACCAATGGTACAGCACACTCCCTGCTCACCAATGGTACAGCACACTCCCTTCTCGCCAATGGTGCAGCACACTCCATTCTCACCAATGGTGCAGCACACTTCATTCTCACCAATGGTGCAGCACACTCCATTCTCACCAATGGTGCAGCACACTCCATTCTCACCAATGGTACAGCACACTTCCTGCTCACCAATGGTACAGCACACTCCTTCTCACCAATGGTACAGCACACTCCCTTCTCGCCAATGGTACAGCACACTCCCTTCTCGCCAATGGTACAGCACACTCCCTTCTCGCCAATGGTACAGCACACTCCCTTCTCACCAATGGTACAGCACACTCCCTTCTCGCCAATGGTACAGCACACTCCCTTCTCACCAATGGTACAGCACACTCCATTCTCACCAATGGTACAGCACACTCCCTTCTCACCAATGGTACAGCACACTCACTTCTCACAAATGGTACAGCACACTCCCTTCTCACCTATGGTACAGCACACTCACGTCTCACCAATGGTACAGCACACTCCTTTCTCGCCAATGGTGCAGCACACTCCCTTCTCACCAATGGTACAGAACACTCACTTCTCACCAATGGTAAAGCACACACATACTTCTCACCAATGGTACAGTACACTCACTTCTTACCAATGGTACAGAACATTCATGTCTCGCCAATGGTACAGCACACTCGCACTTCTCACCAATGGTAGAGCACACTCACACTTTTCACCAATGGTACAGCACACTTCTCACCAATTGTACAGCTCACACATCTCACCAATGGTACACCACTCTCCCTTCTCACCAATGGTACAGCACACTCCATTCTCACCAATGGTACCCTAGGTAGATTCTCGGACCGGGAAGCATATAGATGGTACGGACATTTGGATTTTCTCGCAGTACTTAGTTTATGATCTGATACTGTACCCTCTACATACATGTGGTATGCAAACTTACCCATTCATTCACGTATTTTCAGGCTGCTATGAATCCAGCGAGCACAGTCTTTGATGCTAAGCGATTGATAGGACGCAAGTTCGACGACCAGAGCGTACAGACTGACATGAAGCATTGGCCGTTTAAGGTTGTAAACGATGGCAGTAAACCGAGAATCCAAGCAGAATACAAGGGCGAGACTAGAACGTTCGCGCCGGAGGAAATAAGTTCCATGGTTTTGACGAAAATGAAGGAGACGGCTGAGGCTTACCTCGGACAGAAGGTTAGAAATGCAGTTGTCACGGTACCGGCATACTTCAACGACGCTCAGAGGCTTGCCACAAAGGATGCCGGTGTTATTGCGGGACTCAATGTTATGAGAACTATCAATGAACCTACTGCGGCAGCTCTTGCCTATGGACTCGATAAAAACTTGAAGGGTGAAAAGAATGTGTTAATATTTGACCTTGGAGGCGGTACTTTTGACGTGTCAATTCTGTCAATCGATGAAGGATCTTTATTCGAAGTTAGATCGACTGCAGGTGATACACATCTTGGTGGTGAAGACTTCGACAACAGACTGGTCAGTCATTTTGTACAGGAGTTCAAGCGTAAAAGTGGCAAGGATGCCAGTACGAATCCCAGAAGTTTGAGAAGACTTAGAACGGCGTGTGAAAGAGCCAAGAGAACTCTGTCGAGCAGTACAGAGGCTAACATTGAGATTGACTCCCTATTTGAGGGTGTGGACTTTTACAGTAGAATAACTAGAGCTAGATTCGAGGAACTCTGTGGCGACCTATTTCGAGCAACCATGGAACCTGTGGAAAAAGCTCTGAGAGATGCAAAGTTGGACAAATCTAAGATACAAGAAGTGGTTCTTGTTGGAGGATCGACACGTATTCCAAAGGTTCAGAAACTTCTACAAGATTTCATGAATGGCAAAGAGCTCAACAAGTCGATTAACCCTGACGAAGCTGTAGCTTACGGAGCGGCCGTACAAGCTGCTATTTTATCCGGTGACAAATCGGACGTAATCAAGGACGTACTTCTTGTAGATGTCTCCCCACTTTCCCTTGGCATTGAAACTGCTGGCGGTATGATGACCAAGATTATAGACAGGAATACTAAAATCCCGACGAAGGCATCACAGACATTCACAACGTATTCCGACAATCAACCGGCGGTCAATATTCAGGTTTTCGAGGGCGAAAGAGCAATGACTAAAGACAACAATTTGCTTGGCCGATTTGATCTCACTGGCATACCACCAGCACCACGTGGTGTACCCCAGATTGAGGTTACTTTCGATATTGACGCTAATGGGACAATGAACGTATCAGCAAAGGACAAGAGCAACGGCAAAACTAACAATGTAACGATCACAAATGACAGAGGTCGTCTGTCAAAGGAGGACATAGACAGAATGGTGAATGAAGCAGAAAAATATCGAGAAGAAGACGATCAACAAAGACGGAAGGTAGAGGCTAGAAATAAACTAGAAAACTACGTATTTAACGTGAAGCAGTCTGCGTCTGATGCATCAAACGATAAGTTGTCGTCTGATGATAAAGACACTGTGAATAGTATGTGTGAAGAATGTGTTAAGTGGTTGGACAATAATACAACGGCCGAAACGGAGGAATTCGAGCACAAACTTGATGAAGTTCAGAAGAAACTTTCACCAATAATGGTAAAACTTCATGGTGGCGCTCAGCAAGGTCAGGGTCAGCATGGTGGCTCTCAGAACGCTGGGTCTGGACAGGGTCCTACGGTAGAGGAGATGGATTAAATACATTCCTGTGTGTAACTTGACACTGATCTATTGTTGTGATATCTATATATGCTAGCAGTTACACGTACGGTACTTTAGAAATGGAAAAAAAATACCAACCTGTATTAAAAACAATCAAATACATGTATTGTGATATCTACATATATGTTTATACAAATTTATTTTAGCTCGATTGTGAAACAAGTTCTAACAACTTATAGTAATCACTCTTGAGACCTCATTCCTGATGGAATCCATCGCCACGAGGGAGAGAGAAGAGGCAATGTGGAATTTAAATACCTTGCCTAGTAGTACAATCCTAACGGCTCCAGCGGGGTGCTAACCCCAGGCCTTTCACACCAGAACCGAACGCGCTACCACCGCGCTATCACGACTTCCACACATATGTTAGCAGTTGTGCTTAGTTTATGAATGTCAAAATAACACTTTGAAATGCATGTATACTTGTAAAGGTGTAAAGGGAATTGTAAAATTACATTTATATATTTCCTTTCAACCAACTGTTACATAATCATAATGTTCTATCCACGTCTCTCAATTTGTTACGTTATTTGATGGTATCCATATCAATATCGACGTTATTATGTTAGTCAATTATTTAATTTATTTCATTGTATAGCCAAAAATAAATATGGAAAAATGTAATATACATCTTTGTATTTTCTAATAATGAGTATCACACTATTGTAGTAAATATATATATTGTGGCGTCCGTGGTCCAGTGGTAGAGCATCGAATTTAGAATAGAACGGTCCCGGGTTCGATACTCGAAAAGGCCACGTATGTAGTGTCATTGAGCAAGGCACCTCACACACATTGCTTAGTACTGGTTAATCGCTTAGGTCGGCTAAACCTGCCTAGGAAAAATGTCTAGGTCCCCGAGAGGGGTTTGACATTAATGGAACATACATACATATATGTTTATACATCTACATGTATCACCAGGACATGAACTCTGCTGCAGGAATAATTGGGAAAGGTTTGACATTGAACGAGAGCAATAGTACAATAGGTTGACATTGAAGGAGAGTAGTGCTACAGTAGTACAATAGGTTGACATTGAACGAGAGTAGTGCTACAGTAGTACAATAGGTTGAACGAGAGCAGTGCTACAGTAGTACAATAGGTTGACATTGAACGAGAGTAGTGCTACAGTAGTACAATAGGTTGACATTGTACGAGAGTAGTGCTACAGTAGTACAATAGGTTGACATTGACAGAGTAGTGCTACAGTAGTACAATAGGTTGAACGAGAGTAGTGCTACAGTAGTACAATAGGTTGACATTGTACGAGAGTAGTGCTACAGTAGTACAATAGGTTGACATTGAAGGAGAGTAGTGCTACAGTAGTACAATAGGTTGAACGAGAGTAGTGCTACAGTAGTACAATAGGTTGACATTGTACGAGAGTAGTGCTACAGTAGTACAATAGGTTGACATTGAACGAGAGTAGTGCTACAGTAGTACAATAGGTTGACATTGAACGAGAGTAGTGCTACAGTAGTACAATAGGTTGACATTGTACGAGAGTAGTGCTACAGTAGTACAATAGGTTGAACGAGAGTAGTGCTACAGTAGTACAATAGGTTGACATTGTACGAGAGTAGTGCTACAGTAGTACAATAGGTTGACATTGAACGAGAGTAGTGCTACAGTAGTACAATAGGTTGACATTGAACGAGAGTAGTGCTACAGTAGTACAATAGGTTGAACGAGAGTAGTGCTACAGTAGTACAATAGGTTGAACGAGAGTAGTGCTACAGTAGTACAATAGGTTGACATTGAACGAGAGTAGTGCTACAGTAGTACAATAGGTTGAACAAGAGTAGTGCTACAGTAGTACAATAGGTTGACAGTGTACGAGAGTAGTGCTACAGTAGTACAATAGGTTGACAGTGTACGAGAGTAGTGCTACAGTAGTACAATAGGTTGACATTGTACGAGAGTAGTGCTACAGTAGTACAATAGGTTGACATTGTACGAGAGTAGTGCTACAGTAGTACAATAGGTTGACATTGTACGAGAGTAGTGCTACAGTAGTACAATAGGTTGACATTGAACGAGAGTAGTGCTACAGTAGTACAATAGGTTGAACGAGAGTAGTGCTACAGTAGTACAATAGGTTGACATTGAAGGAGAGTAGTGCTACAGTAGTACAATAGGTTGACATTGAACGAGAGTAGTGATACAGTAGTACAATAGGTTGACATTGAACGAGAGTAGTGCTACAGTAATACAATAGGTTGACATTGAAGGAGAGTAGTGCTACAGTAGTACAATAGGTTGACATTGAAGGAGAGTAGTGCTACAGTAGTACAATAGGTTGACATTGTACGAGAGTAGTGCTACAGTAGTACAATAGGTTGACATTGAAGGAGAGTAGTGCTACAGTAGTACAATAGGTTGAACGAGAGTAGAGCTACAGTAGTACAATAGGTTGACATTGTACGAGAGTAGTGCTACAGTAGTACAATAGGTTGAACGAGAGTAGTGCTACAGTAGTACAATAGGTTAACATTGAAGGAGAGTAGTGCTACAGTAGTACAATAGGACATTGAAGAGAGTAGTGCTACAGTAGTACAATAGGTTGACATTGTACGAGAGTAGTGCTACAGTAGTACAATAGGTTGACAGTGTACGAGAGTAGTGCTACAGTAGTACAATAGGTTGACATTGTACGAGAGTAGTGCTACAGTAGTACAATAGGTTGACATTGTACGAGAGTAGTGCTACAGTAGTACAATAGGTTGACATTGTACGAGAGTAGTGCTACAGTAGTACAATAGGTTGACATTGAACGGGAGTAGTGCTACAGTAGTACATAGGTTGAAGGAGAGTAGTGCTACAGTAGTACAATAGGTTGACATTGAAGGAGAGTAGTGCTACAGTAGTACAATAGGTTGACATTGTACGAGAGTAGTGCTACAGTAGTACAATAGGTTGACATTGTACGAGAGTAGTGCTACAGTAGTACAATAGGTTGACATTGAACGAGAGTAGTGCTACAGTAGTACAATAGGTTGACAT
Organism: Archivesica marissinica; assembly: GCA_014843695.1. NCBI lineage: Eukaryota > Metazoa > Mollusca > Bivalvia > Venerida > Vesicomyidae > Archivesica > Archivesica marissinica. Next base: position 18,287,744 of record CM026404.1, on the reverse strand, counting down.
TGTATGAGAGTAGTGCTACAGTAGTACAATAGGTTGACATTGTACGAGAGTAGTGCTACAGTAGTACAATAGGTTGAACGAGAGTAGTGCTACAGTAGTACAATAGGTTGAACGAGAGTAGTGCTACAGTAGTACAATAGGTTGACATTGTACGAGAGTAGTGCTACAGTAGTACAATAGGTTGACAGTGTACGAGAGTAGTGCTACAGTAGTACAATAGGTTGACATTGTACGAGAGTAGTGCTACAGTAGTACAATAGGTTGACATTGTACGAGAGTAGTGCTACAGTAGTACAATAGGTTGACATTGTACGAGAGTAGTGCTACAGTAGTACAATAGGTTGACATTGAACGGGAGTAGTGCTACAGTAGTACAATAGGTTGAAGGAGAGTAGTGCTACAGTAGTACAATAGGTTGACATTGAAGGAGAGTAGTGCTACAGTAGTACAATAGGTTGACATTGTACGAGAGTAGTGCTACAGTAGTACAATAGGTTGACATTGTACGAGAGTAGTGCTACAGTAGTACAATAGGTTGACATTGAACGAGAGTAGTGCTACAGTAGTACAATAGGTTGACATTGTACGAGAGTAGTGCTACAGTAGTACAATAGGTTGACATTGTACGAGAGTAGTGCTACAGTAGTACAATAGGTTGAACGAGAGTAGTGCTACAGTAGTACAATAGGTTGAACGAGAGTAGTGCTACAGTAGTACAATAGGTTGACATTGAACGAGAGTAGTGCTACAGTAGTACAATAGGTTGACAGTGTACGAGAATAGTGCTACAGTAGTACAATAGGTTGACAGTGTACGAGAGTAGTGCTACAGTAGTACAATAGGTTGACATTGTACGAGAGTAGTGCTACAGTAGTACAATAGGTTGACAGTGTACGAGAGTAGTGCTACAGTAGTACAATAGGTTGACATTGTACGAGAGTAGTGCTACAGTAGTACAATAGGTTGACATTGTACGAGAGTAGTGCTACAGTAGTACAATAGGTTGACATTGAATGAGAGTAGTGCTACAGTAGTACAATAGGTTGAACGAGAGTAGTGCTACAGTAGTACAATAGGTTGACATTGAACGAGAGTAGTGCTACAGTAGTACAATAGGTTGACAGTGTACGAGAGTAGTGCTACAGTAGTACAATAGGTTGACATGTACGAGAGTAGTGCTACAGTAGTACAATAGGTTGACATTGTACGAGAGTAGTGCTACAGTAGTACAATAGGTTGACATTGAACGAGAGTAGTGCTACAGTAGTACAATAGGTTGACATTGTACGAGAGTAGTGCTACAGTAGTACAATAGGTTGACATTGTACGAGAGTAGTGCTACAGTAGTACAATAGGTTGACAGTGTACGAGAGTAGTGCTACAGTAGTACAATAGGTTGACACTGTACGAGAGTAGTGCTACAGTAGTACAATAGGTTGACATTGTACGAGAGTAGTGCTACAGTAGTACAATAGGTTGACATTGACAGAGTAGTGCTACAGTAGTACAATAGGTTGAACGAGAGTAGTGCTACAGTAGTACAATAGTTGACATTGTAGAGAGTAGTGCTACAGTAGTACAATAGGTTGACATTGAGAGAGTAGTGCTACAGTAGTACAATAGGTTGAACGAGAGTAGTGCTACAGTAGTACAATAGGTTGAACGAGAGTAGTGCTACAGTAGTACAATAGGTTGACATTGAACGAGAGTAGTGCTACAGTAGTACAATAGGTTGACATTGATTGAACGAGAGTAGTGCTACAGTAGTACAATAGGTTGACATTGAACGAGAGTAGTGCTACAGTAATACAATAGGTTGACATTGAAGGAGAGTAGTGCTACAGTAGTACAATAGGTTGACATTGAAGGAGAGTAGTGCTACAGTAGTACAATAGGTTGACATTGTACGAGAGTAGTGCTACAGTAGTACAATAGGTTGACATTGTACGGGAGTAGTGCTACACGAAAAGTGCACAACCAGATCATTGAGATTATTTTACGGTTCATGAAGTTCCACAATTGGTTACCGAGAACTGGCTCCGGACGAACAACGCCAAAACAATATAATAATAACTTTAGAGGATCGAAGCAGATTGGGACGATATTTGGTTGGATGCAAGCCAATACAAGGATACATTTTTATAAATGTACGTGTACTTATATTCCATTCATTCTTTTTCCAGATACTGCTCTGTAGCGATGCCCATCAAACAATACTATACAAATATGTCATCTCAGCAAGTGCGACAGTGGATATTTCACCCCCCCACGGAGTGGTTGACAATATCCATTGATATACCATACCTCGCGGGACTACCCCATGCAAAATTTGCCATTTTTCAAGGTCTCGCCTCTGAATTGCCTCATTTGGAACAAAATCGTGCTACTCCGACGACTACCGTTTATGCCGCCATCTTTTCAGCGTGTAGTTTTGAAGATGTTTCGTTGAAAAATTGGTCGGTAAAACAGAACAATGTAAATAGACTATCGATAATTATTTTATCAGTCAACATAGTTTGTACACCGTTCAGCTGTATCATTCTTCAAGTAATGTAGGGTACGTATAAATTCTTCGGTATAACAAAATAAATATTTCATCTCTGCGAGTGCCACTGGATATTGTCAACGCTGTGAAAAATAATGTTGACATTATTTTCCTCAGGTTGACAATATCCACAGTTGCACTCGCCGAGATGAAATATCGATTTTGTTGTACCGATAAAATAATTATCGACTAGTCTAATTTACATTTTTATGTTTTAAATTAAACGTATAGCTTCATTGTTCCAAATGAGGTGAGACATTGAAAAATGTTGCCCGCTCGGGTATTGCAAATTTTGCATGGGGTAGTCGCGTGATGTATAACGCTGGGGAGAATTGCTTTAATAAATAACTACCTTTGGCTGAGGAGAATTGCTTTAATAAATAACTACCTTTGGCTGGGGAGAATTGCTTTAATAAATACCTGCCTTTGGCTGAGGAGAATTGCTTTAATAAATACCTGCCTTTGGCTGAGGAGAATTGCTTTAATAAATACCTGCCTTTGGCTGGGGAGAATTGCTTTAATAAATAACTACCTTTGGCTGGGGAGAATTGCTTTAATAAATACCTGCCTTTGGCTGAGGAGAATTGCTTTAATAAATAACTCTTTGGCTGGGGAGAATTGCTTTAATAAATAACTACCTTTGGCTGGGGAGAATTGCTTTAATAAATAACTACCTTTCGCTGGGGAGAATTGCTTTAATAAATAACTACCTTTGGCTCGGGAGAATTGCTTTAATAAATAACTCTTTGGCTGGGGAGAATTGTTTTAATAAATAACTACCTTTGGCTCGGGAGAATTGCTTTAATAAATAACTACCTTTGGCTGGGGAGAATTGCTTTAATAAATAACTACCTTTGGCTGGGGAGAATTGCTTTAATAAATACCTGCCTTTGGCTGGGGAGAATTGCTTTAATAAATAACTACCTTTGGCTGGGGAGAATTGCTTTAATAAATACTGCTTTGGCTGGGAAGTTTAATAACTACCTTTGGCTGGGGAGAATTGCTTTAATAAATAACTACCTTTGGCTGGGGAGAATTGCTTTAATAAATAACTACCTTTGGCTGGGGAGAATTGCTTTAATAAATAACTGTCTTTGGCTGGGGAGAATTGCTTTAATAAATAACTGTCTTTGGCTGGGGAGAATTGCTTTAATAAATAACTGTCTTTGGCTGGGGAGAATTGCTTTAATAAATAACTGTCTTTGGCTGGGGAGAATTGCTTTAATAAATAACTGTCTTTGGCTGGGGAGAATTGCTTTAATAAATAACTACCTTTGGCTGGGGAGAATTGCTTTAATAAATAACTACCTTTGGCTGGGGAGAATTGCTTTAATAAATAACTGCCTTTGGCTGGGGAGAATTGCTTTAATAAATAACTCTTTGGCTGGGGAGAATTGCTTTAATAAATAACTGTCTTTGGCTGGGGAGAATTGCTTTAATAAATAACTACCTTTGGCTGGGGAGAATTGCTTTAATAAATACTGCCTTTGGCTGGGGAGAATTGCTTTAATAAATAACTACCTTTGGCTGGGGAGAATTGCTTTAATAAATACCTGCCTTTGGCTGGGGAGAATTGCTTTAATAACTACCTTTGGCTGGGGAGAATTGCTTTAATAAATAACTGCCTTTGGCTGGGGAGAATTGCTTTAATAAATAACTACCTTTGGCTGGGGAGAATTGCTTTAATAAATAACTGCCTTTGGCTGGGGAGAATTGCTTTAATAAATAACTACCTTTGGCTGGGGAGAATTGCTTTAATAAATACCTGCTTTGGCTGGGGAGAATTGCTTTAATAAATAACTACTTTGGCTGGGGAGAATTGCTTTAATAAATAACTGCCTTTGGCTGGGGAGAATTGCTTTAATAAATAACTGTCTTTGGCTGGGGAGAATTGCTTTAATAAATAACTACCTTTGGCTGGGGAGAATTGCTTTAATAAATAACTCTTTGGCTGGGGAGAATTGCTTTAATAAATAACTACCTTTGGCTGGGGAGAATTGCTTTAATAAATACCTGCCTTTGGCTGGGGAGAATTGCTTTAATAAATAACTACCTTTGGCTGGGGAGAATTGCTTTAATAAATACCTGCCTTTGGCTGGGGAGAATTGCTTTAATAAATAACTACCTTTGGCTGGGGAGAATTGCTTTAATAAATAACTTGTCTTTGGCTGGGGAGAATTGCTTTAATAAATAACTACCTTTGGCTGGGGAGAATTGCTTTTATAAATAACTGTCTTTGGCTGGGGAGAATTGCTTTAATAAATAACTACCTTTGGCTGGGGAGAATTGCTTTAATAAATACCTGCCTTTGGCTGGGGAGAATTGCTTTAATAACTACCTTTGGCTGGGGAGAATTGCTTTAATAAATAACTGTCTTTGGCTGGGGAGAATTGCTTTAATAAATAACTACCTTTGGCTGGGGAGAATTGCTTTAATAAATAACTGTCTTTGGCTGGGGAGAATTGCTTTAATAAATAACTGTCTTTGGCTGGGGAGAATTGCTTTAATAAATAACTGCCTTTGGCTGGGGAGAATTGCTTTAATAAATAACTGTCTTTGGCTGGGGAGAATTGCTTTAATAAATAACTACCTTTGGCTGGGGAGAATTGCTTTAATAAATAACTGCCTTTGGCTGGGGAGAATTGCTTTAATAAATAACTGTCTTTGGCTGGGGAGAATTGCTTTAATAAATAACTGTCTTTGGCTGGGGAGAATTGCTTTAATAAATAACTGTCTTTGGCTGGGGAGAATTGCTTTAATAAATAACTGTCTTTGGCTGGGGAGAATTGCTTTAATAAATAACTGTCTTTGGCTGGGGAGAATTGCTTTAATAAATAACTGCCTTTGGCTGGGGAGAATTGCTTTAATAAATAACTACCTTTGGCTGGGGAGAATTGCTTTAATAAATACCTGCTTTGGCTGGGGAGAATTGCTTTAATAAATAACTACCTTTGGCTGGGGAGAATTGCTTTAATAAATACCTGCCTTTGGCTGGGGAGAATTGCTTTAATAAATACCTTTGGCTGGGGAGAATTGCTTTAATAAATACCTGCCTTTGGCTGGGGAGAATTGCTTTAATAAATAACTACCTTTGGCTGGGGAGAATTGCTTTAATAAATACCTGCCTTTGGCTGGGGAGAATTGCTTTAATAAATAACTACCTTTGGCTGGGGAGAATTGCTTTAATAAATAACTGCCTTTGGCTGGGGAGAATTGCTTTAATAAATAACTACCTTTGGCTGGGGAGAATTGCTTTAATAAATACCTGCCTTTGGCTGGGGAGAATTGCTTTAATAAATAACTGTCTTTGGCTGGGGAGAATTGCTTTAATAAATAACTACCTTTGGCTGGGGAGAATTGCTTTATAAAAACTTTGGCTGGGGAGAATTGCTTTAATAAATAACTACCTTTGGCTGGGGAGAATTGCTTTAATAAATAACTACCTTTGGCTGGGGAGAATTGCTTTAATAAATACCTGCCTTTGGCTGGGGAGAATTGCTTTAATAAATAACTACCTTTGGCTGGGGAGAATTGCTTTAATAAATAACTGCCTTTGGCTGGGGAGAATTGCTTTAATAACTACCTTTGGCTGGGGAGAATTGCTTTAATAAATAACTACCTTTGGCTGGGGAGAATTGCTTTAATAAATAACTACCTTTGGCTGGGGAGAATTGCTTTAATAAATACTACCTTGGCTGGGGAGAATTGCTTTAATAAATACTGCCTTTGGCTGGGGAGAATTGCTTTAATAAATTTATTATTGATTTATTTAATGGATATCTTGACGATATCTTATTTACCGACGCCTCAACCTAATAAGGTCATGTGGCGTCGAAAACATTTGTAAAAATAAAAATTGTTTAAAAAACGTGATCTATGTTAAAAGGTTACATTTTAAATAATATATATACTCGATAATCACAATAAGTTGCATTATAATCTATTTATAAGGTGAGTTTCTTTTAAAAAACCTAATATTGTACTGGGCAGTACTGAATCGAATAATTCTTGTATACTATTTGTATTAAAGTATGCATTCCTTGTAAAGATGAGGTCGGCACAGTGGAGCAAAAAGTGCTTCACTGTGAATATCTCATCACAAGGAATACATCTGGGTTGTTCTTCTGCATTTAAAATATAAGAATGTGTAATCCAAGTGTGTCCAATACGACACCGAGTCAAACGAACTTGTTCTTTTCGGTTTAGTTTTGTACGATATGTACTTGAAAATATGGGTTTAATTTCATGCAACTTATTTCCAACTTGTTTGTCCCAATTTATTTGACATTTACTATCGACATATTTCCTAATATTGGATTTTAAATCCGTATGCGGTATTTTAGAGTTTGTTATTGGCAAGTCTAAAGCAGACTTTGCTAGAAAATCAGCTTCATCATTTCCTCGTATGTTTATATGACTGGGAATCCAACAAAAAACAACAGTTTTTGAGGAGCTAATAGATATGTATCTTTTAAAGATTTGTTGAATTAGGGGGTTGGAATGTTTTGGTTGTTTGAGAGATGTTAAAACCGACAAAGAGTCGGAAAATATAATAAATTTGTCGTTTTCGTTAACAGTTATAAGGGAAAGAGCTAGGTCGATAGCTTGTGTTTCTGCAGAGAAAATTGAACTGTCATCAGGTAATCTTACAGTACTTGATTTAGTATGGGTAACTGCTGCACATGCAACCTTTTCAAGTCTTTTGAGCCATCTGTGTAGATGGATATATAATCTTTATATTTAGATTTTATTTCTAAAAATTTTGTTTTAAAAATATCTGGACTAGTTTCACTTTTCTTATTCTCATACAAATGAAGATCTAAAATAATGTTTGGGGTAGTCAAAGTCCACGGTTCTTTATTTAACAACTTGTTTTCTTGTATAATTGTTGTATCTATTTTTGCTTCTACTAATAATTGTTTAATACGGAGACCTAGTGGTTTTATGGCGGATGGAGAGTTTCCGTAAACTATTTTGTTTTTAGGCTCGAAAACGCAATTGAATGCAGGATTTTTGGGATTTGCAGCTAGTTTGGTTGTATATTGTAACGAGAGTTTCTCTCTCCGTATGTATAAAGAGGGTTCATTTGTTTCAGCATATAAGCTTTCTATGGGAGATGTGCGAAAAGCTCCTAGAGCCAGTCGTAGACCTTGATGATGTATTGTATCTAACTTTTTCAAGTAGGATTTTCTCGCCGATCCATACACAATGGATCCGTAATCCAGTTTGGAACGGATAAGTGATCTGTATAGATTTATAAGAACTGGACAATCGCTTCCCCAATTTGTATTGGAGAGCACCTTCAAAATATTTAGAGCTTTTAGACATTTCGTCCGTAGATAATTTATATGAGGTATGAATGTTAATTTTTTGTCAAATATAAGTCCTAGGAATTTTACTTCTTCTACTACAGGAATTTGTGAACCGTAAATTTTTAAATTTGGATCTGGATGTAATCCTCTCAATTGACAGAAATGTACGCATTGAGTTTTAATTTTAGAGAATTTGAAACCATTTTTGTTTGCCCAATCTTCAAGGTTATTTAGACATTGTTGGAGTTTTTGTTCAATGGTTTCCATATTTTTAGATTTGTAGAACATTACAAAATCATCTACATATAAGGAGCAATCTGTTTCGTTTAAACATTTCACAATGCTATTAATTTTAATATTAAAAAGTGTTGGGGATAAAATACTACCTTGAGGCACCCCTTGCTCTTGTTTGTATGTATCGGAGAGCGTTGAGCCAATTCTTACTTTAAAATTTCTATTTGATAAAAAATTGGCAATAAAATTTGGCAAGTGGCCTTTCAGACCAAAATCGTGTAAATCTTTGAGAATACCATATTTCCATGTGGTATCATATGCCTTTTCTAAATCGAAAAAAACTGCTACCAAATGTTCTTTTTTGATGAAGGCATTACGAATATAAGTTTCTAGTCTTACTAGATGATCAGTTGTACATTTATTTTTCCGAAAACCCGCTTGGTAACTCGTAATCAAACTGTTTGATTCCAAGAACCAAACAAGTCTATCGTTAATCATTCTCTCCATGGTTTTACATAGACAACTAGTTAGTGCGATGGGACGATAATTTGTGGGATTTGTATGATCTTTTCCTGGTTTGGGAATAGGAATGATTATGGCTTCACTCCATTCTTTGGGAAAGTTCTCACTTTCCCACGTCATATTAAAAATATCTAAAAGAGTTTTCATTGCATTATTTGGTAAATGTTTTATAATTTGATAATGGATTTGATCTGGACTTGTGGCCGTTTCTTTTGTTCTTGGTAGAGCAGTTTCGAGTTCTGACATATTGAATGGTAGATTATATTTTTCTTCATTTCTAGAATGAAAATCAATTTTTTCTTTCTCTTTCTCAGTTTTAAATTTCTGAAACTTCTCATTATAGTTTGATGTTGAAAAGTTGTTTTGAAAGTTTTCACCTAAAACATTAGATATGTCTTTTTTTGTTAAATGGGTTCTATTATTAGATGTATTTAGATGAACAATTTTTGAGCTTTTCCTCTTGCCATTTATTTTTGCTACCATATTCCAAACCCTTTTCATTGATGTATTAGAGTTATAGTAGATACATATTTTTGCCATGAAGTGCGTTTTGCATTTTTTATAGTTCTTCGAGCTTTTGCTCGTGTAATTTGTGTGTTTAAGAGATTTGCTTTTGTGGGAGTTTTATTAAATTTACGCAATGCATTCTTTCGTTTATTTATAACATTTTTACAATCGTCATTAAACCATGGTCTAATTCTTTTAGAAGATGTAGAGGATTTCGGAATGCATTCTGTTGAAATTTTTAAAAGTGAATTCGAAAACGAGGTGATTTGATCCTCGTTCCCAATCTTTTCCAATATCAAATGTTCTCTGCATAAAATTTGGAATTTTTCCCAATTAGCTTTTTGTAGATTCCATTGTGGGTAAAATTCATCTTTTGATTTGTTTATTTCTGTGATTACGATTGGGAAGTGGTCACTTCCATGTAGGTCATCATGTACGGACCATTCAAAATCTAAGAAAATGTTTGGATGACATATACATAAATCTAAAGCAGAAAAATGTCCTGTGGCAGGATGAAGGTATGTCGATTTGTTATCATTTAATAGACAAAGATCATTTTCAGTTATAAAGTCTTCTATTATTTTTCCTTTATTATTGATATTTGTACATCCCCATAGTTTACTATGTCCATTGAAATCTCCAACTAACATAAAAGGGTGAGGTAATTGTTCAACAAGATTCTCTAAATCATTTTGTTTTAATGGCGAGTTTGGAGGTATATAAATGGAACAAATTGTAAATGTTTTTGAAAGTGTAACCTTGGCAGCAATGGCCTGTAAATTTGTAGTCAAGTCTATTTTACTATGTGGAACAGTCTTTTTTATGAGACTGGATGATCCACCAGATGCCTTTTGACAATCATTATTTATAAAATTAAACATGATAAAATCTTTAAAATATATATTGTCAGTCGATTTTAGGAAAGTTTCTTGCAAACAAAGGAGATTTGGTGAAAGCAGAGATATAAGTATTAAAATCTCATTATAGTTTGCTTTTAGTCCCCGACAGTTCCATTGTATTATTGTATTATTCTTATCCATTATTTACGGAGAGAAGATTAAAAAATGGTACATAAAAAGATTACATTTTAGTGTTTGGAGGTGGATCTGGTACCAGCTCCATGTCTTCATGTTCTAATGAAGAGAATTTATTCGATTGTTTTATGGGATCCACTGATCCCTTCGGTGGTCTATCTGAGTTTTGTTTCAGGTTGCTAGGTCCATTTGGTTTATTTGGTTTTTTTGTTGGTTCGTTTTACTCTGTGATGAGTTTGATTTAATAACAGATGTTGATCGGGATTTACGAGATGTTGATTGGGATGAGGATTGAGAAGATAAGTGAGTTTTTGTTTTGTCATTGGAACTGTTTTTGGCTTCGGATTTTTCGGTAATAATTTCAGTAATAATTTCAGTTTGAGTGTATGCATTTTTCATTATTGGCTTATTTATTGCTGATTGAACTATTTTAGAGTATGATATATCTGGTTTATTTTCCTGAATTTTCCTTGCTTCGAAGTAATAGATATTTTGTGAGCACTTTATTTTCATGATTTCTTTTTCTTTTATCCAAGTTTCGCATTTGTTCGATTTTGAGATGTGATCTTTTTTACAGTTTACGCATTTTGATTGATTGGGGCAATTTGCGGTAAGGTGATTGTTTTCACCCATACCACAATTTTCACAAATGGAGTATTTTGTAATTTTACAGTTGTCTTCATGGTGGCCAAATTTTTGGCAGTTGAAACATCGAAGTGGATTTGGTATATATAATTCGACATTTATAATTCTATAAAAGATTTTCAGAGTTGGTGGAATAACTGTGTTGTTGAAGGTTAATAAAATTGTATTAGTTTCAAAAAATTGGCCGTCTTTTTTGTACATGAATCTTTTAGCTTGAGTGACGCCTTGTGGAGTTAAATTTTTAACAATATCTTCGTTCGAGACTCCTTTTAAAATGTGATCTTTGATTATACCTTTGGAACTGTTTAGAGATCTGTGTTCCGTTATAGTAACATCAATGTCGTATATTTGTTTTATTTTTAAAATATTTTCAGTGTGTGATCTGGATTTAGTTTCAACAAGTAACGTTTGGTTTCTTAGTTTTTTTACAGATTTTGGTGATCCAATTAAACTTTCCAATGATTTTTCGATAACAAATGGAGATAGTGAGCCAATTTTTTTTTTCATGCATTTCTGATTCAATAATGAAGAATTTTGGATACGCTTTAAGTGGTATTTCTGAATCGTCTGATGGTCGTGGTCGTTTTAGGGAATTTTGGGAAGCCATGGTTATTGTTTTGATGTTCAACAGAAGAGGGCACCACCCGCCTCGGAGTCCTACCAGGGAACGCAGTTTAGAGGTGGTATTCCTACCTCTAGCGTTAATGCTACTCTTCTGTCATACTCTACTGATAGTAGAGGAAACTGTGATCCTGCCAGTAACTGGACAGTCACACAGATCCCCTCTTTATCCATCGATTAACCCGTTAAGCCGCCGCTCATAAGAATCTACTTTAAGAAAGGAAAAAAGGTAGTCAACACACGGTTTGTATCTGACGATACATATATAGTAAGAAAGATAGGCAGATAAGTTTTTCGATTCCAGAGCAAGGCACGACTAGCCGATTGTCTAGGCCCGGGCCCAACCCAGACGCCAAGTCTATCCGAAGCCAGGGTCGAAGTAGTGTGTTAGGAGCTGGAGATCCCTGAGCCCCCTCAACTACCAGAATCCCTATTTCCGGTTTACGGGTCGCCACCTACGGCAAACTGGTGGCGTCTGTTTTATCAGGGGATTTCACCCCAACCATCACAGACGTAAAATGATCTATATATTGTATCCCTACAGACAAGGGGTTAATCGATTTGTTTCAAAATGTTTCGTAAGCTAGGTGAAGGCCTAAACATACTACTAGTTAGATGATACATTGGAGTACGGTTAGATGATACATTGGAGTACTGAACTATTTGGAAGATGTTACGTGGATATTTCGTGTGAAAAATATTTCAAATAATCAAACAGTGGGATAAAATTTGTTCCCAATTTTGTATAAATTGTGCATAGTGATACGAGAATAGAAAATGTGAAACGTACACAACACAAATGGTATTAAATACAGATGAATGTTACAATCTTCGTCCCGTGCGCTACCCACAGGCACAAATGGTAAACAAATGAGCATTGTTAATATATGATATAGCAAGGATAGAGAGAAAAGACATACATGCAGGGTTTGGGAAGGGAAAAAAATTTACCTAAAGAGATTTAATTTATTTAAAATCATTTATTTATATTTTTGTTAAACCTAGTTTGTTTTGTTCGTTTGTTTTGTTCATTTGTTTTTGTTTAGTTTTATTGTTCGTGTGTTTGAAATCCTAACAGTATAGTATTACGATATTTTAAAAATAAGTTTAATAACTTAGAAAGTTTTTTTTTTTGTATTTAATTTCTCAGTTTTAATGGTTATATTTTTATATTTTCTAACGCGTTTTACATTTCAGTTCTGTGGTATATTTATTTTTCAAGACTTTATTTAGTTTTAGGATATGTCTTTGAATTTAAATTTTAGAATATGTTTTTGGTGGAACGCGGTCGGCTGGTTTCGTGGGAGTTTTACCCAACCTGCACACCAGCCAGGCAGCAGTGAATTTCTTTTGCCCCCAGCCGCTGGGGCGGTAGCTTTAATAAATAACTACCTTTGGCTGGGGAGAATTGCTTTAATAAATACCTGCCTTTGGCTGGGGAGAATTGCTTTAATAACTACCTTTGGCTGGGGAGAATTGCTTTAATAAATAACTGTCTTTGGCTGGGGAGAATTGCTTTAATAAATAACTACCTTTGGCTGGGGAGAATTGCTTTAATAAATAACTGTCTTTGGCTGGGGAGAATTGCTTTAATAAATACAAGACATCGTACAAAACTTCAAAGTGCGTTTATTACAAAAATAAGATTTCAAAAGAGGCCGAGATTAACAAGTTTAAAACACTTAAATACAACTTTAATGTTAGAATAAATGTACGTGTACAAAAATAAAGGATTGTGAGAAACGTTACGTTAACAACAGTCAGTGCGGTTGAACCCTATTGTGCATAGCAATACAGTCTGGGGCACTTGAAATTGGGCGTAGCAATAGTCTGGGGCACTTGAAATTGTGAACCCTTGTGCATAGTAATACCGTCTGTGGAAAATAAATTATTCTATTAGAAATTGTGCTCTAGTTTCTACTGTACGCGATGATAATAAGGTAGTCCACATCATATATAATGTGTATAAATGAAAACGTAACAAATTATTAGCGATACGATTGCAAGTACACATGTGTTGTTATCTTTGCCTGAAGTTTATGAAAGTTTCCTCAAAAGTCGTACTCCGTTCCCAGCCTTTTGGTTGGTTGTATACTTGCACAAAATTTCTCATTAATTTCTCATTTAGTAACTCTATAAAGTCATATTGCTACAAATTTCATATTTGAGATCCGAGCACTCATTTAATTATTAACTCTGGCACTGCTGCTGGAACGAGAGGGCCAGGAATACATATAAGTTCTCTTTCGTTCTAATCCCCTTCAGTCTACTGCTGTTAAATTATATGTAAAACTACTGAAATAAATAATGTTTAAACTATGTTATGTTATGTAATGCTGTCTATATGCAACCGAACAGGACTTACAAGTTTTGATTTCATATCTCGTTTACATTAAAATAGAAACTTGCACTCTGGCTGGGATCAGACGCACAACCATACAACGATTCTTCCGACAGTATTAATCCTTTACCACATACAAGCATACAACTAACGATGCTTTAGTGTAAATGGGTTAAATAAGTGACCATGCAAAGGTAAGGCATTAGTAGCCAGGTCAAAATGGCGCAATGCCAGTTGATACCACACGGCTTTCTTTCCACGTAATAACAAATGTTAATTTAAATAAATCACTACTGTAAACAGTTCGGTTATAGTTATTTGGTTTTTATTTTGCATTATTACGGTAGCTGAACTTTACACGTTATTTCTTCGCAAATATGTTGCAAAACAAGTTGTGGAACCAACTGTTCAACAGGATTCTTTTATAAACATATCGTACCAGTAAGTTGTTGTTTGTTCGGGTTTTACGCCTTCATCAGCACCATTTTGGGCTATATCGACGGCAGGCAGTTTACCCAAGACCTTTCCTGGGCAGGCTCCAGCTGTTAACCAGTACTTGGTGCACCAACCTCCGTAAGAAACTGCCAACGTTTTCATATAAATAAATAGACACAGCCTGAGCGGGGCTCGAACCAATGACTATCAGTGATGATAGGTTAAAGTGGTATACAAGTCAGTGACCGTAACCACTCGACCACGGAAGCGGACCTACCAGTAAGTACCGGTAGATGCCAGCGTGTGTGGGTATTTGGTGTCTTTGGCACACATTTAAACTAGCACATGATATATCAAATAGAGAGTAAAAAATGATTATTTCACAAAGCACATACATATATAGACATTAATTACAATGCTGGCTTGTATACTATTGCATAATTATACAAGTGTGTTCATTTGTTTTGTTCTGTACATTGTATATATAGAATGAATGCAATAAAATATGATCAAACAAACTAAACATGTACAAGAAAAACTTCTATCAGAACATTTCGCCCATAGTAGCCCCTCTATGCCAGTACTCGTTTCACATATAAGATTTAGGCTATACAAATATATTTTAGCTCTATTGCGTAACATGTTTTTACAACATTACGCTCTATTGCGTAACATGTTTTTACAACATTACGCTCTATTGCGTAACATGTTTTTACAACATTACGCTCTATTGCGTAACATGTTTTTACAACATTACGCTCTATTGTGTAACATGTTTTACAACATTAAGCTCTATTGCATACATGTTTTTACAACATTAAGCTCTATTGCATACATGTTTTTACAACATTAAGCTCTATTGCGTAACATGTTTTTACAACATTAAGCTCTATTGCATAGCATGTTTTTACAACATTAGATTAGTTGCTCTCGAGACCTCATTCCTGATGGAATCCATCGCCAGGAGAGAGAAGATGTGGAATTGAAGTGCCTTGCTGCCCAAGAGCACACTCATAACGGCTACAGCTGGGTGCGAACACTGCTATCACGACTTCCACATAAATTGACACATTAGTAGTCGCATCAGCCAAGAATATATCGATAGCGACTGTCCAAATACATGATCTCTTTGTATGGTGTATGGAATGTTGATACAAGTGTAATACAAATATAAAGTATAGTCTACAACAATGTAGACGCACAGCACGATATCTTACTACTTCTTAAATGTCGCGATTAAATAGTGGTTAGTTAGCACACTCGCTTCTCACCAATGCAACCTTGGTTCGTTCCTCGAATCAGGAAGTATGCGAGATGGTACGGTGGTCGCCATATCTGACAGGTGGGTTTTCTCCGGATACTCTAGTTTCCTCCCACATGAATGACCACATATACGCTTTCATCCGTGCCAACAAAGAGCGATTAATATAAGCTGTTAAAAGCTAGTTTCGCAATCGTTGTCAAATAAATAAACTTTAATAAAGTTTATACTAATACTAAATGTCCTAAAACAGGGCTGTGAATGGAAAATTGTGTAAAATAAGGAAATCTGCCAAAATACTGGTACTATAAAAAGAGGACCGCCCCACCTAAAAATGGAAATAATGACGACCAAATCTGTCAATATTTATTTTTCAAAATTAACAAAAAAGATGAAATCGTCTAAAACGAGGAAGATTCACAGCCTTGTAACTACAAAGTATTTACTAATTCGTAAATGCAAAACAAACAAAGCCAATAACAGCTTCGTGTTAATGTGGGTGAAAACAGAACTTCAAACACAACTTATAAAAAAAGTGTCAATAAAAATGAAGTTCTACTCCATTACCAATATTTAGCGAGATTTCAGATTAGTGAAAGTGGAGAACGTTTAAATTTTATAATGAATCGTTCGCATCATAACATTACATACAATGTTACCATGTAGAAGAGACAGTTATAGGATCCAGCCATCTGTGTCCTCAATAGGACCTAAAAGTCAACCCTCAAATGTTATGTTATATTTCGGGGTTTACGCCTGCATCAGCACCATTTGGGCTATATCGCCGGCGGGCAGTTTACCTAACACCTTTCCTGGGCAGGCTCCAGCGGTTAACCAGTACTTGGGTGCACCAACCGCCGTAAGAAACTGCCAACTTTTTCATATACATGAGACACAGCCTGAACGGGGCTCGAACCCGTGACCATCAGTGATGATAGGTTACAGTGGTATACAAGTCGGCGACCTTAACCACGGAGGAGGACCAACCCTCAAATAGACTACATTTAGTAGATATAGAAACAGTAAGTGAAGATAGAGCCAGTGGAGAAACAGTTGTTGATGTGTTAAACTGTCGTCTAAATACTGCTACTTTTGTTGAACATTTTGAGCAATCTTGCATACGGTTGTGTCATTAATTAACTATCTGTGCTGGGATCATTAAGCAAAATGCATCGGTGCTACCATCTTCTTCCTCCCACTTTATGGCCAGTCGGATCTGCAAGAGAATATAAAGAATTATAGTTTATATCTTACAAATAGCCAAAACTGATTTTCATATTTTTCTGCCAAACATGAAATTTTGGATGAAGTGAGAAACCAGTGCAATAATTGAATTGCGCCCTTAAAAATGGTATTGTTTAATAAATTTCAACAAAATGGGTTTAAAATACAATTATGACGATTAAATAAATCCTTTTGGGTGGGGCAAGTGTAGCACACAGGGGGGGGGGGGGGGCGGCGCGAAGTCATGGTCCCTAAGACGTCTTTTGGATGGGGCAAGTGTGGCACACATGGGGGGGGCAAAGTCATGGTCCCTAAGACGTCTTTTGGGGGGGGCGGCGCGAAGTCATGGTCCCTAAGACGTCTTTTGGATGGGGCAAGTGTGGCACACATGGGGGGGGCAGTCATGGTCTCTAAGATGTCTTTTGGGTGGGGCAAGGGGGGTCGAAGTCATGGTCCCTAAGACGTCTTTTGGGTGGGGCAAGTGTGGCACACATGGGGGGGGGGCAAAGTCATGGTCCCTAAGACATCTTTTGGGTGGGGCAAGTGTGGCACACAGGGGAGAAGTCATGGTCCCCAAGACGTCTTTTGATCATGGACGAGCCCCGATGAATAATCCAGGAATCGAGATATGGTTGGAATTTAATGTTGGTACTCTGGCTGCTATTGACATTTTAAAACGCAACACCATTATGTCTCGGGGTATGTAAATGTATTCTTAATGCCAGGTACATTCTTTGCTTAACCCATTCAACACCAAGTCACTGACTTGGACTGGTGCATGATATTTTAGACCAATAAATTAATAAGAAAATGACCTTTGGACCAGTTCATTTATCAAGATGGGTAATTTTATCTAAAAATAGTAATCATTATTACAAAAGTGACGAGCTGGCTCATCTGGATCTACACTTTTTGTATGTCTATTTAGAGGCCTGTAGTGTTTTAAGGGTTCATTCTGTTTTCGAAATCTCACGACGAGGGATGTTAAAGAGTTCATTCTCCCGAAGTTCAGTTACCTCTTAAAAATGTGTTTGGGGTGAAAAGTTTTTTGTTTACTTGTAATTATTATTATATTCATTCGTTTGTAGACAATAAACTGTATACGTTTGTGTCTTAAGATAAATGATTTTCTGGACGAATGGGAATTTATGTGAGAATTACTGCTATGTATTCGTATTATAGGTATTAAAATTGTCCAATTGTTTTCAGGGAACTAGTTCCAAGCTTTCACTGGTTTGCGCATAGAAATACATGTTTTAGCTGGAATCCAGAAATGGCCAGGTCAATCTACTGGTATTTACGCAGTTGAAATTCTGCAACAATAATTGGCTCCCATATGATTCGCGGATTTAATTACTAAACTATGCACTTTATAATTTATATACAGTCACTCAATACACTATCCGAGTGTGTATTATGCAGAGTAAATGTTCAATCGTCCCATTACATATTTATATATAAAAGTTTTTCTTGTTAGTTTATACAAATTTATTTTAGCTCGATTGCGAAACAAGTTCTTACAACTTACACTCTCAGACCTCATTCCTGATGGAATCCATCGCCACAAGGGAGAGATAAGAGGCAACGTGGAATTTAAATGCCTTGCCTAAAGCGCAAAATCGTAACGGCTCCATCGAGGCTCGAACTCCTGACCTTTTGCACTTGAAGCGAACACGCATCCACTGCGCTATCACAACTTCCACAGTTTGAGTTTGTCTTGTTCAGACTGGTACACTGTATGTGGACTTCATCAGGTTCTTATATTTCTTATACTGTTCTATATGCATCTATCCGATGGATAAATGTGTTGTATAACAGCATCCATCCGATGGGTCAATGTGTTGTAGAACAGCATCCATCCGACGGGTCAATGTGTTGTAGAACAGCATCCTTCCGATGGGTCAATATGTTGTAGAACAGCATCCATCCGACAGGTCAATGTGCTGTAGAACCGCATCCATCCGACGGGTAAACGTGTTGTAGAACCGCATCCATCAGACGGGTAAACATGTTGTAGAACCGCATCCATCCGACGGGTAAACATGTTGTAGAACCGCATCCATCCGACGGGTAAACATGTTGTAGAACCGCATCCATCCGACGGGTAAACGTGTTGTAGAACCGCATCCATCCGACGGGTAAATGTGTTGTAGAACTGCATCCATCCGACGGGTAAATGTGTTGGTAGAACAGCATCCATCTGACGGGTAAATGTGTTGTAGAACAGCATCCATCCGACGGGTAAATGTGTTGTAGAACAGCATCCATCCGACGGGTAAATGTGTTGTAGAACAGCATCCATCCGACTGGTAAATGTGTTGTAGACAGCATTGTTGTAGAACAGCATCCATCCGACGGGTAAATGTGTTTTAGAAATGCATCCATCCGACGGGTAGGGTAAATGTGTTGTAGAACTGCATCCATCCGACGGGTAAATGTGTTGTAGAACTGCATCCATCCGACGGGTAAATGTGTTGTAGAACTGCATCTATCCGACAGGTAAATGTGTTGTAGAACTGCATCTATCCGACAGGTAAATGTGTTGTAGAACAGCATCTATCCGACGGGTAAACGTGTTGTAGAACAGCATCCATCCGACGGGTAAACGTGTTGTAGAACAGCATCCATCCGACGGGTAAACGTGTTGTAGAACAGCATCCATCCGACGGGTAAATGTGTTGTAGAACAGCATCCATCCGACGGGTAAATGTGTTGTAGAACAGCATCCATCTGACGGGTAAACGTGTTGTAGAACAGCATCCATCCGACGGGTAAATGTGTTGTAGAACAGCATCCATCCGACGGGTAAATGTGTTGTAGAACAGCATCCATCCGACGGGTAAATGTGTTGTAGAACAGCATCCATCCGACGGGTAAATGTGTTGTAGAACAGCATCCATCCGACGGGTAAATGTGTTGTAGAACAGCATCCATCCGACGGGTAAATGTGTTGTAGAACTGCATCCATCCGACGGGTAAATGTGTTGTAGAACAGCATCTATCCGACGGGTAAATGTGTCTTAGAACAGCATCTATCCGACGGGTAAATGTGTTGTAGAACAGCATCTATCCGACGGGTAAATGTGTCTTAGAACAGCATCTATCCGATGGGTAAATGTGTTGTAGAACAGCATCCATCCGACGGGTAAACGTGTTGTAGAACAGCATCCATCCGACGGGTAAATATGTTGTAGAACAGCATTCATCCGACG
>CM026404.1:18219579-18266851 GCA_014843695.1 Archivesica marissinica | reverse complement strand
GCGTCAAGTGAGGGATTGGTCAAAAAAAGTAGGAAAATAGGAATTCCGACGGTGAAAAAATAGGAATAAAATAGGAAAATATTGTCTAAAATAGGAATAAAATAGGAATAAAATGTTATTTTAAGATGTCTTTCCATCACATTTTATGGCCATCCTGACCATTTAATAGTTATTATTGATAATTTCTGTTGTACTGCTGATGAAAGACTATAACTTTTAATTCTTATTTCAAGTAATATTAATTGCTTCAAGATTCAAAAACACGATTTCGACACATTACTTGTACTCTAATAATTAAAGTGATGTACATATCGATGGTCTAGTCTCAAAAGGTTGTAAGTGCTATGCTTTAGCATAGCAGTTACAACCTTTTGAGACTAGACCATCAATATATGTTGGCCTCCATACCATCCCCTTCAGCCAACCCAATCCACCATTGTCTTCATTAATATGTTTAGATTTTTTTTTTTTATTAATGAACATGCTGGATGTGGTGTTGTATTAACACATAAACAGTCAGCTATATAATATATGCATCAATATGCAGCAATTAAAAACACAAATTGAACATTGTGTTAGCTGTTACACAACTGACAAAGCTGGTTAGCTGCAAAGCCATAAAATGCTAGGAATATTTGCATGTATAGCCACATAAAATGGGACCGCATATCACATTAGGGAGATTGTGATTCCAAATTTGTAACGGGAACGCGTATGTGTAGCTAAGAAATTGTGTCCCTTTTGAACGTCACATCAGTTTTAAAAGGGAAACAAATATGTATCAATTTAATAACTACAGTACACGTATGCATTTTCCGTTACAAGTTTGAAATCGCAACCTCCATATTGATTGCTTATTGGTGTTTCAGGCACAGAACTTGCAACTTAAATGTAATAGAGTCCTGTCGGGAATGCACCTATATTTGCCAATTCAGCACTGAATATGTGTATTGCTTTGATTTGATTTACAACACCAATAGCAATGTATGGGTCATATTTTAATCACCTCTAACAATATTAAACTAAGCCATTTAGCATGCAATTCTATTCTAGGAATCAGAAGCAGTAGTGACCGATCTCCACAAAGGACTTAGATTATATGGAAAGCTAGTGTGTGATAAAAAGCGTAGCATTAAAGCTGTTTATAAACCAAGCACCTAGCAAGGACATAATAATCATCAGTGATGAATTTGTTGGAACATTTATTTATATTAGCCGGTACTAAAATTTGTTAAATACACCATATTTTCTGATAAATAGCCACATCAAATGGTCAAGACATCCAAATAATCTGCCTGTTATGAGAATGAGAAATAGGATAGGATACTGTACACTATTCTATTTCTGATGTCACATGTGGCAAGGTACAATTTAAATGTCGAAATATTCATCCTGATGTAAGAAGGCACACCACCACATCCAGCCTCAATAAATGTTGAACTAATTTAATCTTGTAGCAATTTCACATTACGTACCAGTATTAACAGCATTTAAAATATTAAAGTTAGTATGCATGTATTTGCTATGAAGATATAATCATATGATGATGGTGATATGGGATTTTACGTCCGTTCAATAGCCAAGGGCATATACAGTCAGGATTTGGTGCAATGTGTAGATCTCTGCCCAGTATACCAAATGAGTCCTCAACACACCAGAATCACTTAACCATCCCTAAAATAGGACTACTATAGATATTGTTACAACTCTTAAAAGATGCATATCGAGTCAAGCCTCACATACAAGAGTTGAGCTGACATGATTTGTTGTTATTCAAGAAATGTCCTGCTGATATAACCATTTTGAACGTCATGAACTGAAAAGAACGTCACTCCCATCATGTTTGTACAATTTGAAGGTGT
Source organism: Archivesica marissinica (assembly GCA_014843695.1). Classification (NCBI taxonomy): domain Eukaryota; kingdom Metazoa; phylum Mollusca; class Bivalvia; order Venerida; family Vesicomyidae; genus Archivesica; species Archivesica marissinica. The sequence goes on along the minus strand of CM026404.1, from coordinate 18,264,989 downwards.
CCTTTTTACTGTTATTTGGCTTTCTTCTTTGGTACACCACTCTCATCAGAATCTGCAGCCTTCTTTTTAGTAGTTTTGGAAGGAATAGCCTTCTCTAACAGTTTCATTTTATTGTTATCCAACAACTTCTGTTTCTCTTTTATTGTCTCTAAGGTTTTCATTGCGTTTTCACGTTTGGATTTGGCAACGTCAATCATAGTTGAGGCAACTTTGACACTTTGCTGATTCATAATAGGTTCACTGATGGCATTATGTAATTTCTGTGTAGCTTAACAGTTCATCTGCTTCCTTTAGAGCAGAGGTAGCTTTCTTCTCTTTTGCAATCAAGTCTTCTTCTTGCTTTACCAGAGCTTGTTTTTTCTCCACCATCTGTTCTTTCTCTTTCCTCAGCCTCTCTTCAACGTCTGACTTTTGCCTTGCTTGTTCGCGTTTTCTTGCTTGCTCCTTCTTCTCATCTTCAAACATGGCTTTATAAGCTACATGTGCACTTTTAACATACATTTTCATCTCCTTGGTGACAGGGATTTTCTCAGGTTGGTTGTTAACCGGATCGTAGAAGTGAACAGCATCTTTAACAGCACGCAGACCACATATAGTGTTATCACCCAGAGTAGACCTTTCATTTGTGACTAACCTGGCATTGATGGAAAGACTTCGTTCAGATTCTGCATTCATTTGAGCCAACACAAGTCCAGATTTGATAATGCATGGTAGTACAGAGTAACGGTCGGTGTTGCTAACTGATTTCAACATGAAGATCTCATTCCAGTAATGGTCAATTCTTTGCTCTTTGTTTATTGTGGCAATGTCATCATCGTTTTGCAATGCTTTCCACTCATCAAGAACACAAGACACGTCAACATCTGGCTGAAGTCTTCGCGCAATGCTCTGAATGGCAGATTGTGTGCTCTTACGCTCCAACTTGTTGGGGTTTAGGCATCTGAGATCTTGCAGAAGGTGGTTTTGAAGAGGTAGCTTGTGCTGCAGATGACCAATTGCTGCACAGAAGAAGGAACGAACACCAAGCATGACAGATCTTTGCTTTTCTTTGTTTAGTCTCTGTAACACATCTCTACTATGGTCACCCATCACTATGTCTTCATCCGCCAGTCGCAGCTGAATGTCTTCACATGGAAGTTTTGACAGTTCAGTGCCATATTTCCTTATTGCATATGCATCTGATTTCAGAAACCGTACCGCATCACTTGGTAAGGGTTTGCACATCAAATCATATACACTAAATGAACGGGGGGGGGGGGTGGGGGGGGGGGGGGGGGGGGGGGGGGGGGGGGGGGGGGGGGGGGGGGGGGGGGGGGGGGGGGGGGGGGGGGGGGGGGGGGGGGGGGGGGGGGGGGGGGGGGGGGGGGGGGGGGGGGGGGGGGGGGGGGGGGGGGGGGGGGTGGGGGGGGGGGGGGGGGGGGGGGCACTGTTGGTGTACTTCTCTGGAAGAGAGTTAGGAAATCTTCAAATATGGGAATGATGTTGTTCAGAAATTCCAGGTTGAATTTTGTGGCATCCTTCTCCCCAGTTGCCAGTAGAGCTGCTACACGTCGGTAGTTGACACTCTTAGGAGTTGTTCGTGGATCTTTGCCCAGATATTTTACAAACTGCAACAGAGCATCCCACTGCTCCAGGATTCTGCTAATGGCTGGACCGAGACTCAGCCACCGGACTTCAGTGTGTTGCTGAAATTGATGTGTCGCAATATCCAGTTCAAACTGAAGCTTCTCATAATCTTCTCGCCTTGCCGCGGAATGTTTGAATAGAGCATGCACATCCCTGCACAGTTGATCAATATCAGCTGAGAGTTTCTCCAATCCTTTCCCGAATGCATTGTGAACAGTATGCAAGATACAACTGCCTAGATCGACAAATCCAGGAAAGTCGGGACATTCTTCTTTGATGGACTTTTGTAATGCACTGAAGATAGTCTTGTTGACATTTGGCCCATCTCGTACCAGTGTGGAGAGCTTGTCAATCGGCATGTTGTCGTCCAATAGCTGTGCCATCATCTTTGAAGCTACAGTTTTGCCTTCAGCATGACCAAACATCAATGAGGTGTAGTAGGCCACCCATACTTCATTGTGTGTTGGCGACCAATATCTGACAGTTAAGTCCATCTGTTTCTTTACTTGGGTTGTTGTAGTTTCATCAAAGTGAATGCTAAATGGAAGCTGTGACGATTTGATATCGGCACACAGTACACCTTTGAAGTAGGGCTTGAGTCCGTTTGAAATCATGTAAGATGCACTTGTTCTACTCAGTGAAAATTCTTTTGCAATTTTGCTATCAGGAAACATTGCTCTGAACGTATCTCCAATGTGATCAACTGACCGGAGACTATAGTTTGACAAGGATACCTTCGCTAACCAGTAAATTTGTGCTGTGAGAAAGGCATCATTGTAGTTGATGCTTGTTAAAGTTTTGTCACTAGATGTGCTACTACTGGAGTTGTTCTCATTTGACGTACTTGCAACAGTTACAAATAGTTTAGTTTGTGAATTATCACGCATTAACTTGCTTGTGCTTTTCCTTTTTAGCATGCTGCAGCAGTTGAGATTTGCCAGCATTGTCACTTTTAATATCGTTGTTACATAGGCGGCAATATCCATGGAATACATCTTTTCCTTCTCTGCACCATTCACTTAGTCTCTGTCCATTTGAGTCAATGGTCAACAGCCATGACGGATTAAAGTGAGTCTTGCCACTAGGCATGTTTCTTGTTCAAAATATATTCAATGTTAGTTAAAGTTTGTCTTCCAGTAATACTATAATGTTAGTTGCCCTCCACCACTGAATCTATAAGTAGATTAAAAGTGTGCATGCATGGACAATATTCAGAAAGTTTAAATTACATCTCAATTCCAAATCAGAGTGTGTTTTTTCATTTAAACTAGAATGGCCACTGCCAACATGTCACGCCCACCTAGGTATTAGCCGGACAATTGGACATGCAGGTGGATCGGTCTCATGGCGAATAATATAAGGGCGGCAAACATGCATATACTTTTTTATGTCAATTGGTGAAGTTATCCAGGTTGCAGATATATAATATGCCTAACAACTTTAATGTATGCACACACGCATGGACAAACTGATGCCAAAGTGTCAACTCTGATGACAACATTGTTCTCTGATTTGGAGAAGAAATGTAACTAAAAACTATATACCCTCGTCATACTTTTTATGACGTGGGTATAAAAAGCAGCTCTGGAGGCAAGGAATGCTAATGCCTTTCAATCTTCTGTACACAGGTCCGCAAAATAGTTATAATACTAGTAGTACCTTCCCGTTTACAAAGTGCATGTACAAAATACTAATGTACAATTAATGGACTAATGCAAATTTATGCACAATTTAAAAGACAACATGCTGGAAAATGGCATAAAAGATTGCCATAGCTATCCAACAAATGCAAATTTTAAAAGGCATAATAATTGAATTTGAAAGACGACCTGCATGAAAATGGCACAGAAGATTGCCATAGCCATCTACATGTAACACAGTTGCATACCAGTGTATATGCAATAGCAGTTTCATAGTTACATTACAATCTACACTATTTATCTATATTGTCAACTTCACTGTCATGTGCATAGTTAAATTGGGCAAAAATGTGCACAGCTTTTCAAAATGGCCAGAAAATAGGAAAAATAGGAACAATTTGCCAGAAAATAGGATAAAATAGGAATTGCTCAAAAAATAGGAAAAAATAGGAAAAATAGGAATACTTGACGCGAAATAGCAAAACTGATTTTCATATTTTTCTGCCAAACATGAAATTTTGGATGAAGTGAGAAACCAGTGCAATAATTGAATTGCGCCCTTAAAAATGGTATTGTTTAATAAATTTCAACAAAATGGGTTTAAAATACAATTATGACGATTAAATAAATCCTTTTGGGTGGGGCAAGTGTAGCACACAGGGGGGGGGGGGGCGGCGCGAAGTCATGGTCCCTAAGACGTCTTTTGGATGGGGCAAGTGTGGCACACATGGGGGGGGCAAAGTCATGGTCCCTAAGACGTCTTTTGGGTGGGGCAAGTTTGGCACACAGGGGGGGGGGCGGCGCGAAGTCATGGTCCCTAAGACGTCTTTTGGATGGGGCAAGTGTGGCACACATGGGGGGGGAGAAGTCATGGTCTCTAAGATGTCTTTTGGGTGGGGCAAGGGGGGTCGAAGTCATGGTCCCTAAGACGTCTTTTGGGTGGGGCAAGTGTGGCACACATGGGGGGGGGGCAAAGTCATGGTCCCTAAGACATCTTTTGGGTGGGGCAAGTGTGGCACACAGGGGAGAAGTCATGGTCCCCAAGACGTCTTTTGATCATGGACGAGCCCCGATGAATAATCCAGGAATCGAGATATGGTTGGAATTTAATGTTGGTACTCTGGCTGCTATTGACATTTTAAAACGCAACACCATTATGTCTCGGGGTATGTAAATGTATTCTTAATGCCAGGTACATTCTTTGCTTAACCCATTCAACACCAAGTCACTGACTTGGACTGGTGCATGATATTTTAGACCAATAAATTAATAAGAAAATGACCTTTGGACCAGTTCATTTATCAAGATGGGTAATTTTATCTAAAAATAGTAATCATTATTACAAAAGTGACGAGCTGGCTCATCTGGATCTACACTTTTTGTATGTCTATTTAGAGGCCTGTAGTGTTTTAAGGGTTCATTCTGTTTTCGAAATCTCACGACGAGGGATGTTAAAGAGTTCATTCTCCCGAAGTTCAGTTACCTCTTAAAAATGTGTTTGGGGTGAAAAGTTTTTTGTTTACTTGTAATTATTATTATATTCATTCGTTTGTAGACAATAAACTGTATACGTTTGTGTCTTAAGATAAATGATTTTCTGGACGAATGGGAATTTATGTGAGAATTACTGCTATGTATTCGTATTATAGGTATTAAAATTGTCCAATTGTTTTCAGGGAACTAGTTCCAAGCTTTCACTGGTTTGCGCATAGAAATACATGTTTTAGCTGGAATCCAGAAATGGCCAGGTCAATCTACTGGTATTTACGCAGTTGAAATTCTGCAACAATAATTGGCTCCCATATGATTCGCGGATTTAATTACTAAACTATGCACTTTATAATTTATATACAGTCACTCAATACACTATCCGAGTGTGTATTATGCAGAGTAAATGTTCAATCGTCCCATTACATATTTATATATAAAAGTTTTTCTTGTTAGTTTATACAAATTTATTTTAGCTCGATTGCGAAACAAGTTCTTACAACTTACACTCTCAGACCTCATTCCTGATGGAATCCATCGCCACAAGGGAGAGATAAGAGGCAACGTGGAATTTAAATGCCTTGCCTAAAGCGCAAAATCGTAACGGCTCCATCGAGGCTCGAACTCCTGACCTTTTGCACTTGAAGCGAACACGCATCCACTGCGCTATCACAACTTCCACAGTTTGAGTTTGTCTTGTTCAGACTGGTACACTGTATGTGGACTTCATCAGGTTCTTATATTTCTTATACTGTTCTATATGCATCTATCCGATGGATAAATGTGTTGTATAACAGCATCCATCCGATGGGTCAATGTGTTGTAGAACAGCATCCATCCGACGGGTCAATGTGTTGTAGAACAGCATCCTTCCGATGGGTCAATATGTTGTAGAACAGCATCCATCCGACAGGTCAATGTGCTGTAGAACCGCATCCATCCGACGGGTAAACGTGTTGTAGAACCGCATCCATCAGACGGGTAAACATGTTGTAGAACCGCATCCATCCGACGGGTAAACATGTTGTAGAACCGCATCCATCCGACGGGTAAACATGTTGTAGAACCGCATCCATCCGACGGGTAAACGTGTTGTAGAACCGCATCCATCCGACGGGTAAATGTGTTGTAGAACTGCATCCATCCGACGGGTAAATGTGTTGGTAGAACAGCATCCATCTGACGGGTAAATGTGTTGTAGAACAGCATCCATCCGACGGGTAAATGTGTTGTAGAACAGCATCCATCCGACGGGTAAATGTGTTGTAGAACAGCATCCATCCGACTGGTAAATGTGTTGTAGAACAGCATCCATCCGACGGGTAAATGTGTTTTAGAAATGCATCCATCCGACGGGTAGGGTAAATGTGTTGTAGAACTGCATCCATCCGACGGGTAAATGTGTTGTAGAACTGCATCCATCCGACGGGTAAATGTGTTGTAGAACTGCATCCATCCGACAAAAAACCCCACCACAAAAAACACACCACAGGGTAAATGTGTTGTAGAACTGCATCCATCCGACAGGTAAATGTGTTGTAGAACTGCATCCATCCGACGGGTAAATGTGTTGTAGAACAGCATCTATCCGACAGGTAAACGTGTTGTAGAACAGCATCCATCCGACAGGTAAATGTGTTGTAGAACAGCATCTATCCGACGGGTAAACGTGTTGTAGAACAGCATCCATCTGACGGGTAAACGTGTTGTAGAACAGCATCCATCCGACGGGTAAACGTGTTGTAGAACAGCATCCATCCGACAGGTAAATGTGTTGTAGAACAGCATCCATCCGACGGGTAAACGTGTTGTAGAACAGCATCCATCCGACGGGTAAACGTGTTGTAGAACAGCATCCATCCGACGGGTAAATGGTTGTAGAACAGCATCCATCCGACGGGTAAATGTGTTGTAGAACAGCATCCATCCGACGGGTAAATGTGTTGTAGAACAGCATCCATCCGACGGGTAAATGTGTTGTAGACAGCATCTATCCGACGGGTAAATGTGTCTTAGAACAGCATTATCCGACGGGTAAATGTGTTGTAGAACAGCATCTATCCGACGGGTAAATGTGTCTTAGAACAGCATCCATCCGACGGGTAAATGTGTTGTAGAACAGCATCCATCCGACGGGTAAACGTGTTGTAGAACAGCATCCATCCGACGGGTAAATATGTTGTAGAACAGCATTCATCCGACGGGTAAATGTGTTTTAGAACAGCATCCATCCGACGGGTAAATGTGTTGTAGAACAGCATCCATCCGACGGGTAAATGTGTTGTAGAACAGCATCCATCCGACGGGTAAATGTGTTGTAGAACAGCATCCATCCGACGGGTAGGGTAAATGTGTTGTAGAACAGCATCCATCCGACGGGTCAATGTGTTGTAGAACAGCATCCATCAGACGGGTCAATGTGTTGTAGAACAGCATCCATCCGATGGGTAGGGTAAATGTGTTGTAGAACAGCATCCATCAGACGGGTCAATGTGTTGTAGAACAGCATCCATCAGACGGGTCAATGTGTTGTAGAACAGCATCCATCCGACGGATAAACGTGTTGTAGAACAGGAAGGTATACAATGAAGCTATAATTCTATACACATCCTGGAAACAGATTCAATTGGGGATTGATTATCGGATATTAAAACTTACTGTAGGGTAGATGGACTTGACGGCAATCATGGTGGTGAATGTATACGTCTTCCCAGCAAGAAGAGGACATGGTGGACTCATTCCATGGCAGCCGACTGGATCAATACCTTTGAATGGAATTGGAATTCCACCAATGACTCCGTGGCAAACCGACGTTACTGCAGGTATATCCCGATCTGAGAAACAATAGTTACAATAGCATTATACAAGTCTTTGGCCAGGAATATCCACATACATGTATTGCCAAGGGTTCAACTTTTGTACAAAATTTAGGGATAAATAACTTCCCCCATCCAGCCAATTTAGGGAGAAGCGAGGGGAAGTGGTGCATTTTATTCACATGCATCCCCATGAATTATTCAGAAACGCAAAAATTTTGCTATGTATAACGCGCACTTTTATTACTTAAATCCTTGAGGAATTTGTCTAGTGCGCATTATACACGGGTACAGCCGTCAACATTTTTTCCAGGCGAAATTTCGACCCACATCGTCCCCACCACTTTTCAATAAGTAGGTACGTTTGGCAAACGTTATAAAATAACTATTCTAAAATATAATATAATTTCTATAATACCTTTATTCAAATATTAACAAACGTCAAACTGGCAGAAGATTCATGTATTCGCAAGATTTACCACAAACGTAGGGCTACAGTGTATTGGAGCAGGTGCGACAGAAGGCGAAGATGGTACATGTAAGTGTCCAAAGTAACTGACCGTGTATGGCATACTTAACACAAACAATCACTGGTTATTGAACTTGTCCAAGACCGACTGAGCATCCATACAGTTGACATGTATTACACATTGTGGCCATGGTTGGTTGCAGTTATGACTAGATGACAATTGTTGAAAGATATTGCCATGAATATCAATGGTCTACCTCCAATCTTGTGTAAACAAGAGCCCAAACTAGTCTACAGAGGCGTATCCAGGGGGTGCTCAGGGGTCTCTAGCATCCTCTTAATATCCAGTGATGATTTTTCATCCTGTTAATTTCCTATAAAAATGTTCTAGATCACAGGTACAAGGAAATTGCACCATTTGGTATTCAGTTTTTCTGGGGAGCATGCCCCCAGACTGCCCCCCCCCCGACCCACTACAATGGGCCGACCAGGCCAACTTTGCTGTCCAGGGCTGGTGTTACAGACTTAGCACCCCCCTTCATATTTTCCTGGATACGCCTCTGGTCTACTTCATGATTCACCTGAATCATATGATTGTGAACAAACAGATTCCACCATAATATTACGGTAATAATGACGTACTTGGCACAAAGACAATTTCAAGTGTGGCATTGGTACCCCTCTTCAATTTACAACCAGTACCTGTTGACACACCATCACATTTAACAGAACTCACTTTGGCTTCTTTACTTCCACCTGAAATTGAAACGGGTCACAATTTTTTATATAATTATATATCGTAAATGGAAGTTATATGAATTTAATTTTATAAACAAAGCATGCCTATATGGGTCGACAGTCAAGAAATGTAGATGCATACAGAATTAAGAGAATGCCTACTCTATAATGGAGTTGATAACTCGATTTAACCCTTTCCCTCATAGAAGCACCTCTTGATGCCATTACCAATACGACATACATTGACTATGTAGTAACCAAATCAACGTTCATAATAAAAGCCAGAATCTCATGTAGTCCTAGTAATATCAATGGAGGTTGGATAGATATGGCGACTACTTATCCACTGCATGATGGCTAAATGGCTGTCATTTGTATGGAGATATAATAGTATGTTAACATAAATCTCTATGAAGGAAAGGGTTAACTGTTTTAACAGTCGAACAAAATCCATTTTGATAATCTAAAAGGTTAGGGCTTGTATAAAGGGATATTAGGGAAGTTAGGATTAAAAAGTATAAATATAGGAAGATCTTACACGAGTGGTGATTTCGTACTACTATTTTTTATGAAACAAGTTTTGTAATTTTGCTATTGAACGAGTTTTGTCAAATATGCAAGATCCTTTCTATCACATTACCATAGCGTGCTCGTTTGAATAAATAACGTTGTTACTTTAATTTTGATGCCAAATTGTCATGAAGTCGCTATGCAAAGCAGCGTTATATTTATGCTTTTAAAACGGTGTTGTAATTCAGTTGAGACTAAACTAACAAAATGGCAAACATTTGGTGCGATGATAAACAAGTGTTCTACTTAATTGTGTCACAAAACTGTGGCATGTTTAAAAGTTAAGTACAGGCAAGGTTACTTCTGGAAGGTTTTAGATTTTCATTTGGCATTTAATGCGGGGGAATCTTTATTCACAAAATTCTCGTTTGTTGCCTCATTAATCATAAATGTGCCAGTTATAATGCTATTATGTTACACATTTATCGCTAAAATGTATATTGTTGGACGCCTTGAAACATTGCAATTGGTTGACAGTTTTAAATATCTTTTTCTTCCTAAAATTAGACACATTTTGACAGGGTTCAATACTCTGTATGTAGTCAGGCCATGTATACATGTGTACATTGGACACAAAACGTCTCGGCATATTGGATGCACAAAACGTCTCGGCACATTGGACGAACAAAACGTCTCGGCACATTGGACACACAAAACGTCTCGGCACATTGGACACACAAAACATCTCGGCACATTGGACGCACAAAACGTCTCGGCACATTGGACGCACAAAACGTCTCGGCACATTGGACGCACAAAACGTCTCGGCACATTGGACGCACAAAACGTCTCGGCACATTGGGCACACAAAACGTCTCGGCACATTGGGCACAAATCGTCTCGGCACATTGGGAACAAAACGTCCCGGCACATTTGGTACAAAATGTCAAAGCTGGTATAAAATGTTCAGTCCAATATACGAAATGTCCACAGTACGAATTGACATGCACTGTCATTGCTATCGCCGGCACCTAATCTTCATAAGTGAAGGAGTGCTGTATACACTAAGAAGAAGTGTTTGCCATTAACCAGGAACAACAGTACATGTATATATATATATAAATGTGTAACCAACTGTTTTAATCTGCTGTTCTATCTACCTAGAGTGGTGGAACCTATGCTCTGCGTAAATCCTACATATCATGGCCTATAAAACAAGTTAAATGCACTTACCGTATATTATTATTTTCTTAAGTCGTGAACACAACTTTCATAAAATTGTTGAAAATTTTAGCTTCATTGTGCAACCATGCACCTAAATACAGCTATCGCAACGGCACCCGTTTCCATATGGGAACTAGATACTTTAGGGCACCTATGCACGGCGTACATGAATTTTTTTATTTATGCATGGGTAAATGTTGAATATATTATTTGGACTTAATAACATCAATAACTAACAATATTACAACTCGTAAGAAACTTTTTTCTGGTTATTTGTACATTTTTTTCCCAATCCGGATAGCCACCTGAAATGCTCATAAACCGCACATTTCGGTGGAAAAAAATTTCCCAACAAGTTGCCCGTTTATATTCGTATACAGAACCAGTCGGGCGACGGTTGCATTAGGCTACCAGTACGCACAACGGAATGTTATTGAACCAGGTTTCACCTCTGTCAGCGAAAATATGTTAAAACTATTTAAATACGGATGTAAATGGAAAAAATACGCAGAGCATAGGAATACGCCGAGCATAGGAATACGCCGAGCATTGGTTCCACCACTCTATATTCTTCTAATGTCGAACCCCTCACGGGGATGTAGACATGTTAAATTCTTATTTAATTTTAACTTTATTTACCGTCATATGCCAAGCATCATGAAGCATGCATCCCAATAACAAAGCTACATAGTAACAAGAAAGTGACATGGTGATATATGAATAATACCACAGGCACCACACAAAAAAAAAAATTATTTTTGGCCTATGGTCATATAGTAAGTAATATATAATAAATTATATATTACTTACTATATGACCATAGGCCAAAAATAAAAATAAATTTTTTGTCTGTAGCCTGTGAATAATACTAACACAATTATACCCTAGAGTATTACTGAAAATATTTAAATAACTTATACTCTACGCTGTCGCGTGACTTACAATCGCCCCATTTCGCAGTCACTGTTGCAACTAACAATAGAAGAACGACAGAATAACCTAGCATCGTCATGTCGTGTGTTGTTATGAATTATGACTTATCGTGACGAAAAATGGTCTGATCTATCTGATTGGTATACAAACTTTGTTAGCTATAAAGCAAAAGGTGTGGTAATGAGCGTAAAGTGTATTTTATGTTTTATAAATTGTGCATGTAAGATGTCAGTCATTCTATAGAAAACGTTAACTCCTTGTCTAATTTTCACATGCTTTTTTTTATGGCTGTTCTCGATGGACCCAGAATTTCGAGGTAAAATGTTATTTGTTCACCGTTTAGTTCACACGAAATTTACATATGTCGTTACGTCATCAAATGACGGTATCTGTAAACGCTATCGCAAAACTCCGGTTCAGTGTAAATTATAACACATCTTTGTTAATTACCGATACTAAAAGGGGCAAGTTATTGAAACAGAAGATAGTATTAGCATCACATACAATTTGGATCACTTGTAACCCGATACTTATATAATTTGGTTATTTGTGAAAGGATTTTGTTCACATGTGGACCTTGAATAACTCAACAAAGCATACGTGCATACTAGAAATTTCTTTTTAATTTATCAACAAAAAGGTATTGAATTTAACTAATTAGAAACATCACTGTAAAATCAAAATTCACAAAATTCCACAACGCAAAAACAAAAGTCATCGAATCCCAATACAGTCTGTCAGCTCGAGAAACTAATATATAGTGTGTCCTCACGTGGCGTGTGGCTCTTACGACTTGAACACACCTCTGTCTCATCGACATCACGTGGTTTCAGGTGAAACCTTGGGGGAGTATTCCTGCAAACGGGCCTGTTCCAGTTCGTGGAGTTTGCGAACTGTCTCTTGTCTCCTCCGTACTCGCCTGTTCAGCTCGTCCCACATTGAGATCTCGTGAATTTAAAGACCAATGCAGCTGTCGGACATTCTGTTAATGCACGCGCTGTACATATGTGTTGGTGCCCCATCCTGTATGGAAACCATGCCACCGGCTCGTTGGTGCTGAATTGCAACAGGGATCAAGATCTCCGACTGACATTGAGCAGCGTTAAAATTCCTATGAACAACTAACAAGTCAGTCTCAGTGTGGAACGACACTCAAGCAACCACCATCATGGAGCCGCCGCCATTGTAAATAACAAAATGAATGTAGCTGCACGAACTCCGATATAAGTGCCAAATTACCCACCCTATGGCCTAGACAAAATTAATGGCTGTTAATTTATATATTCAACTACAAACATGGGAGTGTCATGAAAAGACATACTGTTTTTGTGAATTGAGTGAAGATGGCGATATCATTAACAGTGTACTGGTGACTAATGGCGAAATAAATAAAGGTTTTATTATTGGCGTGATTGTTCAATATTGATGCAAAATACAGTCATATAAAGGCCACCCTCGGGCAAGTCAAAAAGTGGCCTTTGTTGGCAGGTGGCCTCTCAATAGAGGATTAAAATGCATTGAAAGTGGCTCGACGGGAGAGAAAAATGGTGGTCTTTAGAAACATGTTTTACATACTTTATTCGGAGTTGGCCTTTAGCACAGGTTTAACTGTACTATCAATACCATTTAAAAGTGACATGCATGGCTACTTGACCATGCTAACGAGTCTTGCTTACCCTAACATTTAGTTAGTATTTCTCTTATGGAAATACCTTCCCATTTATTCGTATGTATAAAACAACACTGCATCTATCAATTTCATGTTGTATATAATTATATACTCTTTATTTTCCTCGACATACAAGGATTACAAATAGATAAATATAAATTTACATATGAAATTTAAACAATGCATGACTATACTTTAAATTGATTGCTACAATGTTAAATTACAATGCTATGCTGTCGTGGATAATTCCTGCATAAGAACAGGCTACTTGTGAATAGACCATGAAATAGTATCGTGTTACAATTCAAACTATCCCACGACTCTAGTATAATGTCCATATAGGTTCTAGGATATTATTTAGAGAGACGTGTTGTCTGGGTGGTGAAAAAACGAGAGCTGATTGGATTATTGATTAGTTTGATTGACAGGCAGCGACTGATTAATTAATGCACAAGCTATACACAAGCGATAAGCAAATAACTGCAATTACTCTTTCTATGTCACTAACTTGTATACCACTGAAACTTATCATCACGGATGGTCACGGGTTTGAGCCCCACTCAGATCGTGTTTTATCTATATGAAAAAGTTGCCAGTTTCTTATGGAGGTTGGTGAACCAAGTACTGGTTAACCGCCGGAGCCTGCACAGGAAAGGTATTATTAGGTAAACTGCCCGTCGCTCATATGGGCAACCGGTAACGACTTAAATAAACTTAAATAAAAAATATCTATCATCAGAAACCGAAGTATTTTGAAATATTTTGCATATTTTTTATTGTGTAATAAATGTGTCTATTTCATCTGCAAAACAATCTCATCATTAGATTCACTGGTTTGACATAAATGGAACATATCGTGGTGGAACCTATTCTCGGCGTAAATCCCACATATACTGACCAGTATAAATGTGATTTACACTTGCCGTATATTATTATTTTCTTAAGTCGTGAAAATAACTTTCAAAACACTGTTGTTGATAGTTTTAACTTTATCACGTGGCCTTCCTGCTCAATACAACTATCGCAATGATATCGGTATTTATCTACCATAACTTGTTGAATATCTTATTTTGATATAGTACATCATTGAATAAAACTCGTATTGGTCTTAATCAGAAATGGTACAGAAACTATTTTCGGGTTATTGCTCATACACCGTATCAGTTTCGGTGGAAATATTCTCCCAGTGATGTGTTTGTTTATATTCGTCTGCTAGACCAGTCACGTGAAAGTTGCAACAGTCTACCGATAAACTAGTCGAAATTAGCCTAGAATAAATATTTTAAATACCGATGAAAATGGAAAATATGATGAGTATAGGAATACGCTGAGCATAGGTTCCACCACTCTACATATACAATGTAAATTGTCCAACATTGAGCAGGTTGTCTTATTAATGAATTTAACTTGACTTGACTTTGTATAATCTGCCTCTTATAGGCACCTCTCATAAGAGCACATAGGAATATGTTGTATATTCTGACAATAAAAACTTATAAACTTGTAAGCTTGTAACAGTAACCATTTGTATAGAAAAACACAAAATAATATATATATATATTAACAATGAAGCTGTATCTTTCCGTCTTTTATTTCTACTTTCGGTCGTCTAAAACAGTTGCATATCTCGGAGTGTAGTTAATTTATGAATGTGAAGGTCACATAGTAGGAGAAAATGGCCGAGTTACAATTTGAAGCTCCGTTGGCTAGTTTTGAAACGGAAGAATGGAACGATTTCAATGATTTCCAAACAGCCATGAATGCAGATTGTGAGAAAAATGAAGAGACAACTGATAAAGCGTCAGATAATTTTGGAGAAGGAGACAATTTCTCAGGGTCTCTTCAAGATCTTGTCAAATCTTTGGATGAAAAAATCACAAACTGTTTTTGTAATTATGACACTAATGTGGAGAAAATAGCACCTGTCCAATTGAGAACAAAAGATGACCTAACAACAGAATGTCCGTAAGTGTACTATTTGTTGATATGTCGGTGAAACTGTATCAAATTATTTTTAGACGAATTCAGCTGTTCAAGTGGTTTTGTATATTATCGTTTGTTGACATGTTTTTGGTACGTACATGTTTTCATTGCCTTTCGTCTCGTGCATTTGGATTTGACTGGAAGTACAATGACGTCATGCATTGTTTATGTAAGGTATTCGCACACTGCCTCATTCGCTCCGAGTGAGTATCCTGGGACTAGGTGTAAGCGGTGATACCAATGATCGGCAACATTGTATATACATACACACAGGTTATTGCTTATGTCGCCTGTAATCGGTATACCCAGGACAATCATTGTTGATGACAATGATGATTGGATGTGTGAAAAATCGTCTATGAATTTGCAATTAATTGATTCATTTACATTGATTGTCAACAGCCCATCGCCTAATTTGCGTAGGTGTGATTATTTGATTATTTATATATTCTTTATTTATTATTATACGAAACCACCAGCTCGTTTCATTCTGTATTGTCTTTTAGACGAACAGCAATTATACAAAACCACTGACGCCCTATTTAGATTATGCAGAAAATATACACAAATGTCTTGGAAGATATTTCTAATGACAATACCACTATCTATATATAAGACAAAGTATTTGAACCCTGCTAGACCTGGGGCCACTATTTGAACCCCGCTAGATCTGGGGCCACTATTTGAATCCCGCTAGATCTGGGGCCACTATTTGAACCCCGCTAGATCTGGGGCCGATTAAACACCTATGTAATCGATGACTTTAAAATTAAAGATTATAGATTGCAAATTACTTTCCAATCAAAGTGATTGATTACAAGTACATGTACCGTATATTCTCGGCCACAAGTCTTATCTTTTTCTCGTCCAGAAATGCGATGAAAGTTCAAGGTCAACATGGATGAGAAACAAGCAAACAATAATTTTGAAAAAATAAGTTAAATTTTTTTTTTATTTGTTGGAACTTTATTTATGTCTGTTTTATTAGATTTATAACAATTTGCTTAGAAAAATAGGTACATTATAAACCATAGAAAAGCTGCTAAACTCATTTAATAAATTGTTGTTGTGCATCAAGTTGTGCATCAGTGTATTTTCTATGATTTGTAATGGAATAAAGTACACCAGATATTTTAAATTGAGTTCAGAAATAAGAGAAAAACTATTGTCGTAACCAATGTCATACTGATAAGTTCACAATGTACCCTCGACTTATCGAAGGATCCCGTTTAAAATTAGCATTTTCAAGCCAAAATTCAACCCTCGACTTATGGCCGGGAATATATGGTACATTTCATTACTTTTTTATTGGATTTCATTACTTTTTTATTGGATTTCATTACTTTATCCAGGGCTCATTCTAGGTCCGATATTTTGGGAGAAGTGACAAAGCGCGCATTTACGTCCTTAAATGGTGTTTGTTAATAAATGCCTGCAAAATAGGTCTAAAATACACAGTATGTGACCATTGAATATAACATTTGAATATATGGAGTGCTTTATAACAGGCCAGTGTATCTTACTGGACAAAATAGTATATGTAAATTGTAAAATAAACATTTTTTAGGGAGAAGGAAGTCATGGTCCCTATGGTGACTATTTTGCCCATATCACCCTCTAGAACGAACCCTGCAGTTCATTACTTTATGATTGTATTTCCTATAGATACTTTGGTATACATGCCTTACTAATACTAACTTACTTACCCATTACATGAATGAAGCACCAAAGCATAAACATTTGATTCACTTCATTCTAACAAAGAGGCTTCAAAGTGCCACCGGTACAGGAGGTTCTGTCAACTTGCTGGTCAAGAACTTCCTTTCTTAAGGCAATATGGACTTTGGCAATATGGACTTATGGATTGAAAATGTCTGATGGTTTCATTTCCACTATTGGTTTGTGGCCCATTTTCTTGTCCACCGTCACACACACTAGATATTGCAGTTGCATGCATGGGTTTTGTTCTCGGTCATTCCAGTGCATGTTTCTAATAGACAGACACAAAGATTTTCGAGACAGATGAGTTTAACATACCGGTACTAAATTTGATTGTGTTACTTTACTTCAGTTTTAATTTCTCTGGTGGGACTGGCAGACACCCACAAAAACCCCACATTTGTGTGCACGTACAGGCTGTTTATTTTGAGTGTCGAATTCTTCGTTATATTCTGTCAATAGATGTACAAACTAACATCGAGTTCTCATTCTAGGTCAGAATTTTTGGGAGAAGTGGAAATGCGCGCGATTGCGACCCTACATTGTATAATTTTCAACAAAATAGGGTTAAGACACAATATGAGCATTAACCCATTCAACCCCAAGTAACTGACATGGACTGGTGCATGCTATTTTTAGACCAATAAATTAATAAGAAAATTACATTTGGACCAGTTCATTTATCAAAATGGGTAATTTTATCTAAAAATAGTAATAATTATTACTGGCAAAAAAGTGCAGATCCTGATGAGACGGCTCGTTATGAGCCGGCTCATCTGGATCTACACTTTTCATAAGCCTATTTAGAGGCCTGTGGGGTTGAAAGGGTTAAATAGAACATTTGAATAGAAGGATTGCTTTATAAATGGGTCAGTGTATCTTACTTGACCAAATTTTGTATGAAAATTGTAAACAAACAAAACTTTTTAGGGAGAAGTGGGGCCCCCAGGGGGGGAGTCACCCTGCCCTCTAGAATGAGCCCTGGTTTTCTAGTAAGCTTGATAAAACTACGGTAATAAACAAATATATACATGTATATTATGGAAAATGTTAATCAATATACATGTATATCAAAATTTAAAAAATTGTTATTTTCATATCGCCAATTCTTTAACCCTTTCAACCCCACAGGCCTCTAAATAGGCTTATGAAAAAGTGTAGATCCAGATGAGCCGGCTCATAACGAGCCGTCTCATCAGGATCTGCACTTTTTTGCCAGTAATAATTATTAATTTTAGACAAAATTACCCATCTTGATAAATGAACTGGTCCGAATGTAATTTTCTTATTCATTTATTGGTCTAAGAATATCACGCACCAGTCCATGTCAGTTACTTGGGGTTGAATGGGTTAAACTAAGTGAGGTCATATTCTGAGCTCATTTGTTTCACATTTTTAATGACACAACCAAATTATTGCGGAAAATAGAAGTGTCCGGATAATGGATCACCTCTTGAATTTGAATTGGCATTTTATTTGCCTCTTTTCATGCCACACTATTGGAAGTTGTGATAGCGCTGTGGATGCGTATTCGCTTCAGGTACGAACGGTCTGGAGTTCGAGCCCTGCTGTAGCTGTTACGATTGTGCCCTTAGGCAAGGCATTTAAATTCCATGTTGATTCTTCTTCCTCATGGCGATGGATTCCACCAGGAATGAGGTCTCGAGAGTGATTAATACAAGTTGTAAGAACTTGTTTCGCAATCGAGCTAAAATAAATTTGTATAAACTATAAACACTATTTACCTCCTTTGATATTAGATGTTTTTTGTTATTCAATGTTTCACCAGCTGACCTATTTACATGTATTGATGAAAATTAATGACAGTCCGTTATAATTAAAAGACATAGTTTATGTTACAGAAAAGGGTCGCCAATAAGTACCGGTTCGTCAAATACAATATGCTATTCCCATTACCGGTTTGTCGATTACAGTATTCAGAAAATGCAAATTCCACTTTTTTCCCCTCTTTTATTTAAGCTTTATTTATTTTACAACGATTGCGAAGCAAGTTTTAACAATTTATATTAATCACTCTCATTGGTGCGGATGAAAGCATATATGTGGTCATTCGTGTGGGAGGAAACCAGAGTACCCGGAGAAAACCCACCTTGTCCGATCTGGAATTCCACTTGTTGTTACGGCGTTCACTAAGGCGGACTGGCAAATCTATCCACCACAACAAGCGGAATCTTTGTCTGCAAAACTCAGAGGATAATACTTTTTCAGCCGCAGAATTTCTGTGCCGAATTTGCAAACTTTGCGAAACTCCGTGTTTCTCCATCATGTAATTGTGAATACACTATTGTGTAAGCTTGTAAAACAGCTGTGTAGACTTTTTTTCGGGTCTTGAAAACAGTGGCTTGGTAGAATTATGTAAACGTGACGTCAACTGTTCTACTGCCCTGTTAATTATAGACCAGGAATCATTTTAGATGGCGATGTGGGCGAAATTGTCACCCTAGGGACCCTGACATCGCCCTCTGGGGGCCCCACTTCTCCCTAAAAAAAAAAAAATTTAAAAAAAATTGGTTTTTACGATTTTCAAACAAAATTTTGTCTAGTAAGATACACTGGGCACTGGACATTTATGTGAGAGATGGTTGAAAAAGACAGCATTCAACATTTCCGACCATTGTGGATGCACACAGCACATGTTAGCTTGTGAACAGGCATTGGTATATATTTGCCTGGTGGATGCACACAGCACATGTTAGCTTGTGAACAGGCATTGGTATATATTTGCCTGGTGGATGCACACAGCACATGTTAGCTTGTGAACAGGCATTGGTATATATTTGCCTGGTGGATGCACACAGCACATGTTAGCTTGTGAACAGGCATTGGTATATATTTGCCTGGTGGATGCACACAGCACATGTTAGCTTGGGAACAGGCATTGATATATTTTGCTTGATGGATGCAAACAGCACATGTTAGCTTGGGAACAGGCATTGATATATTTTGCTTGATGGATGCAAACAGCACATGTTAGCTTGGGAACAGGCATTGATATATTTTGCTTGATGGATGCAAACAGCACATGTTAGCTTGGGAACAGGCATTGATATATTTTGCTTGATGGATGCACACAGCACATGTTAGCTTGGGAACAGGCATTGATATATTTTGCTTGATGGATGCAAACAGCACATGTTAGCTTGGGAACAGGCATTGATATATTTTGCTTGATGGATGCACACAGCACATGTTAGCTTGGGAACAGGCATTGATATATTTTGCTTGATGGATGCACACAGCACATGTTAGCTTGGGAACAGGTGTCGATATATTTTGCTTGGTGGATGCACACAGCACATGTTAGCTTGGGAACAGGCATTGATATATTTTGCTTGATGGATGCACACAGCACATGTTAGCTTGGGAACAGGCATTGATATATTTTGCTTGATGGATGCACACAGCACATGTTAGCTTGGGAACAGGTGTCGATATATTTTGCTTGATGGATGCACACAGCACATGTTAGCTTGGGAACAGGCATTGATATATTTTGCTTGATGGATGCACACAGCACATGTTAGCTTGGGAACAGGCATTGATATATTTTGCTTGATGGATGCACACAGCACATGTTAGCTTGGGAACAGGTGTCGATATATTTTGCTTGATGGATGCAAACAGCACATGTTAGCTTGGGAACAGGCATTGATATATTTTGCTTGATGGATGCACACAGCACATGTTAGCTTGGGAACAGGTGTCGATATATTTTGCTTGATGGATGCACACAGCACATGTTAGCTTGGGAACAGGTGTCGATATATTTTGCTTGATGGATGCACACAGCACATGTTAGCTTGGGAACAGGTGTCGATATATTTTGCTTGATGGATGCACACAGCACATGTTAGCTTGGGAACAGGTGTCGATATATTTTGCCTGGTCAGTCATATAAATATATTTTTAACACCGAGACCATTAATTGGTGCGTATTGAGTTTCTGATAATATCGGAAGTAAATTAGTGAAAAATCGACACATGTATGCCAAAAAGAAATAATTACGACTGGTGTTGATAGTTCAATACATGTAGCTCTACGAAATCAATACATTCGACTTTGTGAGTCGGAGAAATGAAGATTTCTCAGTTTGTTTACGTCAAATAGAATGCATTAATCAAGTAGTAGCACCTTTAAATGAGTAAGAAATGCAGTCTATTTGACGTTCACAAATGCAGCCCCATGAAATAATTGTAGCCAGCGAAAACAGACAAGAATTTAATGGTTCACAGCTTCTAACTGCAGTTTGTTGTGTACAGTCAAATCTGTGTTAGTGGTCACCTCCATTATACAGTCAAACCTGTGTTAGTGGTCATCTCCATTATACAGTCAAACCTGTGTTAGTGGTCACCTCCATTATACAGTCAAATCTGTGTTAGTGGTCACCTCCATTATACAGTCAAACCTGTGTTAGTGGTCACCTCCATTATACAGTCAAATCTGTGTTAGTGGTCACCTCCATTATACAGTCAAACCTGTGTTTGTGGTCACCTCCATTATACAGTCAAACCTGTGTTTGTGGTCACCTCCATTAAGCAGCCAACCTGTATTAAGTAGCCAGTTTCCAGATTCCCAATATGCTGTTTTATTATATATTTGACCTCTATTAAGCAGCCACCTGTGCTAAGCAGCCACTTTCTCTGACTCCCTTGGCTGACTGCTTAAGACAGGTTTGACTGTATATGTATTTGGAATTCTAAATGACGTCTTTTCACGTGGCATGGAGAAATAACCAACGGCTGTCCGGTGTCCTCCCACACGAATGACCACATATACGTTTTCATCCGCGTCAACAAGAGTGATTAATATAAGTTGTTTGAACTTGCTTCGCAATCGTTGTAAAATAAATAAAGTTTAAACTTAAACAACTAAGATGACACAAAAATTGCTTGATCTTTTGTTGGCCCGATATTTATAAATATTGAACCTTCGTGTGGGAGGGGGTGGACAGTTTTCAGCAGTTCCGAGCATTAGAGAGCGATAAATTACAAATTGCACGTTTTATTTGTTCAATTGTGCTGATACAAGTACCGGGTACATGTTTGCGAACTCTGATTGAAGTATTAACCCATTTCATTCTGGATACCGTTCAAACAGTATTTGATATCGGCCGCCATGGAATGTGCCGTCTGATCAGGCTGTATGCTGTTTGCTTTTCAGATGATCTTGCTAAGACACTTGGCTATGTAGCAAACAACATAGATCCTGATCAGCACGCAGCATCACACTGCGGCTGATCTGGATCTATATTGTTTGCAAAAGCCTTTAAAACCGCTGGAGCCTGCCCAGGAAAGGTGTTGTTAAGTAAACTGCCCGCCGGCGATATAGCCCGAAATGGTGCTGATGCAGGCATAAAAACCCGAAATATAACATAAAAGCCTTTAAATGTATCCAGAATGAAATGGGTTAATAACATTAATATGGCTAAATTACACGCACCTGCTGCACTAACCTGCACTAACATCAAAAGTACCAACAAGGGGACAAAGTCACATTCATACATTTAGTCTAAAAATATATATGGATAATGCACAGACCCGAATGGATATAACGGTAAATCTGTACCATGAATGTTGTTATTCATGATGTATGCTTTACATTACGCATTGTCCTTGACCCTATTTACATTATTTTGTTATGTCAACAAACATCATTTTATTTTATTTTTTGGAACAACATATTTTGTCAAAATACATGGCTTCAAATATTTATCTGTGAACTAACTACATGGCTCCAGTTGTTTTAAATTGGCGACAGAAGTGGCGCGGAAAATAATTCAAGACGGAGAGAACTGGTTTAACATGGCATGTTAGCTGTTTAATTAGTTATTAACTGCCTATGAATATGCCATTGGCCAATTCAAAATACAAGTTAGCTGTTTGCACGCTAGCGGTGAAAATAACAGTCAAATATGTCATGCAATAAATTGTTTTATTACCTAATGCTCTATATAACTTGTAATTCGTTATTTTTGCCTGTTTCATTGCATTTTTCATCCTTCGCTCAGGTCTGGGCAACAGTTCGAACTGTTGACCGGGCAATAGTTTGAACTGTTTCATACTAGACTATTGAACCAATCATACTCTGAGTATGCTTTCACTGTGCGCAGTAGGATGCGCAATAGGGTGTTATGGAAGTCAAAGTAAAAAATACGTCCCGAATACATTTTAGCTCTGACTGCGCTTGAAGTCATCGATATACATTATGTAATGCCCTCCTTTCCGTTCATTAATTCCTTTCCGTATTTTATTGCATACTTACCGACGTACCGGATTTTAGACCAAAACCAAGCGTTTACAAATGATGATTGATTAGTCATCAGCCGACAAACTGGGAAAAACAGAAATTTATCTTGAATTATGGCCCAGGCTAGGTTTGAAGACATGACTGAGGATGAACTCAATGTTTTATTAGAAAATAGGGACTCTCTGAGTACAAAAAACGTTATAAAGCATTAGGTAATAAAACAGTTATTTCATGTGTGTGTAACAGCCTCGGGCAACAGTTCGAAAGTCTTCCCTGATACCTCGGGACAATAGTTTTGACTGTTCCCCAAACACCCATGAAATAACTGTATACTATTTATAGCCTTTGTTTTACCCAGCATGCAAATAGTTAAAATGCTTGCAGAAAATTAACCGAAATATACATGTAAGCACAGGCACAAGACAAATTGTTTTTGCAAAAAATGTGTTTTGGACCTGTGCAGGTATGTATTTTTAATTTAAAATCCATCTTACAACATTATTGTGGAGGGGGAGTAATCACCCTTTTCTGGAGGGAGTCACCCCTCCCAGATCTACCCATTTCACATCTTCTATGCTCAGGGTACACTGCCCTTTTTTGTCCACCCTCCCATTTTATTTCCAATGGAATATGACTGACTAACCACACTCATCATATTGATTGCTGAGCCTTCCCTGGAGTGAAGGCCAACTAACTGTCTCTATATAGAACCCTGCTGTAAACCATACTGTGTGTTGTGGCCAGAGAGAGAGAGAGGAATCAATAGACTAGACTGTGAGTCAATCAATTCCTTTACACTCATACTGGTTGGTTCCTTGATGCATGTTTGTGTGTAACACTGAGTAATGAGAAATGAGTAATTCCGGTATAAAACAATTTATATGACCAGGGACTTCCTTCAGCATTGTGGTATCGTAATAGAACCAAGAATCACTATAAATAGATTTTTTAATTGACAATTTTCAAATCTCTTTCCTCTCGCCACATTCGGTTTGAATCACGCTCACTGGGGTCCCGAATTTTTGTATGTGAGGAAGCGATCCAGCTTGGTTTGAGATGGTCGGTGGTTTTACCAGTGCACCTGTGGTCTTTCTCCACCAATAGCTGGAGAGATGCAATATGACCTGGTGCGACATTAACCGTTTGCCTGCTGAGGAAATAAAATCACATTTACAAACAACATATCTGATCTGGATCTACGTTGTTTCCTATTAAGCCACGTGTTTTAGCTCCACTATCCGAATAGCAAACAGCATAGAGCCTGATCAGACGATACATTCTGTGCCTTCTGATCTGACTCTATGCTGTTTGCAAAAGTAATTTCTGCCGCCACTGTGAAAATGGTTATATCCCAATAATTGACAATTTATTACATCGAGTTCAATAGAAACAGACTTGCTAACCTATAACATGTGTTTATAGTGCCTTATTACATCTTATATTTCTTCTAAGCACAGCAGTTTTTTTTTTTATATCAAACAGCTTTTATTATTAGTTAATTGGTACCAGATGTGTATTTACTGTCCATACTCTCCTATAAGACGACCCCCCTACCTTTTTGTCTGTGGGATTTGGTATGCACTCACATATAACCCTTTCCCTCATAGAAGCACCTCTTGACACCATTACGACATACATTGACAATGCTGTAGCCAAACCAATGTTATTATAATGGCCAGAATCTCATGTAGTCCCAGTAATATCTATGTAGGTGGGATAGATATGGCGACTACTTATCCACTGCATGATAGCTAAATGGCTGTCGTTTGTATGGAGATATAATAGTATATTAACCTAAATCTCTATGTAGTCCCAGTAATATCTATGTAGGTGGGATATATATGGCGACTACTTATCCACTGCATGATAGCTAAATGGCTGTCGTTTGTATGGAGATATAATAGTATATTAACCTAAATCTCTATGTAGTCCCAGTAATATCTATGGATGTGGGATAGATATGGCGACTACTTATCCACTGCATGATAGCTAAATGGCTGTCGTTTGTATGGAGATATAATAGTACATTAACCTAAATGTCATGTAGTCCCAGTAATATCTATGGAGGTGGGATAGATATGGCGACTACTTATCCACTGCATGATAGCTAAATGGCTGTCGTTTGTATGGAGATATAATAGTACATTAACCTAAATGTCAAAGACAGGTTGAGAAAATGGACACCTGACACAATTATAAATTGCATGTTTAGCCAGTGCAAGTTGAAGACGGATCTGTAGTCCAGTGGTAACACGCTGGACTGGTAATCCAGAGATCGCAGGTTCGATCCCCCGTCTGACCCTAATAAAATTAACAGTCTTTCAGATGGGACGTTAAACCGAGGTCTCGTGTCGGTGCTTTACACCGTGCACGTAAGAGAACCAGAGGAGACTCTGGAATGGGTCTCTGTCTGTATCATTGCACTATTCTCCAAAATCTAAAATGACTAATATCTTCAGGAGGCGTCGCTTATATGGGTAACCGGTAGCGACGATAAATAAACGTAAAACACATGCAAGTTGAAGAAATATTCAGTGTCAAGGTGCTTGCTTTCTTTTCTAAAACTTAATTATGGATACCATCTAAACGGTTAAAAAAATTTTTTAGCAATCACTTATAAGACGGGAAGTCACTTTGAGGCCATAATCTGGTGGTAAAAAGTCGTCTTATATGGGAGTATGTATGTTACATACATTTGGGCTGGCCATCAGATGTTTGGTTTATGTGGTTAACAGTAAATATATCCTACAGTGTGTATATCATTCTTCAGTATACATGCTCATCCTTGTGGCTGCATACTCGCTCGTTTAACCCTGTCAATACCACAGGCCTCTCAATAGGCTTACAAAAAGTGTAGATCCAGATGAGCCGGCTCGTGACGAGCCATCTCATCAGGATCTGCACTTTTTGCCAGTAATATTACTATTTTTAGACAAAAATTACCCATTTTGATAAATGAACTGGTCCAAATGTAATTTTCTTATTAATTTATTGGTCTAAAATATTGATTCATGGACCAGTCCATGTCAGTTACTTGGTGTTGAATGGGTTAAACTGCGATTGATGGTGTTAATGCTGCATACATGTACATGTATAACGATTATATTTGATGGTGTTAGTGCTGCATACATGTACATGTATAACGGTTATATTTGATGGTGTTAGTGCTGCATACATGTATAATGGTTATATTTGATGGTGTTAGTGCTGCATACATGTATAACGGTTATATTTGATGGTGTTAGTGCTGCGTACATGTACATGTATAACGGTTATATTTGATGGTGTTAGTGCTGCATACATGTATAACGGTTATATTTGATGGTGTTAGTGCTGCATACATGTATAACGGTTATATTTGATGGTGTTAATGCTGCATACATGTATAACGGTTATATTTGATGGTGTTAGTGCTGCATACATGTATAACGGTTATATTTGATGGTGTTAGTGCTGCATACATGTATAACGGTTATATTTGATGTGTTAGTGCTGCATACATGTATAACGGTTATATTTGATGTGTTAGTGCTGCATACATGTACATGTATAACGGTTATATTTGATGTGTTAGTGCTGCATACATGTACATGTATAATGGTTATATTTGATGGTGTTAATGCTGCATACATGTATAACGGTTATATTTGATGGTGTTAGTGCTGCATACATGTATAACGGTTATATTTGATGGTGTTAGTGCTGCATACATGTATAACGGTTATATTTGATGTGTTAGTGCTGCATACATGTATAACGGTTATATTTGATGTGTTAGTGCTGCATACATGTATAACGGTTATATTTGATGTGTTAGTGCTGCATACATGTATAATGGTTATATTTGATGGTGTTAGTGCTGCATACATGTATAACGGTTATATTTGATGGTGTTAGTGCTGCATACATGTATAACGGTTATATTTGATGTGTTAGTGCTGCATACATGTATAACGGTTATATTTGATGGTGTTAATGCTGCATACATGTATAACGGTTATATTTGATGGTGTTAGTGCTGCATACATGTATAACGGTTATATTTGATGGTGTTAGTGCTGCATACATGTATAACGGTTATATTTGATGTGTTAATGCTGCATACATGTACATGTATAACGGTTATATCTGATGGTGTTAGGGCTGCATACATGTACATGTATAACGGTTATATTTGATGGTGTTAATGCTGCATACATGTATAACGGTTATATTTGATGGTGTTAGTGCTGCATACATGTACATGTATAACGGTTATATTTGATGGTGTTAGTGCTGCATACATGTACATGTATAACGGTTATATTTGATGGTGTTAGTGCTGCATACATGTATAACGGTTATATTTGATGGTGTTAGTGCTGCATACATGTACATGTATAACGGTTATATTTGATGGTGTTAGTGCTGCATACATGTACATGTATAACGGTTATATTTGATGGTGTTAGTGCTGCATACATGTATAACGGTTATATTTGATGGTGTTAGTGCTGCATACATGTATAACGGTTATATTTGATGGTGTTAGTGCTGCATACATGTACATGTATAACGGTTATATTTGATGGTGTTAGTGCTGCATACATGTATAACGGTTATATTTGATGGTGTTAGTGCTGCATACATGTACATGTATAACGGTTATATTTGATGGTGTTAATGCTGCATACATGTATAACGGTTATATTTGATGGTGTTAGTGCTGCATACATGTATAACGGTTATATTTGATGGTGTTAGTGCTGCATACATGTACATGTATAACGGTTATATTTGATGGTGTTAGTGCTGCATACATGTATAACGGTTATATTTGATGGTGTTAGTGCTGCATACATGTACATGTATAACGGTTATATTTGATGGTGTTAGTGCTGCATACATGTACATGTATAACGGTTATATTTGATGGTGTTAGTGCTGCATACATGTATAACGGTTATATTTGATGGTGTTAGTGCTGCATACATGTACATGTATAACGGTTATATTTGATGGTGTTAGTGCTGCATACATGTATAACGGTTATATTTGATGGTGTTAGTGCTGCATACATGTACATGTATAACGGTTATATTTGATGGTGTTAGTGCTGCATACATGTATAACGGTTATATTTGATGGTGTTAGTGCTGCATACATGTATAACGGTTATATT
This sequence comes from Archivesica marissinica, assembly GCA_014843695.1. NCBI lineage: Eukaryota > Metazoa > Mollusca > Bivalvia > Venerida > Vesicomyidae > Archivesica > Archivesica marissinica. The sequence goes on along the minus strand of CM026404.1, from coordinate 18,236,745 downwards.
TGATGGTGTTAGTGCTGCATACATGTATAACGGTTATATTTGATGGTGTTAATGCTGCATACATGTACATGTATAACGGTTATATTTGATGGTGTTAGTGCTGCATACATGTACATGTATAACGGTTATATTTGATGGTGTTAATGCTGCATACATGTACATGTATAACGGTTATATTTGATGGTGTTAGTGCTGCATACATGTATAACGGTTATATTTGATGGTGTTAGTGCTGCATACATGTACATGTATAATGGTTATATTTGATGGTGTTAGTGCTGCATACATGTATAACGGTTATATTTGATGGTGTTAGTGCTGCATACATGTACATGTATAACGGTTATATTTGATGGTGTTAGTGCTGCATACATGTACATGTATAACGGTTATATTTGATGGTGTTAGTGCTGCATACATGTATAACGGTTATATTTGATGGTGTTAGTGCTGCATACATGTACATGTATAATGGTTATATTTGATGGTGTTAGTGCTGCATACATGTACATGTATAACGGTTATATTTGATGGTGTTAGTGCTGCATACATTTATAACGGTTATATTTGATGGTGTTAGTGCTGCATACATGTACATGTATAACGGTTATATTTGATGGTGTTAGTGCTGCATACATGTATAACGGTTATATTTGATGGTGTTAATGCTGCATACATGTACATGTATAACGGTTATATTTGATGGTGTTAGTGCTGCATACATGTATAACGGTTATATTTGATGGTGTTAATGCTGCATACATGTACATGTATAACGGTTATATTTGATGGTGTTAGTGCTGCATACATGTACATGTATAACGGTTATATTTGATGGTGTTAGTGCTGCATACATGTATAACGGTTATATTTGATGGTGTTAGTGCTGCATACATGTATAACGGTTATATTTGATGGTGTTAGTGCTGCATACATGTATAACGGTTATATTTGATGGTGTTAGTGCTGCATACATGTACAACGGTTATATTTGATGGTGTTAGTGCTGCATACATGTATAACGGTTATATTTGATGGTGTTAGTGCTGCATACATGTATAACGGTTATATTTGATGGTGTTAGTGCTGCGTACATGTATAACGGTTATATTTGATGGTGTTAATGCTGCATACATGTACATGTATAACGGTTATATTTGATGGTGTTAATGCTGCGTACATGTATAACGGTTATATTTGATGGTGTTAGTGCTGCATACATGTACATGTATAACGGTTATATTTGATGGTGTTAATGCTGCATACATGTACATGTATAACGGTTATATTTGATGGTGTTAATGCTGCGTACATGTATAACGGTTATATTTGATGGTGTTAGTGCTGCATACATGTACATGTATAATGGTTATATTTGATGGTGTTAATGCTGCATACATGTACATGTATAACGGTTATATTTGATGGTGTTAGTGCTGCATACATGTACATGTATAACGGTTATATTTGATGGTGTTAATGCTGCATACATGTACATGTATAACGGTTATATTTGATGGTGTTAGTGCTGCGTACATGTATAACGGTTATATTTGATGGTGTTAGTGCTGCATACATGTACATGTATAATGGTTATATTTGATGGTGTTAGTGCTGCATACATGTATAACGGTTATATTTGATGGTGTTAGTGCTGCATACATGTACATGTATAACGGTTATATTTGATGGTGTTAGTGCTGCATACATGTATAACGGTTATATTTGATGGTGTTAGTGCTGCATACATGTACATGTATAACGGTTATATTTGATGGTGTTAGTGCTGCGTACATGTATAACGGTTATATTTGATGGTGTTAGTGCTGCATACATGTATAACGGTTATATTTGATGGTGTTAATGCTGCATACATGTACAACGGTTATATTTGATGGTGTTAGTGCTGCATACATGTACATGTATAACGGTTATATTTGATGGTGTTAGTGCTGCATACATGTACAACGGTTATATTTGATGGTGTTAATGCTGCATACATGTACATGTATAACGGTTATATTTGATGGTGTTAATGCTGCATACATGTACATGTATAATGGTTATATTTGATGGTGTTAGTGCTGCATACATGTATAACGGTTATATTTGATGGTGTTAATGCTGCATACATGTACATGTATAACGGTTATATTTGATGGTGTTAGTGCTGCATACATGTACATGTATAACGGTTATATTTGATGGTGTTAGTGCTGCATACATGTATAACGGTTATATTTGATGGTGTTAGTGCTGCATACATGTACATGTATACTGGTTATATTTGATGGTGTTAGTGCTGCATACATGTACATGTATAACGGTTATATTTGATGGTGTTAGTGCTGCATACATGTATAACGGTTATATTTGATGGTGTTAGTGCTGCATACATGTACAACGGTTATATTTGATGGTGTTAGTGCTGCATACATGTACATGTATAACGGTTATATTTGATGGTGTTAGTGCTGCATACATGTACATGTATAACGGTTATATTTGATGGTGTTAGTGCTGCATACATGTACATGTATAACGGTTATATTTGATGGTGTTAATGCTGCATACATGTACATGTATAACGGTTATATTTGATGGTGTTAATGCTGCATACATGTACATGTATAACGGTTATATTTGATGGTGTTAGTGCTGCATACATGTATAACGGTTATATTTGATGGTGTTAGTGCTGCATACATGTACATGTATAACGGTTATATTTGATGGTGTTAATGCTGCATACATGTATAACGGTTATATTTGATGGTGTTAGTGCTGCATACATGTACATGTATAACGGTTATATTTGATGGTGTTAGTGCTGCATACATGTATAACGGTTATATTTGATGGTGTTAGTGCTGCGTACATGTATAACGGTTATATTTGATGGTGTTAGTGCTGCATACATGTATAACGGTTATATTTGATGGTGTTAATGCTGCATACATGTATAACGGTTATATTTGATGGTGTTAGTGCTGCATACATGTATAACGGTTATATTTGATGGTGTTAGTGCTGCATACATGTACATGTATAACGGTTATATTTGATGGTGTTAATGCTGCATACATGTACATGTATAACGGTTATATTTGATGGTGTTAGTGCTGCATACATGTATAACGGTTATATTTGATGGTGTTAGTGCTGCATACATGTACATGTATAACGGTTATATTTGATGGTGTTAGTGACATGTATAACGGTTATATTTGATGGTGTTAGTGCTGCATACATGTATAACGGTTATATTTGATGGTGTTAGTGCTGCATACATGTATAACGGTTATATTTGATGGTGTTAATGCTGCATACATGTACATGTATAACGGTTATATTTGATGGTGTTAATGCTGCATACATGTACATGTATAACGGTTATATTTGATGGTGTTAGTGCTGCATACATGTATAATGGTTATATTTGATGGTGTTAGTGCTGCATACATGTACATGTATAACGTTTATATTTGATGGTGTTAGTGCTGCATACATGTACATGTATAACGGTTATATTTGATGGTGTTAATGCTGCATACATGTACATGTATAACGGTTATATTTGATGGTGTTAGTGCTGCATACATGTATAACGGTTATATTTGATGGTGTTAGTGCTGCATACATGTACATGTATAACGGTTATATTTGATGGTGTTAGTGCTGCATACATGTACATGTATAACGGTTATATTTGATGGTGTTAGTGCTGCATACATGTACATGTATAACGGTTATATTTGATGGTGTTAGTGCTGCATACATGTATAACGGTTATATTTGATGGTGTTAATGCTGCATACATGTACATGTATAACGGTTATATTTGATGGTGTTAATGCTGCGTACATGTACATGTATAACGGTTATATTTGATGGTGTTAGTGCTGCATACATGTACATGTATAACGGTTATATTTGATGTGTTAGTGCTGCATACATGTACATGTATAACGGTTATATTTGATGGTGTTAATGCTGCATACATGTATAACGGTTATATTTGATGGTGTTAGTGCTGCATACATGTATAACAGTTATATTTGATGGTGTTAGTGCTGCATACATGTACATGTATAACGGTTATATTTGATGGTGTTAATGCTGCATACATGTATAACGGTTATATTTGATGGTGTTAGTGCTGCATACATGTACATGTATAACGGTTATATTTGATGGTGTTAGTGCTGCATACATGTATAACGGTTATATTTGATGGTGTTAGTGCTGCATACATGTATAACGGTTATATTTGATGGTGTTAGTGCTGCATACATGTATAACGGTTATATTTGATGGTGTTAATGCTGCATACATGTACATGTATAACGGTTATATTTGATGGTGTTAGTGCTGCATACATGTACATGTATAACGGTTATATTTGATGGTGTTAGTGCTGCATACATGTATAACGGTTATATTTGATGGTGTTAGTGCTGCATACATGTATAACGGTTATATTTGATGGTGTTAGTGCTGCATACATGTACATGTATAACGGTTATATTTGATGGTGTTAGTGCTGCATACATGTATAACGGTTATATTTGATGGTGTTAGTGCTGCATACATGTATAACGGTTATATTTGATGGTGTTAGTGCTGCATACATGTACATGTATAACGGTTATATTTGATGGTGTTAGTGCTGCATACATGTACATGTATAACGGTTATATTTGATGGTGTTAGTGCTGCATACATGTATAACGGTTATATTTGATGGTGTTAGTGCTGCATACATGTACATGTATAACGGTTATATTTGATGGTGTTAGTGCTGCATACATGTATAACGGTTATATTTGATGGTGTTAATGCTGCATACATGTACATGTATAACGGTTATATTTGATGGTGTTAGTGCTGCATACATGTACATGTATAACGGTTATATTTGATGGTGTTAGTGCTGCATACATGTACATGTATAACGGTTATATTTGATGGTGTTAGTGCTGCATACATGTATAACGGTTATATTTGATGGTGTTAATGCTGCATACATGTACATGTATAATGGTTATATTTGATGGTGTTAGTGCTGCATACATGTATAATGGTTATATTTGATGGTGTTAGTGCTGCATACATGTACATGTATAACGTTTATATTTGATGGTGTTAGTGCTGCATACATGTACATGTATAATGGTTATATTTGATGGTGTTAGTGCTGCATACATGTATAACGGTTATATTTGATGGTGTTAGTGCTGCATACATGTACATGTACAATGGTTATATTTGATGGTGTTAGTGCTGCATACATGTACATGTATAACGGTTATATTTGATGGTGTTAATGCTGCATACATGTACATGTATAACGGTTATATTTGATGGTGTTAGTGCTGCATACATGTACATGTATAACGGTTATATTTGATGGTGTTAGTGCTGCATACATGTATAACGGTTATATTTGATGGTGTTAATGCTGCATACATGTACATGTATAACGGTTATATTTGATGGTGTTAATGCTGCGTACATGTACATGTATAACGGTTATATTTGATGGTGTTAGTGCTGCATACATGTACATGTATAACGGTTATATTTGATGTGTTAGTGCTGCATACATGTACATGTATAACGGTTATATTTGATGGTGTTAATGCTGCATACATGTATAACGGTTATATTTGATGGTGTTAGTGCTGCATACATGTATAACAGTTATATTTGATGGTGTTAGTGCTGCATACATGTACATGTATAACGGTTATATTTGATGGTGTTAATGCTGCATACATGTATAACGGTTATATTTGATGGTGTTAGTGCTGCATACATGTACATGTATAACGGTTATATTTGATGGTGTTAGTGCTGCATACATGTATAACGGTTATATTTGATGGTGTTAGTGCTGCATACATGTATAACGGTTATATTTGATGGTGTTAGTGCTGTGTACATGTATAACGGTTATATTTGATGGTGTTAATGCTGCATACATGTACATGTATAACGGTTATATTTGATGGTGTTAGTGCTGCATACATGTATAACGGTTATATTTGATGGTGTTAGTGCTGCATACATGTACATGTATAACGGTTATATTTGATGGTGTTAGTGCTGCATACATGTACATGTATAACGGTTATATTTGATGGTGTTAATGCTGCATACATGTATAACGGTTATATTTGATGGTGTTAGTGCTGCATACATGTACATGTATAACGGTTATATTTGATGGTGTTAGTGCTGCATACATGTACATGTATAACGGTTATATTTGATGGTGTTAGTGCTGCATACATGTATAACGGTTATATTTGATGGTGTTAGTGCTGCATACATGTATAACGGTTATATTTGATGGTGTTAGTGCTGCATATGTACATGTATAACGGTTATATTTGATGGTGTTAGTGCTGCATACATGTACATGTATAACGGTTATATTTGATGGTGTTAATGCTGCATACATGTATAACGGTTATATTTGATGGTGTTAGTGCTGCATACATGTACATGTATAACGGTTATATTTGATGGTGTTAGTGCTGCATACATGTACATGTATAACGGTTATATTTGATGTGTTAGTGCTGCATACATGTACATGTACAACGGTTATATTTGATGGTGTTAGTGCTTGCTGACATAATATTATATAAACTGTGATTAAGCCCAGTGTTGCCTGACTATTTGAATTTTTGTTTGTCATCGCCACTTCTGTCGCCAATTGAAAACTGTGGGGCCAACTAAGAGTCATACATTGTATATGATAAAAAATCAAAAATATATTGTGCCAAACATTTTCATCAATTCACAAAATTTAGCGCCAGTGTTTGTTTGTTGTCTCAATTGGCGACCGACAGTGGGAACCTTGTAAATCTAATTAATTTCGTGTGTTAACTAACGCCATGGTTAGCAGTTATTTTGTATAGCGTTGACGCTTGCTTACCCATATCAGTTGCTATTGCATCGTTATATTTGATTGTGTTAGCTCATTCTGGCGTATATAACATCATTATATTTGATAATTTTAATGCTTGCTTTAGTCATATAAACTGTGATTAAGCAGTTCTCTTTGATGGTTTTAGCGTGGCATGTAATGGGTGTGCAGGTGGCCGTTAGGTTGTGGGAGTGAGTTTTATTTGACAGCACAACACTAAAGCTAATGTTGTAGATCTAGCTAGACAGCTGACTCAGTCACACATAATTAATGGCTCATTATTTATTTAGGAAGCTTAACGGAATTAGATACATTGTACAACCTGCTCATTTATTTATGGATGTGTATTACATGCATCTGTACAGGGTGAATATAATGGCTACCAGTATACACCACTGTTAAATAAGACGCTTGTTGTTTTGACAAATGATCCCCTGTGTCGGGTGGGCGGTTCTGGCTCCTAAATATTTCTTGTATTATTTGTTTAGGACATGATACACCATAGGCTTAACACTACATGTATACACAAAAAATGTTAAACGATTTCAAAGAAAGTTTTAAAATGACACCCAGTCATTATCAAAGCCATACAGTATTGTATATATACAATACAATACAATAAGTATGTGTAGTCCAGTGGTAACATGCTGGACTGGTAATCTAGGGATCGCAGCTACGATTCCCCAGTCTGACTCTAATAAAATTAACAGTCTTTCAGATGGGAATTTAAACCGAGGTATCGTGTTGGTGCTGTACACCGTGCACGTAAAAGAACCAGAGGAGACTCTAGAATGGGTCTCTGTCTGTATCATTGCACTATCCTCCAAAAGTCGCTCATATGGGCAACCGATAGCCATCTGAAAGACTGAATGTAACTGTTCAAATCATGTGTATTTTGTACAAGTTATTGTCCGTTGTCGAGTGGTTATGGTCGTTGACTTGTATACATCTGTAACCTATCATCACTTGGTTACAGGTTCGAGCCACTCTCAGGCTGTGTCTCATTTATATGAAAAAGTTTGCAGTTTCCTACGGAGGTTGGTACACCAAGTACTGCTTAACCGCTGGAGCCTGCCCAGGAATGGTAAACTGCCCGCTGGCGATATAGCCCAAAATGGTGTTGATGCGGGCCTAAAACCCAAACACACATGGTGCATAATTCCTATGCTTCAGAACTCCAATAAATAACCGAAAGACAAATATTATTTCATATGTAATGCATGTATATTAGCCTAAAATGTGGGAAAGGGTTAATTAACCCCTTTGAATTTGTTTTCAGAACCTGGTGGACAATAACGGGACAGTATGGCAATATTCTTCCAATAGACTGGTCACAGTCTTATGCAAGAAAACTACAAGAAAAGGCTCTCAATCTAGGAGAAAGAAAGGTAGGAAAGATTGGTAGGAAAGATTGATAGGAAAGATTGGTAGGAAAGATTGGTATGAAAGATTGGTAGGAAAGATTGATAGGAAAGATTGGTAGGAAAGATTGGTAGGAAAGATTGGTAGCCATGCACAGTATACAAATGTAGCTACCGTACATAAGGTTGCATACCGTGAAAAGGCTCTCAATCTAGGAGAAAGAAAGGTAGGAAAGATTGGTAGGAAAGATTGATAGGAAAGATTGGTATGAAAGATTGATGGGAAAGATTGGTAGGAAAGATTAATAGGAAAGATTGGTAGGAAAGATTGGTAGCCATGCACAGTATACAAATGTAGCTACCGTACATAAGGTTGGAAAGATTGGTAGCCATGCACAGTATACAAATGTAGCTACCGTACATAAGGTAGGAAAGATTGGTAGCCATGCACAGTATACAAATGTACCTACCGTACATAAGGTAGGAAAGATTGGTAGCCATGCACAATATACAAATGTACTGTACATAAGGTTGGAAAGATTGGTAGCCATGCACAGTATACATATGTAGCTACCGTACATAAGGTTGGAAAGATTGGTAGCTATGCACAGTATACAAATGTAGCTACCGTACATAAGGTTGGAAAGATTGGTAGCCATGCACACTATACAAATGTAGCTACCGTACATAAGGTTGGAAAGATTGGTAGCCATGCACACTATACAAATGTAGCTACCGTACATAAGGTAGGAAAGATTGGTAGCCATGCACAGTATACAAATGTAGCTACCGTACATAAGGTAGGAAAGATTGGTAGCCATGCACAGTATACAAATGTACCGTACATAAGGTTGGAAAGATTGGTAGCCATGCACAATATACAAATGTAACTACCTTACATAAGGTAGGAAAGATTGGTAGCCATGCACAATATACAAATGTAGCTACCGTACATAAGGTTGGAAAGATTGGTAGCCATGCACACTATACAAATGTAGCTACCGTACATAAGGTTGGAAAGATTGGTAGCCATGCACACTATACAAATGTAGCTACCGTACATAAGGTAGGAAAGATTGGTAGCCATGCACAGTATACAAATGTAGCTACCGTACATAAGGTAGGAAAGATTGGTAGCCATGCACAGTATACAAATGTACCGTACATAAGGTTGGAAAGCTTGGTAGCCATGCACAATATACAAATGTAACTACCTTACATAAGGTAGGAAAGATTGGTAGCCATGCACAATATACAAATGTACCTACCGTACATAAGGTTGGAAAGATTGGTAGCCATGCACAGTATACAAATGTAGCTATCGTACATAAGGTTGGAAAGATTGGTAGCCATGCACAGTATACAAATGTAGCTACCATACATACGGTTGGAAAGATTGGTAGCCATGCACAATATACAAATGTAGCTACCATACATACGGTTGGAAAGATTGGTAGCCATGCACAGTATACAAATGTAGCTACCATACATAAGGTTGGAAAGATTGGTAGCCATGCATAATATACAAATGTACCGTACATACGGTTGGAAAGATTGGTAGCCATGCACAGTATACAAATGTAGCTATCGTACATAAGGTTGGAAAGATTGGTAGCCATGCACAGTATACAAATGTAGCTACCATACATACAGTTGGAAAGATTGGTAGCCATGCACAATATACAAATGTAGCTACCATACATACGGTTGGAAAGATTGGTAGCCATGCACAGTATACAAATGTAGCTACCGTACATAAGGTTGGAAAGATTGGTAGCCATGCACAATATACAAATGTACCATACATACGGTTGGAAAGATTGGTAGCCATGCACAGTATACAAATGTAGCTACCGTACATAAGGTTGGAAAGATTGGTAGCCATGCACAGTATACAAATGTACCATACATAAGGTTGGAAAGATTGGTAGCCATGCACAGTATACAAATGTAGCTACCGTACATAAGGTAGGAAAGATTGGTAGCCATGCACAATATACAAATGTACCGTACATAAGGTTGGAAAGATTGGTAGCCATGCACAATATACAAATGTAACTACCGTACATACGGTTGGAAAGATTGGTAGCCATGCACAATATACAAATGTACCGTACATAAGGTTGGAAAGATTGGTAGCCATGCACAATATACAAATGTACCGTACATAATGTTGGAAAGATTGGTAGCCATGCACAATATACAAATGTACCGTACATAATGTTGGAAAGATTGGTAGCCATGCACAATATACAAATGTACCGTACATACGGTTGGAAAGATTGGTAGCCATGCACAATATACAAATGTACCGTACATAATGTTGGAAAGATTGGTAGCCATGCACAATATACAAATGTACCGTACATAAGGTTAGAAAGATTGGTAGCCATGCACAATATACAAATGTACCGTACATAAGGTTGGAAAGATTGGTAGCCATGCACAATATACAAATGTACCGTACATAAGGTTGGAAAGATTGGTAGCCATGCACAGTATACAAATGTAGCTACCATACATAAGGTTGGAAAGATTGGTAGCCATGCACAGTATACAAATGTAGCTACCGTACATAAGGTTGGAAAGATTGGTAGCCATGCACAATATACAAATGTAACTACCGTACATACGGTTGGAAAGATTGGTAGCCATGCACAGTATACAAATGTAGCTACCGTACATAAGGTAGGAAAGGTTGGTAGCCATGCACAGTATACAAATGTAGCTACCTTACATACGGTTGGAAAGATTGGTAGCCATGCACAATATACAGATGTAGCTACCTTACATAAGGTAGGAAAGATTGGTAGCCATGCACAATATACAAATGTACCGTACATAAGGTAGGAAAGATTGGTAGCCATGCACAGTATACAAATGTAGCTAACTTACATATACGGTTGGAAAGGTTGGTAGCCATGCACAATATACAGATGTAGCTACCTTACATACGGTTGGAAAGATTGGTAGCCATGCACAGTATACAAATGTAGCTACCTTACATACGGTTGGAAAGGTTGGTAGCCATGCACAATATACAAATGTAGCTACCGTACATAAGGTTGGAAAGATTGGTAGCCATGCACAGTATACAGATGTAGCTACCTTACATAAGGTAGGAAAGATTGGTAGCCATGCACAGTATACAAATGTAGCTAACTTACATACGGTTGGAAAGGTTGGTAGCCATGCACAATATACAGATGTAGCTACCTTACATACGGTTGGAAAGATTGGTAGCCATGCACAGTATACAAATGTAGCTACCGTACATAAGGTTGGAAAGATTGGTAGTCATGCACAATATACAAATGTACCGTACATAAGGTTGGAAAGATTGGTAGCCATGCACAGTATACAAATGTAGCTATCGTACATAAGGTTGGAAAGATTGGTAGCCATGCACAGTATACAAATGTAGCTATCGTACATAAGGTTGGAAAGATTGGTAGCCATGCACAGTATACAAATGTAGCTACCATACATACGGTTGGAAAGATTGGTAGCCATGCACAGTATACAAATGTAGCTACCGTACATAAGGTTGGAAAGATTGGTAGCCATGCACAATATACAAATGTACCATACATACGGTTGGAAAGATTGGTAGCCATGCACAGTATACAAATGTAGCTACCGTACATAAGGTTGGAAAGATTGGTAGCCATGCACAATATACAGATGTAGCTACCTTACATAAGGTAGGAAAGATTGGTAGCCATGCACAATATACAAATGTACCGTACATAAGGTAGGAAAGATTGGTAGCCATGCACAGTATACAAATGTAGCTAACTTACATATACGGTTGGAAAGGTTGGTAGCCATGCACAATATACAGATGTAGCTACCTTACATACGGTTGGAAAGATTGGTAGCCATGCACAGTATACAAATGTAGCTACCTTACATACGGTTGGAAAGGTTGGTAGCCATGCACAATATACAAATGTAGCTACCGTACATAAGGTTGGAAAGATTGGTAGCCATGCACAGTATACAGATGTAGCTACCTTACATAAGGTAGGAAAGATTGGTAGCCATGCACAGTATACAAATGTAGCTAACTTACATACGGTTGGAAAGGTTGGTAGCCATGCACAATATACAGATGTAGCTACCGTACATAAGGTTGGAAAGATTGGTAGTCATGCACAATATACAAATGTACCGTACATAAGGTTGGAAAGATTGGTAGCCATGCACAGTATACAAATGTAGCTATCGTACATAAGGTTGGAAAGATTGGTAGCCATGCACAGTATACAAATGTAGCTATCGTACATAAGGTTGGAAAGATTGGTAGCCATGCACAGTATACAAATGTAGCTACCATACATACGGTTGGAAAGATTGGTAGCCATGCACAGTATACAAATGTAGCTACCGTACATAAGGTGGAAAGATTGGTAGCCATGCACAATATACAAATGTACCATACATACGGTTGGAAAGATTGGTAGCCATGCACAGTATACAAATGTACCATACATAAGGTTGGAAAGATTGGTAGCCATGCACAGTATACAAATGTAGCTACCGTACATAAGGTAGGAAAGATTGGTAGCCATGCACAATATACAAATGTACCGTACATAAGGTTGGAAAGATTGGTAGCCATGCACAATATACAAATGTAACTACCGTACATACGGTTGGAAAGATTGGTAGCCATGCACAATATACAAATGTACCGTACATAAGGTTGGAAAGATTGGTAGCCATGCACAATATACAAATGTACCGTACATAATGTTGGAAAGATTGGTAGCCATGCACAATATACAAATGTACCGTACATAATGTTGGAAAGATTGGTAGCCATGCACAATATACAAATGTACCGTACATACGGTTGGAAAGATTGGTAGCCATGCACAATATACAAATGTACCGTACATAATGTTGGAAAGATTGGTAGCCATGCACAATATACAAATGTACCGTACATAAGGTTAGAAAGATTGGTAGCCATGCACAATATACAAATGTACCGTACATAAGGTTGGAAAGATTGGTAGCCATGCACAATATACAAATGTACCGTACATAAGGTTGGAAAGATTGGTAGCCATGCACAGTATACAAATGTAGCTACCATACATAAGGTTTGAAAGATTGGTAGCCATGCACAGTATACAAATGTAGCTACCGTACATAAGGTTGGAAAGATTGGTAGCCATGCACAATATACAAATGTAACTACCGTACATACGGTTGGAAAGATTGGTAGCCATGCACAGTATACAAATGTAGCTACCGTACATAAGGTAGGAAAGATTGGTAGCCATGCACAGTATACAAATGTAGCTACCTTACATACGGTTGGAAAGATTGGTAGCCATGCACAATATACAGATGTAGCTACCTTACATAAGGTAGGAAAGATTGGTAGCCATGCACAGTATACAAATGTAGCTAACTTACATATACGGTTGGAAAGGTTGGTAGCCATGCACAATATACAGATGTAGCTACCTTACATACGGTTGGAAAGATTGGTAGCCATGCACAGTATACAAATGTAGCTACCTTACATACGGTTGGAAAGGTTGGTAGCCATGCACAATATACAAATGTAGCTACCGTACATAAGGTTGGAAAGATTGGTAGCCATGCACAGTATACAGATGTAGCTACCTTACATAAGGTAGGAAAGATTGGTAGCCATGCACAGTATACAAATGTAGCTAACTTACATACGGTTGGAAAGGTTGGTAGCCATGCACAGTATACAAATGTAGCTACCTTACATACGGTTGGAAAGGTTGGTAGCCATGCACAGTATACAAATGTAGCTACCGTACATAAGGTTGGAAAGATTGGTAGTCATGCACAATATACAAATGTACCGTACATAAGGTTGGAAAGATTGGTAGCCATGCACAGTATACAAATGTAGCTATCGTACATAAGGTTGGAAAGATTGGTAGCCATGCACAGTATACAAATGTAGCTACCGTACATAAGGTTGGAAAGATTGGTAGCCATGCACAGTATACAAATGTAGCTATCGTACATAGATTGGAAAGATTGGTAGCCATGCACAGTATACAAATGTACCGTACATTCCTAATGATCCCGAACTACAAGTAGCAATATTACTTCTGTATTTTGTAATTTATAGCAGCTTTTAATGGATGACTTTCCTGGCTACTGAGAGCTATTCTTTCTTCCTTTTTCCCCAAGAGAGATTAAAATCTTAGAGGTTGTCATAACTCTCCAGAGTTTTAAGTATAAACGCACAACTTTTATGTGTAAGCTTTTTCTGATCGAAATTAAAAGTGTGGCTAGGTTTGAAAAGAAGGTATATATACAATTGTGTATGCAGGGTTATAATTTCCACGGAATTCGCAGAAGTTTACACAAAAGCATAGATGCTGTTCAAATTTAGATGCCGTTCATTTGGACTTACATGTATTGTCATGTAGTCTGAACAATATGAAATGGTAGCGTCCAGATTACGTCCGCCTTGTAAACTCAATCTCTTCATTTGGCTTGTCGTCTGTCTCAGTGATGTCTGCTACATTCTATAACTTATGAAATAAACCAGCCTGCATTAGACATATATATATAACCTGTGTAAAGCATGTGAATGTGACTATATGAGGCCATTCTTCAAAAATATTTGTTTGGCATAACTCGACTCGCCCAGCTAAATTCCCACTATCCAAATTATTTTATGAGATGTCCTATCAATTTGGTATTTGGAGCGTCTTCTGTTGCACTATCCTCCAAATAACCAGGGATTCTTCTGGAATTGGAGTGTCTTCTGTTGCACTATCCTCCAAATAACCAGATATTCTTCGGGAATTGGAGCATCTTCTGTTGCACTATCCTCCAAATAACCAGGGATGCTTCGGGAATTGAAGCGTCTTCTGTTACACTATCCTCCAAATAGCCAGTGATGCTTCGGGAATTGGAGCGTCATCTGTTGCACTATCCTCCAAGTAACCAGTGATGCTTCGGGAATTGGAGTGTCTTCTGTTGCACTATCCTCCAAGTAACCAGTGATGCTTCGGGAATTGGAGTGTCTTCTGTTGCACTATCCTCCAACTAACCAGTGATGCTTCGGGAATTGGAGCGTCTTCTGTATCTCGTTGCACTATCCTCCAAACAATAAAATTACCAATACATTATTGGGTGCGTCACCCAAATTAATGCCCACAATAAATTCAAAACAGACAAATATTAATCGCCATATTGCAAATGAAACATTTGTATGAATTTTAAATAGAATGGAACAGATATTTCTAAGCAATTTACTATTATTGTTATCGGTTATTTCAGGTGATGTACATTATATATATTTATTATTTAAATCTGTATTAGTCTAGTTTGTGTTTGCAGGCTCCAGAGCCCCAGAATCTTGATTTATCCGATGATGAAGAGTTGACCACTGCCATGGACTATCACTCGATGATCATCAGTGGTCATCATCATGCTGAGGATGATGATCATGTTGTGACAGCTGATGAAGTGATCAGTGAGCTAGAAATGATGATGGAGGTAACTGTAACACATGTATATTTATACCCAGTGTCTGAGGTAACTAGGGGTGAGTCAGAGTTGATGTTACAGATAACACCTATTTTAAATTATTACTGATGTTCCTAAATACCGTTAACTGGTGTTTTTATGTGGCCGTGTTGTTACAGTAGTCGACTTCAACTATCTGGCCCATCACCGCTGTAGTTTCGAATCCCACAGGGGTGTCAATTTCTTTCATGTCAAGATTCTATTCAGCTGGCTTTCGGATCCCACAGGGGTGTCAATTTCTTTCATGTCAAGATTCTATTCAGCTGGCTTTCGGATCCCACAGGGGTGTCAATTTCTTTCATGTCAAGTTGCTATTCAGCTGACTTTTGGAAGGTCGGTGGTTTTACCACTGTGCATGTCCATGCCTGAAGTATTTCTTGATGGGGAACCTGGTCTCTTCCTTCACCAATAATAGCTGGAGTCGCCATATAACCCAAGCTTGGTGCGACATTAAACACCTGGTCTCTTCCTTCACCAATAATAGCTGGAGTCGCCATATAACCCAAGCTTGGTGCGACATTAAACACCTGGTCTCTTCCTTCACCAATTAATAGCTGGAGTCGCCATATAACCCAAGCTTGGTGCGACATTAAACACCTGGTCTCTTCCTTCACCAATTAATAGCTGGAGTCGCCATATAACCCAAGCTTGGTGCGACATTAAACACCTGGTCTTCCTACCAATAATAGCTGGAGTCGCCATATAACCCAAGCTTGGTGCGACATTAAACACCTGGTCTCTTCCTTCACCAATAATAGCTGGAGTCGCCATATAACCCAAGCTTGGTGCGACATTAAACACCAGGGATCTTCCTTCACCAATAATAGCTGGCGTCGCCATATAACCCAAGCTTGGTGCGACATTAAACACCAGGGATCTTCCTTCACCATAATAGCTGGAGTCGCCATAACCCAAGCTTGGTGCGACATTAAACACCAGGGATCTTCCTTCACCAATAATAGCTGGAGTCGCCATATAACCCAAGCTTGGTGCGACATTAAACACCTGGTCTCTTCCTTCACCAATAATAGCTGGAGTCGCCATATAACCCAAGCTTGGTGCGACATTAAACACCTGGTCTCTTCCTTCACCAATAATAGCTGGAGTCGCCATATAACCCAAGCTTGGTGCGACATTAAACACCTGGTCTCTTCCTTCACCAATAATAGCTGGAGTCGCCATATAACCCAAGCTTGGTGCGACATTAAACACCTGGTCTCTTCCTTCACCAATAATAGCTGGAGTCGCCATATAACCCAAGCTTGGTGCGACATTAAACACCTGGTCTCTTCCTTCACCAATTAATAGCTGGAGTCGCCATATAAC
>CM026404.1:18123661-18218579 GCA_014843695.1 Archivesica marissinica | reverse complement strand
ATTAAACACCAGGGATCTTCCTTCACCAATAATAGCTGGAGTCGCCATATAACCCAAGCTTGGTGCGACATTAAACACCAGGGATCTTCCTTCACCAATAATAGCTGGAGTCGCCATATAACCCAAGCTTGGTGCGACATTAAACACCAGGGATCTTCCTTCACCAATTAATAGCTGGAGTCGCCATATAACCCAAGCTTGGTGCGACATTAAACACCTGGTCTCTTCCTTCACCAATAATAGCTGGCGTCGCCATATAACCCAAGCTTGGTGCGACAATAAACACCAACAACAAACGAACAAATTGATTTTAAAACAAACAAGGTTGAAGTTGTAGGCTACCTCCCTGTGTGGTTAGGGTTCAGACATTTCAGTAGATGTTTCTGGTATTATATATGAACAGCTACAGCCTCTTAAATTGGAGCAGTTATTATCCAATTACAGAAATTGTGACTCGCACTCCTTTACAGTTCTCAACAGATTCTAATGAAATTTGGTTGAAATGAGCATTAGAAATGCTTTACTGTTTAATATTATTTTCAAGGCTCATACTAGTGGGCGACTGTCTCTGATTTTGTTCAGCTTTGACACGTAATCCTTGTGAGTTATGGCTCATAATTGGGGTAATTACTGGCATCAAATTCTTATAAGTTCTTACGACTTATATTAATCACTCTCAAGACCTCATTCCTGATGGAACCAATCGCCATGAAAGGGATAGAAGAGGAAACATGGCATTTAAATGCCTCGCCTAATAGCATAATCGTAACAGCTCCAGTGGGGCTCGAAATCCAAGCCTTTTGCACCTGAAGCGAATGCGCTATCACGACTTATTTACTGATTATATTGGGTATATAATTATTATGTGATGACCAATTTAGCTTGTAGAGGAATATATTGGGTGTCCACTTTAAATGCTTATAGTAAATTATCGCCGAGGCTGACAAATTGCATAAACCATAAAATATTGATTACACTACCTGTTTGTAGGACAGTGGTACGGATCGTAGCGAGTCCGAAGCAGAGTTTCCCGAGATGCCAATTTCTCCGTACACGAAGCTGAAGGATACCTTATCCCAACTACCCAAGTATTCTGTAGAAGGTATAATAACATGTTTGTATTAACATCTGTCCCAACTACCCAAGTATTCTGTAGAAGGTATAATCACAGTTTTTGAATTAATTATTTGAGCTAAGCTGTAAATCAAATTATTGACCAATCGATATACTGTATCTAATGACGTCATGAAGTCCTTAATCTGGGGAAGTAAGTTGGCATAGAATTAATGCACCTGTTATCAAAATATGTAGAAATACCCAAAATGTTCTTGCAAACAAGTAGACAGTTGTAACTGATTAAACCGTGACATCTATATAATAGCATTAAGCTTAAATGTTGCATGTCTGATGATGATCTACCAAAGCAGTGTTTATATTAGTCAGCACAAACTTCTACCCTACCAAAGCAGTGTTTATATTAGTCAGCACAAACTTCTACCCTACCAAAGCAGTGTTTATATTAGTCAGCATAAACTTCTACCCTACCAAAGCAATGTTTATATTAGTCAGCATAAACTTCTACCCTACCAAAGCAATGTTTATATTAGTCAGCATAAACTTCTACCCTACCAAAGCAGTGTTTATATTAGTCAGCATAAACTTCTACCCTACCAAAGCAGTGTTTATATTAGTCAGTATAAACTTCTACCCTACCAAAGCAATGTTTATGTAGTCAGCACAAACTTCTACCCTACCAAAGCAGTGTTTATGTTAGTCAGCACAGTTTTTCGTTTGACTGCTGTAAACGATAACGACATTCTAAAAGCGACCTATCATTCCATTTTAATCTTTTGAACAAAATGAATGATATTTTTGACTGTCCGACAGTTTGCATATATATATTACTGGTTTTTCTATTACCTCCCTTGATGGATAAAGTCAGATTTATCCCTAAATGTATATTGGTCCTTTTAGTTGGAATCCTTTGTTTTTACTCTTGTCGTGTAAACAGATGTTGCGTTAGGATAAATGTAATTTTATCAAAATCATGTTAATTAATTGAACCAATTTTTACAGTAAGGTATCCATTGGACATGCTAAAGGATATCTGTCGAGATTTAATTATTTCATAATTATAAGACGAGAATACGGATGAGAATGGAAACCATGTAGTGCAAAGGAAACAACGATAAAAACAAAGGAAACCAATTAAGATGACCAATATACTATTAGGAGTATTCAGGGGCAATAACTGACTAATGTTTCTCATTGTGTTTTGAAAATGTTAGCAGCCTTGTTCAATGTATTTCAGAATTAAAAGGAATGTCAAATACTGCTATAAATGAACTACTTAGCGACTACGAGCTGACAATAAAAGAGTTATCGGAAACACTAGTCCAAGAACTGGCATTACGTGACGAGCTCGAGTATGATAAGGAGCTCAAAAACCAATTCATCTCACTACTGCTGAATATACAGAAGAAACGACGCGAAGCCAAGGTCGATAAAAAACGACGGAAAAGTAAAACTCAACCTGCAATCAGCAATCCGGCTGCTGGGAATGGCAACAACAACAATAGTCCAACTTTGGAATGTGGACCAAGTGTGGTAAGGACCTGATTGTATAGTGAACAATATATGATCATGTTTTAAAGCCTTTATTTTCTTTACGTTTATTTATTGTCGCTATGTTGTCCAATCTGAAGAGATTAGTCATTTTAGATTTTTGGAAGATAGTGCAATGATACAGACAGAGACCCATTCCAGAGTCTCCTCTGGTCCTTTTACGTGCACGGTGTAAAGCACCGACACAAGACCTTTCTTTAAATGGAGAGATAAAACAAATTCATTTGCAAATATATTCGAATGTTAACGTAACCCTTTGCACGCTAGCGGCAGATAAAATCACTTGCAAACTGCATAGAGCCCGTTAAGATGCCCGTCTGATCAGGCTCTATGCTGTTTGCTATTTGGATAGTGGAACTAAAGCTCTTGGCTGAATAGCAAACTACATGGATTCTGATCAGACGGGCATTGCGCAGTGGCTAATCTGGATCTATGTTGTTTGCAAATACGATTTGTTTACTCAGCATGCAAAGGGTTAATTGTGATTTTGTAAATAAATATGCATAAGCTGAGGCAGCGATGATAAATATTTTTTTTTTTATATATACTTTATTTATTTTACAACGATTGCGAAGCAAGTTTTAACAACTTATATTAATCACTCTCGTTGGCTCGGATGAAAGCGTATATGTGGTCATTCATGTGGGAGGAAACTGGAGTACCCGGAGAAAACCCACCTGTCCGATCTGGCGACCATGATACCATCTCACATACCTCCCTGTCCGAGGATCGAACCCGGGTCGCATTGGTGAGAAGCGAGCGCGCTAATCGGACAGCACTGATAAATATTTAATTTACAATTGAACCTGAAATATGTAAATGTAAGATGGTAACATGCAGGAGGTTATAACACTTTTCTCCAATCTAAACTCTTGACTCTTCTCCAATCTCAAGCTGAAGCTTATGATTGGTTCAGCTGACAGTATAACTCAGAATCAACCAATCAAATCACTTGAGGTTGAGATCTCAGAAAAGCTTTCTAACCTCAGATTTCTAATCATCTGCTCCTTAGAATATCTCTGTACAATGTATACAGCACATTTTATGTAACTTGTAAGCTCATAGCGGGGCTTTAAAGGTTAGCATGATTGTAAGAATAACGTCACTGTATTTTGAGGGGCCTCCATGCTCAATTGTTTAACCCTTTCCCTCATAGAAGCACCTCTTGACGCCATTACCAATATGACATACATTGACATTGTAGTAGCCAAACCAATGTTCATAATAAAGGCCAGAATCTCATGTAGTCCCAGTAATATCTATGGAGGTGGGATATATATGGCGACTACTTATTCACTGCATGATAGGTAAATGGCTGTCGTTTGTATGGAGATATAATAGTATATTAACCTAAATCTCTATGTAGTCCCAGTAATATCTATGGAGGTGGGATATATATGGCGACTACTTATTCACTGCATGATAGCTAAATGGCTGTCGTTTGTATGCAGATATAATAGTATATAAACCTAAATCTCTATGTAGTCCCAGTAATATCTATGGAGGTGGGATATATATGGCGACTACTTATTCACTGCATGATAGCTAAATGGCTGTCGTTTGTATGCAGATATAATAGTATATTAACCTAAATCTCTATGAAGGAAAGGGTTAAATGGTATTTTATTCAAGAATAAGACATAACATTGGAATATTTGTAACTATATACAGTCAAACCTGTCATAAGCAGCCAGCCAAGGGAATCACAGAAAGTGGCTGCTTAGTGCAGATGGCTGCTTAATAGAGGTCCAATGCATAATGAAACAACATATTGGGAATCTGGAAACTGGCTGCTTAATGGAGGTGACCACTAAACCAGGTTTGACTGTAGATATAATAGTCAAGTAGTTACGGTCGTTGACTTCAAATCACTCGCCCCTCACCACTGTAGGTTCGAATCCCACTGTGGGTGTCAACTTATTTCATGTGAGGAAGCTATCCAGATGGCTTGTGATAGGTCGGTGGTTCTACCCGGGTGTCCGTTTGTGCCTGCAATACTGCTGGGAGGGACATCCGGTGGGTCTTCCTCCACCAATAATAGCTGGAGAGTCACCGTATGACCTAAGCTGCTGTTATATTTTTGTTCATTTTGGTTTGTATGTTTTGTATATTACTACTTTTCAAAATAGGATGAAATAATCCTTTGATGTTGTTATTATATATGTATACAGTCAAACTTGTGTTAGTGGTCACCTCTATTAAGCAGCCAACCTGTATTAAGAAGCCAGTTCCCAGATTCCCGATTGGTTGTTTTATTATATATTTTGACCTCTATTAAGCAGCCACCTGTATTAAGCAGCCTGTTTCAGATTCCCAATATATTATACATTTGCCCTGTATTAAGCAGCCACCTGTGCTAAGCAGCAACTTTCTGTGATTCCCTTGGCTGGCTGCTTAAGACAGATTTGGCTTTACTGTATATACATGTCGTGTTATTGTATAACTGTAACAGTTGTAAAAAATGAATGAACAAACATAGACGGTGGACTTCAAAAGAAAAAAAATAGAGTTGAAAACCTGTTTCTCTGACAATTGATGTTCCAAATCTGCTTGTGATGTTAACACAATTTGGTATTACATGCTGCGTACGCCTGTGTTATAACTGTTATTTATATATATTTCAGTTCCTTAGTACAGTCATACCCTACCATCCACGACGCGGAGCCAAAGACTCGGAACCACGTCGCGGGGCCTCAGACTCGGAACAACTACAGATATACATTAAGAGTAAGTGTGACATGTAATGCCGGTCACGGTCAACATTTTGGCATATTCTTGTGTAAAATATCAATGTAAAAGTAGAGTGTTTGTTTATTATAATGTTAACACTATTGAAAGAGCCAGTCATTTCTTACTCATGAGATGCCTCATATGAACTGCAGACTGCCCGATCCTTGAAGACCAGGGTCCAGGCTGATAGGTAAGCAGTAACCATTATTTAACTAGCTGGCGGCTCACCAAACCGGCCATATCAGAATGAACCCCTGACAAGGTACGAACCTTCGACCTCCAGGTCCCGCTTCGTAGGCAGACGGACAGACGGACGGACACCTTAACATCGAAGCCATGTATACCATATACTTCTCTAATTCTATCGTGATTGGTCAACATTTTGGCATTATGCAAAATATCAATGTATAGTTTTAATGTATGTGTTGGAGACGGTGGCTCATGTTAATGTATTTATGATTTTTCGTTTATTTTCAGTTTTACGAGCTATAAACGAGGACAGTCCAACTGTACCAAGTTTGTTAACGGACTACATCCTTAAAGGTAAGCTGCAATATTTAGATTAATTTGCATGATCAAATGTCCACAATATCTCTTAGTGGATGTATGAATGCTATGAACATCATTTATAAAATCCATTGTCAATCTATCTCCCACATGACCGTTTGTCCATATGGTTCGCAGGAGGAGAGGTTAAATAAGCTTAAACATCACCATCATCTCCCACGCGACTACAGATTTACACCTTAAGTTAACAGCGCGATTGTGTGACGTAACTTTAGACATAATTTCTCGATGTAACGTCATCCACCAAGTGGGTCCCTTTTGGTAAATCTCGTCACATATACATAAGCGTCTCTATAGTATAGTTGTTAAGGCGTCCGCCTACAGATTGGGAGGGCGAATGTTTGAACCTTGTCAGGAGTTCATTTTGATATGGCAGTTTGTGTGCCGCCAGTTAGTTAAATTAATGGTTATTGATTGCCTATCCTGCAAGGATAGAATTTGGGAAGTACTGATGTTCATAAGAGGCGTCTCATAAGTCGGAAATGCCTTTTCAGAAGGGATGACACTATTTGTGTGTTTTACATTTATTTATCATCGCTACCGGTTGCCCATATGAGCGACGCCTCCTGAAGAGATTAGTAATTTTAGATTTTTGGAGGATAGTGCATGATACAGACAGAGACACATTACAGAGTCTCCTCTGGTTCTTTTACGTGCACGGTGTAAAGCACCGACACGAGACCTCGGTTTAAATTCCCATCTGAAAGACTGTTAATTTTATTAGGGTCAGATGGGGGATCGAACCTGCGATCCCTGGATTACCAGTCCAGCGTTTTACCACTGGGCTACAGATCCGTCTGTGGATGACACAATAATAAACATACATATATATAACTCCCAAGATTACAGACCAAAGTATTGCTGCAAAAAAATAAACATTTATTTTCATTTTGTTTGAATAATAAGCAGCATGTTGGTGTAATGTAATGTTAATTAAAGGCCGTCTGATTAGCGCAGTGGTTAGCGCGCTTGCTTCTCACCAATGCAACCCGGGTTCGATCCTCGGACCGGGAAGTATGCGAGATGTTACGGTGGTCGCCAGATCGGACAGGTGGGTTTTCTCCGGGTATTCCCGTTTCCTCCCACACGAATGACCACATATACGCTTTCATCCGAGCCAACGAGAGTGATTAATAAAAGTTGTTAAAACTTGCTTCGCAATCGTTGTAAAATAAATAAAGTTTAAACTTAAGTTAAAAGATTGTATATTACAGTTGACTGTTGATGTTTTTTACGAAAGTTTACAGTTTATCATGAAAGTTAAAATGTGTTTGTATATGTTTCACTTATTTAAATATGCAAATGATTTATTTTTCAGTATTATGTCCTACATAGGATCCATGTGACAACTGGGACCAGTCATCCAAAAAAAAAAAGTGCAATATTTATAAATAACCATAGAATCTCCCGTTACCATGGATACATTCTATGCTCGATTTCTTTGCTTGTAGTTACTGAATATGTTGATGCTTCGTGCTATGCATCATTAAATGACAGGTCATGATAGGTCGTATGCATACGAAATGTCGTATATAACGTTTGTTAACATGTATGCATAATGTCGACAGTTTTCGACGATATTTGGTAGAACTGACACTCAAGAATAACTGGTAATAAACTGGTAATATCAGCAGATATGAACTTACTGTAAACTCTGGTAGGTGACACTCAAGAATAACTGGTAATAAACTGGTAATATCAGCAGATATGAACTTACTGTAAACTCTGGTAGGTGACACTCAAGAATAACTGGTAATAAACTGGTAATATCAGCAGATATGAACTTACTGTAAACTCTGGTAGGTGACACTCAAGAATAACTGGTAATAAACTGGTAATATCAGCAGATATGAACTTACTGTAAACTCTGGTAGGTGACACTCAAGAATAACTGGTAATAAACTGGTAATATCAGCAGATATGAACTTACTGTAAACTCTGGTAGGTGACACTCAAGAATAACTGGTAATAAACTGGTAATATCAGAAGATATGAACTTACTGTAAACTCTGGTGATTGTAGGAATACATATATTGTATTCAGAATACCTAACTTTAACTCTTTCAGCGCCGAATAAATTCAGAGCATGTGCAAACAACATAGATCAGACGAGGCGTTACGGTTGTTTGCTATTCGGACAGGTGCTTCAGCTCCACTGTCTGAAGAGCAATCAGCATACAGCCTGATCAGACAGCACGTTCTATTCTGTCTGATCGGGTTCACTACTTTTTTTAATGATATGCATTTAATAACAGTTGTGACACAGGCATGATAGTACAGTCAAACCTGTCTTAAGCAGCCAGCCAAGGGAATCACAGAAAGTGGCTGCTTACCACAGGTGGCTGCTTAATAGAGGGCAAATGTATAATAAAACAATAGATTGGGAATCTTGAAACTGGCGGTGTAACACAGGCATGATAGTAATTACTAGTCATACAATTATAGTCAAACCTGTGTTAGTGGTCACCTCCATTAAGCAGCCAACCTGTATTAGGCTATACAGTCAAACCTGTGTTAGTGGTCACCTCCATTAAGCAGCCAACCTGTATTAGGCTATACAGTCAAACCTGTGTTAGTGGTCACCTCCATTAAGCAGCCAACCTGTATTAGGCTATACAGTCAAACCTGTGTTAGTGGTCACCTCCATTAAGCAGCCAACCTGTATTAAGCAGCCAGTTTCTAGATTCCCAATATACTGTTTTATTATACATTTCACCTCTATTAAGCAGCCACCTCCGCTAAGCAGCCACCTCCGCTAAGCAGCCATTTTCTGTGATTCCCTTGGCTGGCTGCTTAAGACAGGTTTGACTGTAGAGCGGACCTCTGCCAGGACTGAATGTTACAGACAGATCTGTAGTCCAGTAGTTAACACGTTGACTGGTAATCCAGAGATGGTTCGATCCCCCGTCTGACCCTAATAAAATTAATAATCTTTCACTTGGGACTTTAAACCGAGGTCTTGTGTCGGTGCTGTACACCGTGCACGTAAAAGAACGAGAGGAGATTCTGGAATGGGTCTCTGTCTGTATCATTGCACTATCCTCCAAAATCTAAAATGACTAATCTCTTCAGGAGGTGTCGCTCATATGGGCAACTGGTAGCGACGATAAATAAATGTAAAACACACACAGGACTGAATGAGCAATCTTGTACTGTGGTTAATTTATGCATTAAATATCGGCATTGTTGTGATGCCTACTAGGCAGTTGCATGTAATTTATATACATTTATATGTAATGCTCTATTACCTCAATATAAAGATGGTAGAGTGGTGGAACCTATGCTCGGCGTAAATCCTACACATAGAGTGGTGGAACCTATGCTCGGCGTAAATCCTGCATATCATGGCCAATAGAAAAAGTTAAATGCACTTGCCGTAAAAGTTGATCGTTTCTTGGATCGTGAACACAACTTTCACAAAATTGTTGTTAAACTTTTTAGCTTCATTACATAAACATGCACCTCAATCGCAACAGCACCTGTGTCCATGGGAAACTAGATACTTTAGGGCACCTATGTACGGCGTACGCGAATTTTTTTATTTATGCATGGGTAAATGTTGAATATATTAGTTTGATTTAGCAACATCAATAACTAACAATATTACAACTCGTAAGAAACTTTTTCTGTTCATTTGTACATTTTTCCCAATTCGGATAGCTATCTGAAATGCTCATAAACCGCATCATTTCGGTGGAAAAAAATCTCCCAACGAGTTGTCTGTTTATATTCTGCTACTGAACCAGTCAGGTAACAGTTGCATTAGGCTACCGGTACGCACAACGGAATGTTATTGAACCATGCTTCACCTCTGTCAGCGAAAATAGGTTAAAACTATTTAAATATTTTAAACACGGATGTAAATGGAAAAAATACGCCGAGCATAGGAATACACAGAGCATAGGAATACACCGAGCATAGGAATACGCCGAACATAGGAATACGCTGAGCATAGGTTCCACCACTCTACTGTCTAAGAAAGCTGAAACAGCAATTTTGTGCAAGTTTGTTTTTTTACTTATTATCTTAATATAAATTGGTCTATTTACCAAAAATGCTATAAAAAACCAACCTATAGGAAATCCCAGACCTAACAGCGTCCGTGGTCGAGTGGTTAAGGTCGCTGACTTGTATACCACTGTAACCTATCATCTCTGATGGTCACGGGTTCGAGCCCCGCTCAGACCGTGTCTCATTTATATGAAAAAGTTGGCAGTTTCTTACGGAGGTTGGTGCACCCAAGTACTGGTTAACCACTGGAGCCTGCCCAGGAAAGGTGTTGTTAGGTAAACTGCCCGTCGCTCAAATGGGAAACCGGTAGCGATGTTAAATAAACTTAAATAAATCAAAAAAATCCCAGACCTGCAATATTGTCATGGTGCTGATGGCTTGTTTTCTTTAATATTGGTTTGGCATTTCAAATTTGTTCGTAGGTAGTTTTCTTTCCTTTTCAATTTTACTTTTTATTGAAATAAATAAGATCATTGTATTATACCAGAAGTTAACTATACCGGTAATGACCTTTTCATGGTGTTGGTCAGTAGTTTGATTCAAGCATGAAAAATAGATTCTATTTTCAGTATTATCTGAACAGTTAACAATATACAGTTTCTGCAGTTTTAAACTGTGCCAATGACTCGTTAATAAATTGTTTATACATGTATATTGAAACTCTCTGCCACTTGCTTCTCCGTCAAGCTTCAATTATTTAGTGTCTTTCTCAATGTATAAATGTGTTGTTATTTATCCAAATGTTATCGTCATATATAAAATTGTACAGGTATTGATAGTAGAGTGGGCAAGTGAGTTCTGACATGGACATCAAACAACCCGAGTCAACACAGCGGCTACTGTATATTGGTCTATGCTGTGTGCTGGATTGGTCTTTCTTGAATTTTCGTTTTATAGAAATGTCTTTATCTTGTAGAATCACGATATCTATATACTGTATCATACCGAATTGTCAATCAATCTGTAGATTGGTTTTCAAAATAATGGATTGGTTTTCAGAATTCAATATTAGATTTTTGATCAATATATAGATTGGTTTTCAGAATACTGGATTATAGATAAATCTGTAGATTGGTTTTCAGAATTCAATATTAGATTTTTGATCAATCTATAGATTGGTTTTCAGAATTCAATACTGTATTGTCTATCAATCTGTAGATTGGTTTTCAGAATTCAATACTGTATTGTCTATCAATCTGTAGATTGGTTTTCAGAATTCAATACTGCATTGTCTATCAATCTGTAGATTGGTTTTCAGAATTCAATACTGTATTGTCTATCATTCTGTAGATTGGTTTTCAGAATTCAATACTGTATTGTCTATCAATCTGTAGATTGGTTTTCAGAATTCAATACTGTATTGTCTATCAATCTGTTTATTGATTTTCAGAATTCTGTAGAGTGGTTTTCAGAATTCAATACTGTATTGTCTATCAATCTGTAGATTGGTTTTCAGAATTCAATACTGTATTGTCTATCAATCTGTAGATTGGTTTTCAGAATTCAATACTGCATTGTCTATTAATCTGTAGATTGGTTTTCAGAATTCAATACTGTATTGTCTATCATTCTGTAGATTGGTTTTCAGAATTCAATACTGCATTGTCTATCAATCTGTAGATTGGTTTTCAGAATTCAATACTGTATTGTCTATCAATCTGTAGATTGGTTTTCAGAATTCAATACTGTATTGTCTATCAATCTGTTAATTGATTTTCAGAATTCTGTAGAGTGGTTTTCAGAATTCAATACTGTATTGTCTATCAATCTGTAGATTGGTTTTCAGAATTCAATACTGCATTGTCTATCAATCTGTAGATTGGTTTTCAGAATTCAATACTGTATTGTCTATCAATCTGTAGATTGGTTTTCAGAATTCAATACTGTATTGTCTATCAATCTGTTAATTGATTTTCAGAATTCTGTAGAGTGGTTTTCAGAATTCAATACTGTATTGTCTATCAATCTGTAGATTGGTTTTCAGAATTCAATACTGTATTGTCTATCAATCTGTAGATTGGTTTTCAGAATTCAATACTGTATTGTCTATCAATCTGTTAATTGATTTTCAGAATTCTGTAGAGTGGTTTTCAGAATTCAATACTGTATTGTCTATCAATCTGTAGATTGGTTTTCAGAATTCAATACTGCATTGTCTATCAATCTGTAGATTGGTTTTCAGAATTCAATACTGTATTGTGTATCAATCTGTAGATTGGTTTTCAGAATTCAATACTGCATTGTCTATCAATCTGTAGATTGGTTTTCAGAATTCAATACTGTATTGTGTATCAAACTATCAATCTGTAGAGTGGTTTTCAGAATTCAATACCGGATTGTTGATCAATCTAGTGATTGGGTGTTGGGAGTTTGGATGTATTGCAATATACAAGTTTGCTGTATATCAAAACAAAACATCTATCCATGGGTGTACAGTGTATTGGACAATACTGCAATACCCTACGGGCCAGTTGAACATAAGGTGTTTAGCACATACACCACCACCATGTATATAATCATTGAACCATTACTGTATATAGAAAACAATCCTAACCAAATTGAATATTGTGCAATGGAAATCTCATGGATTACGAGTGTTGTTGTTGTACCTGTATCTATTTTAACGATTGCGGATGTGTTGTTATCTAGCCTTTCTACTAGTTGTGATGAACCATTTACGGTGATGTGATCTGAGCATGTTTACGGCTGTGACGTTATTGTATCTTCTGTGAATAAGGGCAAGGAGCTTACGGCCGTCGGCTTCTAATCACTAGCCATCAACGGTGTCGAATTCCTTCATGTTCAGGAGGTCGTCCAGAATGTTTGTTGAAAGATTCGTTTTTGTATCCTTGTGGCTTCCTCTTCCAGTGCTTGAAATACTGCCCAGACAGACAACATGGGTCGTTGTACACCAGGCAACATGGGTCGTTGTACACCAGGCAACATGGGTCGTTGTACACCAGGCAACATGGGTCGTTGTACACCAGGCAACATGGGTCGTTGTACACCAATAGAAGCTGCAATGTTGCTATATGACACAGTTGTCTGAAGTTGCTATATGACACAGTTGTCTGAAGTTGCTATATGACACAAGTTGTCTGAAGTTGCTATATGACACAGTTGTCTGAAGTTGCTATATGACACAAGTTGTCTGAAGTTGCTATATGACACAAGTTGTCTGAAGTTGCTATATGACACAAGTTGTCTGAAGTTGCTATATGACACAAGTTGTCTGAAGTTGCTATATGACACAGTTGTCTGAAGTTGCTATATGACACAAGTTGTCTGAAGTTGCTATATGACACAGTTGTCTGAAGTTGCTATATGACACAAGTTGTTATATGACACAAGTTGTCTGAAGTTGCTATATGACACAAGTTGTCTGACGTTGCTATATGACACAAGTTGCTATATGACACAAGTTGTCTGAAGTTGCTATATGACACAGTTGTCTGAAGTTGCTATATGACACAAGTTGTCTGAAGTTGCTATATGACACAAGTTGTCTGAAGTTGCTATATGACACAGTTGTCTGAAGTTGCTATATGACACAAGTTGTTATGACACAAATTGTATGAAGTTGCTATATGACACAAGTTGTCTGAAGTTGCTATATGACACAAGTTGTCTGAAGTTGCTATATGACACAAGTTGTCTGAAGTTGCTATATGACACGAGTTGTCTGAAGTTGCTATATGACACAAGTTGTCTGAAGTTGCTATATGACACAAGTTGTCTGAAGTTGCTATATGACACGAGTTGTCTGAAGTTGCTATATGACACAAGTTGTCTGAAGTTGCTATATGACACAAGTTGTCTGAAGTTGCTATATGACACGAGTTGTCTGAAGTTGCTATATGACACAAGTTGTCTGAAGTTGCTATATGACACAAGTTGTCTGAAGTTGCTATATGACACAAGTTGTCTGAAGTTGCTATATGACACAAGTTGTCTGAAGTTGCTATATGACACAAGTTGTCTGAAGTTGCTATATGACACAAGTTGTCTGAAGTTGCTATATGACACAAGTTGTCTGAAGTTGCTATATGACATGAGTTGTCTGAAGTTGCTATATGACACAAGTTGTCTGAAGTTGCTATATGACACAGTTGTCTGAAGTTGCTATATGACACAGTTGTCTGAAGTTGCTATATGACACGAGTTGTCTGAAGTTGCTATATGACACAGTTGTCTGAAGTTGCTATATGACACAAGTTGTCTGTAGTTGCTATATGACACAAGTTGTCTGATGTTGCTATATAACACAGTTGTCTGAAGTTGCTATATGACACAAGTTGTCCGAAGTTGCTATATGACACAGTTGTCTGAAGTTGCTATATGACACAGTTGTCTGAAGTTGCTATATGACACAGTTGTCTGAAGTTGCTATATGACACAAGTTGTCTGAAGTTGCTATATGACACAAGTTGTCTGAAGTTGCTATATGACACAGTTGTCTGAAGTTGCTATATGACACAAGTTGTCTGTAGTTGCTATATGACACAGTTGTCTGAAGTTGCTATATGACACAAGTTGTCTGTAGTTGCTATATGACACAAGTTGTCTGATGTTGCTATATAACACAGTTGTCTGAAGTTGCTATATGACACAAGTTGTCTGAAGTTGCTATATGACACAAGTTGTCTGAAGTTGCTATATGACAAGTTGTCTGAAGTTGCTATATGACACAAGTTGTCTGAAGTTGCTATATGACACAAGTTGTCTGAAGTTGCTATATGACACAAGTTGTCTGAAGTTGCTATATGACACAAGTTGTCTGAAGTTGCTATATGACACAAGTTGTCTGAAGTTGCTATATGACACAGTTGTCTGAAGTTGCTATATGACACAAGTTGTCTGAAGTTGCTATATGACACAAGTTGTCTGAAGTTGCTATATGGCACAGTTGTCTGAAGTTGCTATATGACATGAGTTGTCTGAAGTTGCTATATGACACAAGTTGTCTGAAGTTGCTATATGACACAAGTTGTCTGATGTTGCTATATGACACAGTTGTCTGAAGTTGCTATATGACACAAGTTGTCTGAAGTTGCTATATGACACAAGTTGTCTGAAGTTGCTATATGACACAAGTTGTCTGAAGTTGCTATATGACACAAGTTGTCTGAAGTTGCTATATGACACAAGTTGTCTGAAGTTGCTATATGACACAAGTTGTCTGAAGTTGCTATATGACACAGTTGTCTGAAGTTGCTATATGACACAGTTGTCTGAAGTTGCTATATGACACAAGTTGTCTGAAGTTGCTATATGACACAAGTTGTCTGAAGTTGCTATATGACACAGTTGTCTGAAGTTGCTATATGACACAAGTTGTCTGAAGTTGCTATATGACACAAGTTGTCTGAAGTTGCTATATGACACAAGTTGTCTGAAGTTGCTATATGACACAAGTTGTTATGACACAAATTGTATGAAGTTGCTATATGACACAAGTTGTCTGAAGTTGCTATATGACACAGTTGTCTGAAGTTGCTATATGACACAGTTGTCTGAAGTTGCTATATGACACAGTTGTCTGAAGTTGCTATATGACACAGTTGTCTGAAGTTGCTATATGACACAAGTTGTCTGAAGTTGCTATATGACACAAGTTGTCTGAAGTTGCTATATGGCACAGTTGTCTGAAGTTGCTATATGACACGAGTTGTCTGAAGTTGCTATATGACACAAGTTGTCTGAAGTTGCTATATGACACAGTTGTCTGAAGTTGCTATATGACACAAGTTGTCTGAAGTTGCTATATGACATGAGTTGTCTGAAGTTGCTATATGACACAAGTTGTCTGAAGTTGCTATATGACACAAGTTGTCTGAAGTTGCTATATGACACACGTTGTCTGAAGTTGCTATATGACACAAGTTGTCTGAAGTTGCTATATGACACACGTTGTCTGGTGCACAAGTTGTCTGATGTTGCTATATGACACAAGTTGTCTGAAGTTGCTATATGACACAAGTTGTCTGAAGTTGCTATATGACACACATTGTCTGAAGTTGCTATATGACACACGTTGTCTGGTGCACAAGTTGTCTGATGTTGCTATATGACACACGTTGTCTGAAGTTGCTATATGACACACGTTGTCTGGTGCACAAGTTGTCTGATGTTGCTATATGACACAAGTTGTCTGAAGTTGCTATATGACACAGTTGTCTGAAGTTGCTATATGACACAAGTTGTCTGAAGTTGCTATATGACACAGTTGTCTGAAGTTGCTATATGACACAAGTTGTCTGAAGTTGCTATATGACACGAGTTGTCTGAAGTTGCTATATGGCACAGTTGTCTGAAGTTGCTATATGACACAAGTTGTCTGAAGTTGCTATATGACACAGTTGTCTGAAGTTGCTATATGACACAAGTTGTCTGAAGTTGCTATATGACACAAGTTGTCTGAAGTTGCTATATGGCACAGTTGTCTGAAGTTGCTATATGACACGAGTTGTGTGAAGTTGCTATATGACACAAGTTGTCTGAAGTTGCTATATGACACAAGTTGTCTGAAGTTGCTATATGACACAGTTGTCTGAAGTTGCTATATGACACAAGTTGTCTGAAGTTGCTATATGACACAAGTTGTCTGAAGTTGCTATATGACGCAAGTTGTCTGTGCACTTTATTCCCTCCAAATAACAAACTTCTGTGAACATCAATAAATAAACAGAAATACAATGCGTTTATATTTGCCTGTTTTAATCACATGTTATTTGTTGCTTTTTATATATTGAATTTATTCTTGTTTTTGGGTTGGTGGATATTTTACATTTGAAGAATCCTGTGTATGTGTAGACTGTATTACAGTTTAATATTGTGTTTACTATTGGGTTAGTGTACATGTATTCGGCGCATACCTTGAACCCCCCCCCCTCCTGCCCGGACCTATATACAAGCACCATGTTGCAATCCCAGATAGTTGTAACATCAACCAAGTATGATTTCTAGTCAAATATACAGTTTCTAACAAAATTATTTTTCGTCTGAAATATATATATACCACATGTGATTTTTAAGCTGTTTTATTTGGGGGAGGGGTTGGGGTCCAGGGTATGCGCCGGATGCCTGTGGGTTAGTGGAAGCATGTATTGTTGATCTACAGCTGGTGTATTTGGGGGAGGGGCTCGGGTCCAGGGTATGCGCTGGATGTCTGGGTTAGTGCAAGCATGTAGTGTTGATGTACAGCTGGTGTATTTGGGGGAGGGGTTGGTGTCCAGGATATGCGCCGGATGCCTGTGGGTTAGTGGAAGCATGTAGTGTTGATATACAGCTGGTGTATTTGGGGGAGGGGCTCGGGTCCAGGGTATGCGCTGGATGTCAGTGGAAACATGTAGTGCTGATCTACAGCTGGTGTATTTGGGGAGGGGCTGGGGTCCAGGGTATGCCTGTGGGTTAGTGGAATCATGTATTGTTGATCTACAGCTGGTGCATTTGGGGGAGGGGTTGGGGTCCAGGGTATGCCTGTGGGTTAGTGGAAGCATGTAGTGCTGATCTACAGCTGGTGTATTATCCAGCAGTTTCCATTATTATTGTTGTTGTGCACTTCTTTTATACAGAAATTGTGTGGCAACTGATTCAATTTGTTTACAAGTATATACTGATGGCCAAAGAAACAAATATAGATTTATTGTCATGGTTACTAGTAAGCCATAAAACAGGTGCCCTTTCATAATTCATTAGGACAGACGGATCTGTAGTCCAGTGGTAACACGCTGGACTGGTAATCCAGGGATCGCAGGTTCGATCCCCCGTCTGACCCTAATAAAATACAGTCTTTCAGATGGGACGTTAAACCGAGGTCTCGTGTCGGTGCTTTACACCGTGCATGTAAAAGAACCAGAGGAGATTCTGGAATGGGTCTCTGTCTGTATCATGCACTATCCTCCAAAATCTAAAATAACTAATCTCTTCAGGAGGCGTCACTCATATGGGCAACCGGTAGCGACGATAAATAAACGTAAAAAAGCACAATTCATTAGGACTAGGTTGTTAAACTTACCTCAAGATACGATAACTGTCGCGAATCCTGCCCCACATTATGGTGCGTATCGAGATATACCATATATTGGAATATATACTAAATGCTTTATACTGTCGCTTCATTGAAATCAGATTAGTCTAAACATAACCTCAGATGTAACCACTTTAGCTCAGTGTTAGATCTGAGAAATTGTTTATAACCTCCAGTCCATTGGTTGAGTCTGAGATTTACTCTGGACTCGACCAATCAGAGAGATTGAGCTTGAGGTTGGAAAAAAAGTTTTATGACCGTCAGGCCAGGATACTATTTTTATATATATTTTTTGGGTTTATTTAACGTCGTTATCGGTTGCCCATTTGAGTCTTGAGCATGCGCCAACACTACTGGGTGCACCAACTCCATAAGAAAGTGCTACCGTTTCATATCTGAGTGGGGCTCGAACCTGTTTCCATCCGTGATGATAGGTTACAGTGGTATAGAAGTCAGCAACCGTAACCACGCGACCACGGAGGCCGACTCCAGGATACTAGTGTAACTTAGTGGTGGTACATTGAAGCATAATACTTCCATAAACAATGTCTGTCTGTATGTATGAAAACGTATTTAATGTTTAGTCGTGTTAAATTGTTTCTGCTATAATGGTACACTACTGTTAAACATGCGTGTGTGTGTGTGTCAGAACAGCTAGGAAATGTTGTTTAGCATTCTGCGACCAATACCTATGCATGATCGTACAAGTAAACTAATGCTTGACTGCCACATGTCGTTGATTCTAGCAGGTGGCGGCTTTCTCAGTATTCATATTTTGATCTAAAGGAGATGTGAACATAACATGTTCAACGCTATCAGCTGTATATCCTGGACTGTGGTGATGTGACATCTCAATGTAACTTTGATACAACCCATTTATAAACTACGACATTAACTCATCAATCAACGCTATTCGTTTGGAAGATTAAGCCAATAGTTGGTATATAGTGTATGTAAATACGGTCAAACTTGCTCGACAGATCATGTCTATTAAGAGACCACTTGTATTAAGAGCCCTCTAGTTCCTGTTTGTGTTGCTAAGGAACAAATTATTCTGTATTAACCCTTTGCACTCTACATGCAAATAAATTCACCCATGCAACCAGCATAGAGCCAGATCAGACAGCAGAGAACGGTCCGTCTGATCAGACTCTATGCTGTTTGCTATTCGGATAATGGAGCTAAAGCACTTGACTGAATAGCAAACAACATAGATCCGGATCAGATGCGGCGTTATGCCACAGCTGATCTGGATCTATGTTGTTTGTAAAAGTGATTTGATTTACTCAGCAGGCAGAGTTAAGACAGCATTCCTTCTTAGAGACCACTCTTTGCCCTTCCCTTTGATGGTCTCTTAATACAAGTTTGACTGTAATCTCATCACATACCCGGCTGGAGTAAGAGGTCATTTAGGGAGAAATAGTCTCCCTTAGCTGACTGCATCTCCCTATTTGACCCTAATCATTAGTATCCAGATAGTTGTACTTGTGTGAGGAATGGATGCATGTAGCTAGTGCTATACAATGTACATGCAGTTTTTCAATGTCATTATTCAAGTTCATCATTGCTTGAATGCACATTCTACAGCCAGTTCATTAATCCTGGCAAATACATAGTTTTTAGCTGCTTGAAAAAAATAAATACTAAATAATACAAAGGGAAAAAAAGCATTCTACTGAATGGCCTAAATGAGTTGGTATGTTTTTAAGATTATAAGATAAATTTAGATAATGTATTATCATTTTGACATACATGTAAACTATTTCATAATGTGTAGAACAGTTTCCCATCAATGTAATTATTATTTCATCCATGCATTTATTTCATCCCAGATTCTCGGTAGTATACATAAGAATTGTTTATTTCACGACAGCAGGTTACGGCTAAGATTTATTTATGCACTTGTCTACATACTGTATATACGAAACGCAAAGAAATGGAAGATTTTATCATTTTATATACATACTCTATATTACTAGGGCTCATTATAGAAAGCGACTTGGGTGAAATAGTCGCCCTAGGGACCCTGACTTATTCCAGGGATCATTCAAGAGGGCGAAATTGTCGCCCTAGGTACCCTGACTCGGCCCACTTCTCCCTATAATTATTTTTTGTTTTTACGATTTTCAAACAAACTTTTGTCTAGTAAGATACACTGGCCCATTATAAAGCACTCCTTCTATTCAAATGTTGTATTTAATGGTTGTACTGTGCATTTTAACCCTATTTTGCAGAAGTATATTAAAGGACACCATTTAAGGAAGCGATCACGCGCTTTCTCACTTCTCCCAAAAATTCTGACCTAGAATGAACCCTGTTATTCATACAAAATTTTGTCCAGTAAGATGCACTGACCCATTAGAAAGAACTCGTATTCAAATGTTGTATTTAATGGCCATGCTGTGTATGTTAACCCTATTTTGTTGACATTTATTAACTCTTTCAACACCAAGTAACTGACATGGACTGGTCCATGATATTTTTAGACCAATAAATGAATAAGAAAATTACATTCGGACCAGTTCGTTTATCAAGATGGGTAATTTTGTCTAAAATTAGTAATACTACTTGCAAAAAGTGCAGATCCTGATGAGACGGCTCGTCACGAGCCGGCTCATTTGGATCTACACTTTTTGTAAGCCTATTGAGAGGTCTGTGGTGTTGAAAGGGTTAAATAACACGCAATTGCGCGCTTTCTCACCTAGATTTAGCCCTGTATAATTACTGGTACCAACATTTTTCTAGGGATATAGGTTAAAGTTTAGATGATTGTCTAGTGCATACAATACTTTAATGACATGAATTAGTATATGTGATGAAATCTAACATTGATTACTGTGTATTAAAAATGCACACATGGAAGGGTTTCATTTCGTTTGCGTTCAAGTATATATTCTCTGGCAAGTCTTACCTGAAGAATAACTAGAGGTAGTTTTGAGTTGTTGGTTATTAAATTGAAAAAAAGGTCACTACGTTTTCATGGCCTGCAATTGAGATAAGCACATTTACATCTTTTCAGAAATGTTTCCATAATTAGTATAAACCACAAACCAAATTTTTGTCCAGCAATTTAAATTTTTACAGATCAACCATACGTCTTAAGACAATTTTAATGCACATTTTTACCTAAGATTTTCATCCATTTGATTAGGTAAACGTCTTCGATGTCTAATGGACGAACGCATAATGCAAGGGCTTTCCGGTGCAATGTCTTATTATGGAGTTTTGCCCCCCATTTAGCTATATTATAACACTTTACATAATGTAGGTACAGTATGTACACCAAACGTTTTACATTTTACAAAGACTTGTTCATTTCAAAGCCATTTTAGGTGACATGTGTCATACAATGTTAGCATGATTTTGTTTTATTTATATACCTTTAAAATATTGTGCCAATAACTGTGACGTGCAGTTTTATTCTTGTTTTAGCTACTCTATAATATTATACATCCGTGTTAAGTTCCCAACTGATGAGATTGGAGGGGCCACCAAGGTCTGCTCGTCTATGTCCTAATACCTTGATGCATTGCGATGAAACTGGAAACAAAGCTTTAATTAATAATAAAACTTTGCTACATTCTCGAGCTTCTAATTGGCTCAGCTTAGATATAGACTCGACCAATCGAATTACTCGAGATCAGAGAAAGGTTTTATAGCCTTGGGGCCTGGTCCAAAGAACCACTTTGATATATTTATTATTGTTGTGCGATACTTGTCCGATTTGCCCAATGTATTACGTATATCCTCTAGTACGACGCAGTATTACACAATGTCGCATCTCAGTTCCACAACTCGAGTGGCGATGGGGACATGGTTTGCTTTAGCAATACTTTCCGAATGTTTTTAGTTAGTAAATTATTGCATAAACTGAACAAAATATATTAGAGATTTAGAATCAAACAAATGGACAGCGCATACGTCTAGTTGTACTATACAGGAACTATTCTTTTTTTTATGTATAAAAATGTTGAAACTACGCATATATAATCCACATTTGTGAAAAATATACGTACAAATGATCTTGTACAATAATTGATTTTAATTTCTTGTCGTACTGTAATAAACAATTGTGGTACTATATTTCTAAGTAGCAGTGCGTGAAATTCCGACTAGTCTCATTGGGATCTGTCGAATCTCAGCTAACACAGGACATGGAGTACATTTACACTCGTCACTATGCAGTTCCCGTACTTGCTGGAATAGTACCGTGTAGATGCACACGATTTTAAGGATGTAAATCTCATTTTTTTGTAATCTTTTTTATGGGTGTATTTGTTAGATGTAGTATTTGACAGCGTCAACATCTTGTTTTACGAAGATATTTACCAAAATCTTTTTTTCTTTTTGAACTTTATTTATTTTACAACTATTACGAAGCAAGTTTTAACAACCGATATTAATCATTCTCGTTGGCGCGGATGAAAGCGTATATGTGGTCATTCGTGTGGGGGGGAAACCCACCTAT
The DNA here is from genome assembly GCA_014843695.1 of Archivesica marissinica. Lineage (NCBI taxonomy): Eukaryota > Metazoa > Mollusca > Bivalvia > Venerida > Vesicomyidae > Archivesica > Archivesica marissinica. The sequence continues at coordinate 18,196,149 of CM026404.1, read as the reverse complement.
CCGATATGGTGACCACCATACCATCTCACATACATCCCGATCCGAGGATCGAACCTGTGTTGCATTGGTGAGAAGCGAGTGCGCGGACCACTGCGCTAATTGTTTTACATGTTCATAATCGGTGTACTATGTTGATTTTGTAATTACACATATTGTGTATGTGAGCTTAACATTTTAATAAAGCAAAGTTTTAACAATGATTTGTTTTTTTCTTACCACCTTCACAAAATATGTTACGAGAGGTTTCCAACTTCACCACAGGTTTACGAGATTCAACACAGATCTTAATGTTGGGCAGTGGGCACACATGTAGTCTTTGGGTAGCCGAACTGAGGGCAGTGGGCACACGTGTAGTTTTTGTGTGCCCGCTGCCCTCGGATCAGCTACCCAAAGACTACATGTGTGCCTACTGCCCTCAGTTAGGCTGCCCAAAGACTACATGTGTGCCCACTGCCCTCGGTTGGCTGCCCAAAGTACATGTGTGCCTACTGCCCTCAGTTAGGCTGCCCAAAGACTACATGTGTGCCTACTGCCCTCAGTTAGGCTGCCCAAAGACTACATGTGTGCCTGCTGTCCTCAGATCAGCTACCCATGTAGCCTAACTGAGGGCAGTGGCACACTTAGTCTTTGGGCAGCCAAACTGAGGGTAGCGGGCACACATGTAGTCTTTGGGCACAAACTGACAGCAGGCACACGTGTAGTCTTTGGGCAGCCAAACTGACAGCAGGCACACATGTAGTCTTTGGGCAGCCAAACTGACAGCAGGCACACGTGTAGTCTTTGGGCAGCCAAACTGACAGCAGGCACACATGTAGTCTTTGGGCAGCCAAACTGACAGCAGGCACACGTGTAGTCTTTGGGCAGCCACACATGTAGTCTTTGGGCAGCCAAACTGAGGGCAGGCACACATGTAGTCTTTGGGCAGCCAAACTGAGGGCAGCGGGCACACATGTAGTCTTTGGGCAGCCAAACTGAGGGCAGCGGGCACACATGTAGTCTGGGCTGTTATATATTATAAAGTATGGACAGTGATGACTAAATGATTTATGGAGAACGTGTAGGTCAGTGAATGAGCTGGGCCTATGGAGAACGTGTAGGTCAGTGAATGAGCTGGGCCTATGGAGAACGTGTAGGTCAGTGAATGAGCTGGGCCTATGGAGAACGTGTAGGTCAGTTAGACATATGACACAAATTTGCATTGTACATCCCGTATTTGCTGGACCTAAATAATGTCAACGGAATGCAGCACACTGTCACTCCTATTGACATATTATTATCGATGTTTTCTATGACCGAATTCACTCAAATACCTACATACAGGGATCATTCTAGATGGCAATGTGGGCGAAATCGTCGCCCTAGAGACCCTGACGTCGCCCTCTGAGGGCCATATTTTCTCCTATTTTTTTTTTACAATTTTCATACAAATGTTTGTTCAGTAAGATACACTGGTTCATTATAAAGCATTCCTTCTATTCAAATGTTGTATTTAATGGCATACTGTGCATTTTAACCATATTTTGTTGTAATTGATTAAATAACACCATTTATGGACGCGATAGCGCGTTTTCTCACTTCTCCCAAAAATTCTGACCTAGAATGAACTCTTCTACATATCAAACTTTCTAATCATCTATGAGCTAAGAAAAACAATAAATTATGTTACATAGTTTACCGACATTTATTTAATAAAACACATGATCCAAACAATATGATATTATATACAGCCTAATGGTTTGTTCAACAACGAGATTCTTGTTCGTGATCTTATTTATTTGTGGTAAACATTTGCAATTTCGCAGCCCCTTGTGCAATTCTTGTTACAATCTTAACCCATCCAACACCAAGTTACTGAACTGACATGGACTGGTCCATGATATTTTTAGACCAATAAATTAACAAGAAAATTACATTTGGACCAGTTCATTTATCAAAATGGGTAATTTTGTCCACACAAAAAAAAGAGTAATAATACTGGCAAAACGTACATATCCTGATGAGAAGCTGGATCTACACTTTTTGTAAGCCTATTTAGAAGTATGGTGTTGAAAAGATTAATTACTCCCTGAAAAAAGACCAAAATATTTCCTGAAATTGGTACATTTTGTAAAACTGAACATTTTTCCTAATGAAAGCACTGGAATCTAGCAGTACAACACGGCAGGGGCGTAGCTCAATGCAGGCACGTGCCTACACTTTTTCTTCCAAACTTGAAAATGCAATGAAAATTAAGGTTAAGGAGGTAGAAGATTTATGACAAACAGCGAACCAATCGAATATGAAAACAAGTTGGTATTTTGTTACGGTTTAATTGATAATGGAAGATTATCAGAACCACAAATATCCTCCTTATTTCTCATCATTACATTCCTTAAAATGCCTCGGAATGCAGTTGCGGCGACAAGACTTTCAAATCTTTCATGGGAAATAACCCCCCCGATCCAGCTCAAGCTACGCCGCTGCATGAATCATAAAGATATAAATGAAGAATAAGAGGATGTTTGTTTGTGAATAATGGAATTATATTTCACCGAATGAACATTGAGTGGCCACAATAGCGTTCTATGTGCATCAATGAAATATTATTTGGTAATTCACATAAACAAATATTCTTTTTATTTTAGACAAAGTGTTTTTATGTTATAAAACGACTCAAGAGTGCGCTAAAACATCGTGTTTACACGACAATAAAAAGACTGTGAATAAGTAAGGTCACCGACAGATTGAGTCCGAAAACGTTCAAGTGAAAACATTTGAAAGAGCCGCGGCGAGGCGCCACACGTGCAAGGCAGTGAGAAATCAAATGTGCTATTAAACTGCTCTTAACCCTTTCAACACCACAGACCTCTAAATAGGCTTACAAAAAGTGTAGATCCAGATGAGCCGGCTCGTGACGAGCCGTCTCATCAGGATCTGCACTTTTTGCCAGTGATATGACTATTTTTAGACATAATTACCCATTTTGATAAATGAACTTGTCCAAATGTGATTTTCTGATTCATTTATTGGTTTATGAATATCATGGACCAGTCCATGTGAGTTACTTGGTGTTGAAAGGGTTAAGCAAATTTCTATTATTTCATTGCAAAGCATAAAATAAATGTGCTATCTTTCATAACAAAGTATCAAGTATTCAGCCAGTATTTCTTATAGCGGCTTGTGAAGTAATGGCTTGTGACGGATCTGGCTTGTGAAGGATCTGGCTTGCAAAGGATCAGCTTGTGACGGATCCAGATTGTGAAGGATCTGGCTTGCAAAGGATCAGCTTGTGACGGATCCAGATTGTGACGGATCTGGCTTGTGAAGGATCTGGCTTGCAAAGGATCAGCTTGTGACGGATCCAGATTGTGACGGATCTGGCTTGTGAAGGATCCAGATTGTGAAGGATCCAGCTTGTGTGAAGGAACGGCTTGCAAAGGATCCAGCTTGCAAAGGATCCAGCTTGTGAAGGTAGTACTTAGAAAACTAACATGTGGATTGATAGGAAAAAAACATCTACTACGACTAGCACACTACATTGCGACGATGGAATGATAAAATGTTTAATAAAAACATGTTTTATGAATATCCTGCCTTCATAGATAGGCCTACAGAGATATGAGTATATAAAACATCTCATTCTATGCCTCATCTTTCACATACATGTATATTCATTCATTGCAGTTTGTTCATTCATTCCAAAATACATATATATATATACAACAATCATGCTTTAGCAAAAGTACCGTACATCGACTAATATTTTTGGTTTTCTTTTTTGGGGGGGAAAATGCATTCATCTGCAAATTCACAACTCATAAAATGGAACGACACATTCACAAATCATGACTGTGCGAATAGAACTTGGCTACGAGATTACAAAACTTGTATGCCACAAAATCCAATCCTACAGTATCTAAAATCTGAACTGTTTGGAAAAATTGCAGCAGGCTTGTACATCGGTCGTTTTATTTCACGAACAATATCTCTTTATATTCTTTCGTTCAGATATATCCAAGGTATAATACTGAACAAATTTTGGTTCATATTTCTATTTACCCACAGTTTGAATCATAATTATATTGTTTATCCCCCCTTGATAACTTTTGTTTACATACAAACTACTATGGCCCAACGATAACGTGTTGTGGAAGTCGTGATAGCGCATTGGATGCGCGTTCGCTTCAGGTGCGAAAGGTCCGGAGTTTGAGCCCCGCTGGAGCCTTTACGATTGTGTACTTAGGCAAGGCATTTAAATTCCACATGCCTCTTCTCTCCCTCGTGGCGATGGATTCCATCAGGAATGAGGTCTCGAGAGCGATTTATATAAGTTGAAAGAACTTGTTTCGCAATCGAGCTAAAATAAATTTGTATAAACTACGTGTTATTTACAAGCATTACTATAAATAGGTTTGGAATAAGCCAAATCAATCAATACGTAGGGTGTAATAAATAATCCTGTGTGCCAAGTAATGCATACATAAATGATAATAAACTTCTTTTTAACCCGTTATAATAATATTAGCCTGTGCTATCTTTTTCGCGGGAATCACGTTATAGTTGGGGTATAGCAGAAGTGGATTTTGTTTATATTTAAAGAATTGTGTAAACAAACTGAGCACAACATATTACAAATCTGATCAACTTTGTTAATGTTTCGTAAGTGGTTTTCCCAACAAAGCGTATAATAAGAGCAATTTAGGAAATAAAGTCTGTCACGTGACGCAGGTTTTTGTTCTATATACACCCCGATTCAAACATGAACAATTCTAGACTGGAACCGGTTTGCAACTGCTCAAAAGTAGATTTTGTTTATATTTTACGAACAAGAATTGTGTAAACAAACTGCCCAAGCATCTTCTGACAGAGAATTCAGCAATGAAGATAAAGAGTTGAACCAATCATCCACTACAACATGAAGTACCAGAGTACAGGACTGTACATAGACTGTATGAATGGAATAACAACATGCACATTGAGTAGGGATTAATACACGAAGTACCAGAGTACAGGACTGTACGTAGACTGTATGAATGGAATAACAACATGCACATTGAGTAGGGATTAATACACAAAGTACCAGAGTACAGGACTGTACGTAGACTGTATGAATGGAATAACAACATGCACATTGAGTAGGGATTAATACACGAAGTACCAGAGTACAGGACTGTACGTAGACTGTATGAATGGAATAACAACATGCACATTGAGTAGGGATTAATACACGAAGTACCAGAGTACATGACTGTAAGTAGACTGTATGAATGGAATAACAACATGCACATTGAGTAGGGATTAATACATGAAGTACCAGAGTACAGGACTGTACGTAGACTGTATGAATGAAATAACAACATGCACATTGAGTAGGGATTAATACACGAAGTACCAGAGTACAGGACTGTACGTAGACTGTATGAATGAAATAACAACATGCACATTGAGTAGGGATTAATACACGAAGTACCAGAGTACAGGACTGTACGTAGACTGTATGAATGGAATAACAACATGCACATTGAGTAGGGATTAATACACGAAGTACCAGAGTACAGGACTGTACGTAGACTGTATGAATGGAATAACAACATGCACATTGAGTAGGGATTAATACATGAAGTACCAGAGTACAGGACTGTACGTAGACTGTATGAATGGAATAACAACATGCACATTGAGTAGGGATTAATACATGAAGTACCAGAGTACAGGACTGTACGTAGACTGTATGATTGGAATAACAACATGCACATTGAGTAGGGATTAATACATGAAGTACCAGAGTACAGGACTGTACGTAGACTGTATGAATGGAATAACAACATGCACATTGAGTAGGGATTAATACACGAAGTACCAGAGTACAGGACTGTACGTAGACTGTATGAATGGAATAACAACATGCACATTGAGTAGGGATTAATACATGAAGTACCAGAGTACAGGACTGTACGTAGACTGTATGAATGGAATAACAACATGCACATTGAGTAGGGATTAATAGAAGAAACTATTTACAAAATCTCTGTACCAACATTAACACAACTGGATAACGAGTTTAGGACATAATCACCCCCCACCCATATGTTTCTTTCACACAGGCGGACATAACCCTATATAAAAACCCAGGCACAATATAATCCCCACCCCTCCACCCTCCATTCAGATTCAAGGTAGGACCCTAGATAGGGGGAGAGGAATTTTTCATCCTGTGTTAAAAAACATGGGGGATTATGTCCCGGGAGGATTATGTCCCGGGAGGATTATGTCCATATCCCCTGGATGACTGGTTCAACATAATTATGACCAATACAGCCTGACACAATCGCCAACAGCATGAACGCTGCAAATCCAATTTGACACTCTAGATGGTGGCCTGTACTAATTGTTTTACCGCAAATAACGTGAAAGAATGAAACAGTAAGTTTCAAATCTCAATTCTCATCCTTTATGTCTTTGTCTGCCGAGTTTGACCTCGATCTTGACCGTGACCTCGATCTCTTTGGTGATCTTGACCTCGATCTCTTCTCCGAATGTGACCTTGACCTACTTCTGCTCCTGCTACTTCTACGTGACCTGCTACGGCTCCTGCTCCTACTTCGACTGCGTGACCTTGACCTGCTACGAGTGTACGACCTTGATCTACTCCGGCTGTGACTACGAAATATAGCATTAACCAGTACAGTAAACAAAACAACTGGATCACAGTAATTTTACTCCTTAGTAACAAGTTGGCTATCTTGAATTCATTGAAGATTTGTTTGGTTTATGTGTATGGCAGTGTCTGAACGCCGTATTTAAAGATCACAATATATTACAAATTTTATTAACTTTAAATGTTTCGCAACCACGCATAATAATAAGAGCAATTTACGAAATAAAGTCTGTCACGTGACGCAGGCACGAGTTCTATATACCCCCGATTCAAACATGAAAAATCCTGGACTGGAACCGGTTTGCAATTGCTGAGCATTTTATAACATGGTTACAATATTAGTCCAATTTCTGACTGATTCCGACCGTCTGGTTCTATTCTGCGGTTTTTCTATTTCGAACTCGGCTGCAAGCCCACTCTCACCTGGTCATGCTTACCAGTGACTCCGAACTAGCTACAGTCAATGTAGTAGCTAGTAGTCCAACAATGACTGACAGTTCTGGTCCGCGTTCTTTCGGTAGCATTACCGCCGGTTCAACAAATCAGAGCATATTTGTTAGAAATTCCCTAATGGATGCAATACTGGTCACGGTTGCACCAAAGACGACACCGCCAACTTGCTTGCTACGATGGACTGTACAAGTTGTCTCCCTTTAGCCAAATTTTTAATTTAATATCGAGATGTCATTAAAAGATAGGTTACCGGCATACAACCATTATGGAAGGTGTAATGCCGGTGCCAGGTTATTAGAATAGCTGCGTCTATAAGCTAAAACCATATTGATAAATATGTATATATGCAAATAATCAATCAAGCGTTATATTTAATAATGTTTGTTTTGCGACTTAAACGTTGCATGAACAGCGTAAGTCATATGGCAACTCTCCGGCTATTATTGATGAAGGAAGGTCATGCCTGGTGCCCATACAAGGAGTATCTCAGGCATGGATAGGTAGAACCACTGACCTTCCGCAAGTCAGCTGAATAGCTTCCTCACATAAGAGAGTTCGACACACCCAGTGGGATCGAAACAATAGCGGTGGGGGGAGAGGGGGAAGTGATTTGAAGTAACAGTTTGTAACCAATCAGTGATGGCCGCCCCGATATTGTATATACGTATACAAGGCTTACCTTCTCCTTCTCCTGCTGGGCCTATCCTCGGACATTCTGATCTTGCGCCCATTAATCTCCGTATTGTCCAACTTCTCGATGGCCCGCTTCATCTCTTCCTTTGTGGAGAAATCCACAACACTACAGGCAAATAGAAGATATCAGATGGATTGCTAATTATGCTAAATCCACAACACTACAGGCAAATAGAAGATATCAGTTGAATTGCTAATTATGCTAAATCCACAACACTACAGGCAAATAGAAGATATCAGATGGATTGCTAATTATGCTAAATCCACAACACTACAGGCAAATAGAAAACATCAGTTGGATTGCTAATTATGCTAAATCCACAACACTACAGGCAAATAGAAGACATCAGTTGGATTGCTAATTATGCTAAATCCACAACACTACAGGCAAATAGAAGACATCAGTTGGATTTTACAATTCCCAAAATTCCCCCCCCAATTGCTTGCGTAGAATGGACAGACGCATGGACGTTGCCAAACCAAAATTAGTAAGAGAATTTACGTTAATATCATTACAGACGACTTCACATACCCCTCATTTTTCCTTTGTTTGTGAGCATCAGCGTACGTCACCTCTCCAGCCTGCCTCATATAGTCCTTTAAATCCTACAATATACACATACATATCCTTACAATAACGTCAAACACACTTTGGAAAGCATAATGATAAACAATTTCAGAGAGCATGCCGAACATAAATTTCAAAATTGTCACGTATTACATTACAACACTGTAGCATTTACCAATTTAAAGCTATTTATCGAGAAATGAATACAATTTAGGTTTTAAAAATTTATGCAAATATTGTAAATTTTCTGAAGATATCTTGTCGACTATAAAATGTTCAGCTATTAATTTCGAACAAATATTCTGAGCCAATGTTGTGTTTGTACATAGAAAGTATGTGTATATAACCGCAATACCCACTGAATTACCTAGCATGTATGTGTAACATCAGATAAGCTATCATCATTAAAGAGAATCATCATCAACAACATGAAGAGAGAATGATCATCACGACAACATCATCGTCTATCATCATCGTCTCACATCTACCGTCAGAGAGAAACCCCGTCAAGACACGATCAACCGTCAGAGAGAAACTCCGTCAGACATGGCAATTCTTGCTCATTATTGCTTTCCCCAGACAATGGAGCCTCCTCTGAGTGCCTCATCTGTCTAGTTTCCCCCATCACATCAGAGCTTCAATCAACATCAGCTGATATCATCCAAAGCCTCGTCAAATTTGCTGCTAATCAGGGTCGGTTTCTCTTTAAAACTACCTTAATAACCAGTTTTCGTTTTATGAATCACTTTACAATGCACAAACAATTTTAAAAGCATAAGGCAAAATAAACGTATTTATTTTGGCCAATTTTTTAATAAAACTTTTTTTCTTTCCCCCCCACCCCATTTTTATTCATAATGTGTAGCTAACTCGGAGATTTTTAATCAAACTCCCTCCTTTCTTCTTCTAAATGTGTAGCTAACCCGAGATTTTTAATTGCAAAATTGCATTATCATGAAAATACGAAGGATTTTCAGATTATAATACTGGTTCCTGGCAAAGGTAGTTTTAGAGAAGAAAGCGACTGTGGGTGTAGACACGAAGAAGGACCGGGCAGCAGCTGTTCTAGACACCTGACATCAGCCAACATCAGCTTCTGAGCTCATTTTCTTACTGACCCCCTCTCACATCACATCTCATCTGACAGCCAGCGGCGTCACTTTACATAAAGCAACAGAAGATTAGGTGAGTATGGTGAATGAAATGTTCACCATGTTATTCAAGTACATGTAAACAGTTGCGAAAATGTTAAAAAACGATTACTGAAAACCATAATTCACTGGTTAAAATCAAAAGATTGCTACTCGGCTCCAACCAGGCTTCGAGGTCATAAAACTCTTCTCCAATCTCAAACTCAGTCTAAAGCTTCTGATTAGTTCAGCTGACAGTAAATCTCGCACACAACCAATCATATCACTTCAGTGTGAGATCTGAGAATAGTTTTATAACCTTGTGACCAGGCCTGAAAATGTGTTTGAAATCTGTGCAAAAGTTTTTATCTGCCGATTTACATTTTTATTATATATCAGTTAATTTACTGTGACAGAGTAGAACTAACGCAGTCTTAATTTCACTGATTTGATTGGTCGCTGTATCTGTTGTGTATTTCACAACAAAGAACTTTATTCTAATCCAGAACTTAAGTTTATGCGAATAATTTCCGATGATCGACTACATTAACCCTTTCAACACCACAGACCTCTAAATTGGCTTACAAAAAAGTGTAGATCCAGATGAGCCGGCTCGTGACGAGCCGTCTCATCAGGATCTGCACTTTTTTCAAGTAATATAACTATTTTTAGAATTTTGTTTACCCATTTTGATAAATGAACTGATCCAAATGTAATTTTGTTATTAATTTATTGGTCTAAAAATATCATGGACCAGTCCATGTCAGTTACTTGGTGTTGAATGGGTTAAAGCCTGAGTGAACGTATACCGGTAACCAACTACAGTAATGCTCACAGAACTAAAGCAATAGATGATGTGGACAAGCATTTGGCATGCTGCAAGACCCTTGTTTCTGGGAACCATATTGTAAAACAATGCATATTATGTGACAAGCAAACAAACTTATTAATATGCAAAATGGAACAATAACGGTGGTCTCTTCCCAATTCGATGCAAGTTTGAGCAAGATTTCACCACCACCCTCAACCCCCACATGAATACTGTAGAATATCACGAGTTTCTTTAAAAATCCTTTTACATTATACTGTTAAAGAGACACCACATTGGAGAAAGAAAATAATGTCTACAGAATGTAATTTCATATTATATTGTATATTTTCTTCCTGAATAGTTACCACAAAAACAGAGTATTTCAATTAATAAACAATCGTACATTTGTTGACATAACAAAATACTGTAAATAGGGTCAACATCCATGTATTTATCACGCGTATCCGGACACATTTATGATACAGATTTACCGTTATATCTCACATTTTTGCCTGTGATATTTATTTTTAGACTAATCAGATTTACCGTAAATTATCTAACGACAGTATCACGCCTATGGTATAGATTCCAATAATAAACAAACATCAATTCTGGAGTGTGGATGACTGTTATATTAAATCCTATTTAACTTTTGTAGACCGCAAACACACTGTTTATCAATTTAAAGTTAGTGTTCGAATTATTTTGGAAGAATGAAGTTAATTAGTTTTTGCGATGTAATGTCGCTTTATAGAACAGGACATTTCTCAGTTGCTTTGTTATGGCATAAAAACCATATTTTTGAAAGTACATGAAGCTGTCGACCTGAAATACAGTCAAACCTGTCTTAGACAGCCAGCAAATAGGAATCCCAGAAAGTGGCTGCTTAATAGAAGTCAAATGTATAATAAAACAACATATTGGGAATCTGCAAACTGGCTGCTTAATACAGGTTGCATGCTTAATGGAGCTGACCTGGCTGCTTAACACAGGTTGCATGCTTAATGGAGCTGACTTGGCTGCTTAACACAGGTTGCATGCTTTAATGGAGCTGACCTGGCTGCATTAACACAGGTTGCATGCTTAATGGAGCTGACCTGGCTGCTTAATACAGGTTGCATGCTTAATGGAGCTGATCTGGCTGCTTAATACAGGTTGCATGCTTAATGGAGCTGATATGGCTGCTTAATACAGGTTGCATGCTTAATGGAGCTGACCTGGCTGCTTAACACAGGTTGCATGCTTAATGGAGCTGACCACTAACACAGGTTTGACTGTAGATAATTCAGCATTAGATAATACGACCGCTATTTTCAGTGTTCCATACTTGATGCTATGGGGCTTTGTCTCGCACAATCAAACTGGCCAATGTCACAATGCTTCAGAGCAAGTCTGATCAAATTCTGTCCACTGACTTTTAAGAGATGTTTATTGTAATCTGACCTGATGCCCAGTGTGATCTAGGTCAACCAATCTGATCGAGGTCAAGCACAGGGCATTTCTGACAAGATCTGATCAAATTCTGCCTATTAGTTTTAAAGCTTCATATCTCCCATTAGCTACAAATCGAAACAACCAATCAAATATTGTTATGAATTGCAAGCGGTAAGTTATCTTGATTAAATCCGTAAATCGTAATAATACTAGATATGAAAAGAATTTCCCATATTTCAAGTTAACAATAAACATCACTTATATTTTAAAACGTAATTTGCAAAATGTAAAAAGTAAATAAGTGAAGTAGGTAGTAACATTTTGCTAGATTAATATATCTATACATATCATACACACCTGCCAGCTAGCTCGAGACGATAGATTCTCCACTATTAGTCTGTAATCCGTTCTTGTTGGTGGTCCATACCTTCAATTAAAATAGATAAGGAAGTCGTGATAGCTCAGTGGTAGCGCGTTCGCTTCACGTGCGAAAGGCCCGGAGTTCGAGCCCCGCTGGATCCGTTACGATTGTGTCCTTAGGCAAGGCATTTAAATTCCACATGCCTCTTCTCTCTCCCTCGTGGCGATGGATTCCATCAGGAATGAGGTCTCGAGAGTGATTAGTATAAGTTATAAGAACTTGTTTCGCAATCAAGCTAAAATAAATTTGTATAAACTAAAATAAATAAGCTACAGTAACACCTTCTACATAGGGACGGGTCTCTGCTATTTGTTTGTTTTGGGTTTAAAATTGCACCAACAGGTTAGGTGATATGGCGACTCTAAGTTATTATTGGTGGAGGAAGACCCTGTATGCATATACAAGCAGTATTTCATGCACAGGTAGATACCCTGGTAGAACCACCAATCTCCAATAAGCATGCTGGATAGCCGAAAGATTTTGACAGCCTCAGTATGGATTATTTTTTCTGTGTGTGTGGGGGGGGGGGGCAATTTCCTGCGGATCGACAACAAATATCAAAATATCCCCTTGATATATGGTCCGAATAATGAGAATTTATTACAGTACAATGAAATGTAAGTTTTATTACCGCAATGGTTGCACTAATTAGTGTGTTCGTCAATTAGACTGCATTACTCAATTAGTAACACAGGTATTTAAGCAAACGTGCCTTTATTTATTAATTGGCAAATTTTCACACCTCCGAAAATACTATTTTTATGTTCGAATACCATACATTGCCATCACTAATTTAAACAAAAAATGTGTTACTGACCATTGCACAATGCAGGTAAGATTCCGAACCAATTCCTCATTTACTATGCACATTCGTAAGAAATGTACATGTGTGTATAATCAACAAGCTGACAGTGACACACATTGCATCATAGAACTGCTAGTCCGTACTATCCGTGATATGTCATTTCGACTGAGTAAAAACCGTCCCATGTCGACAATGAAGTCACACCCAATTTCCCCCCCAACTGCAACCTGGAGCTGTCAATCAATCTCGGACTGGACTGTATTAATATATCCACATGTATAATTTGTTCTCCAGCAATTTCTATGATTGACATATGAGGTCTGCAAGGCGTAATCATTTCATGTCGATCTTATACACGGCATGTTACAAATGTACGTTAATCCTGCGTGGTGCCCTCGCTGTACAATATTGTGAAGTATAATTTCCCCCCGTGGAATGCCTTACGCGCCGACATAATTATCACCTTTGATTAGTGCATGTAAACCCCAGATTAATTAATACACACAAATTTAATAGCACCGATGTAATTAACTAATCATTCACTTCAATTAACTTTGCAAACAAGTGCTTATTATTTACACCTACTACATATTGTATTTATTGCAAACAACTAAAAATTCACTGGTGATCTTTGACAATTCTTTGCAGGGAACCAGTAGTCTGGCGGGTGACCAGTAGCCTGCCGTGAGATTGCATTGATATTGTGTCATGGACACTGTCAGAGAGAGGTAAACATTTTTTTCGGGAATGCTATGAAACATGTTTTATAAATTACCTGCGAAACATGGATTATCTTTTCCGCGGTCATTATTTCAACGTGAATTGCGCCGCTTTAGAAATTTTCAAAACAAATTGAAAAATTCTACGAAATCTCTTTTTGACGTACATTTTTGCCGAATAAACCTACACGTTAGTGGAAACACATTTTATTGATAATGTTATTCACAGTTAAAACCCTCCCGTCGAAGATTTTTTTTGTTGCCGACAGAACCCGTGTCCTAGTATGGAAATGTGACCTGCTATGGCCAATGTCTGTTGCAAAGTATACATGCATGCAGCTTAAAGTTGTGTTTTATTTGAAGAACAATATAAAGACTCGGGATAGGCGTTATATTTGGATAGATTTGTACAAAATTGTTTCAGATAGGGCCATTTTACTGATCGATGCGAAATCTGACATCCCACAGAGTAGAATCCCTGTACTTAAATATATAAACTAGTACCCCCAAACGTGCCGAATCCCTGTGGTACAACCAAGCTGAGCACGGAGATGATACATACAACCAAGCTGAGCACGGAGATGACATGTACAACCAAGCTGAGAACGGAGATGACACGTACAACCAAGCTGAGAACGGAGATGACACGTACAACCAAGCTGAGAACGGAGATGACACGTACAACCAAGCTGAGCACGGAGATGATACATACAACCATGCTGAGCACGGAGATGATACGTACAACCAAGCTGAGCACGGAGATGACATGTACAACCAAGCTGAGAACGGAGATGACATGTACAACCTAGCTGAGAACGGAGATGATACATACAACCAAGCTGAGAACGGAGATGATACATACAACCAAGCTGAGCACGGAGATGATACATACAACCAAGCTGAGCACGGAGATGATACATACAACCATGCTGAGCACGGAGATGATACATACAACCAAGCTGAGCACGGAGATGATACATACAACCATGCTGAGCATGGAGATGATACGTACAACCAAGCTGAGCACGGAGATGATACATACAACCAAGCTGAGCACGGAGATGATACATACAACCATGCTGAGCACGGAGATGATACGTACAACCAAGCTGAGCACGGAGATGATACATACAACCATGCTGAGCACGGAGATGATAAGTACAACCAAGCTGAGCACGGAGATGATACATACAACCATGCTGAGCATGGAGATGACACGTACAACCATGCTGAGCACGGAGATGATACGTACAACCAAGCTGAGCACGGAGATGATACATACAACCATGCTGAGCACGGAGATGATACGTACAACCAAGCTGAGCACGGAGATGATACATACAACCATGCTGAGCACGGAGATGACACGTACAACCTAGCTGAGCACGGAGATGACATGTACAACCTAGCTGAGCACGGAGATGATACATACAACCAAGCTGAGCACGGAGATGACATGTACAACCAAGCTGAGCACGGAGATGATACATACAACCATGCTGAGCACGGAGATGATACGTACAACCAAGCTGAGAACGGAGATGATACATACAACCAAGCTGAGCACGGAGATGATACATACAACCATGCTGAGCACGGAGATGATACATACAACCAAGCTGAGCACGGAGATGATACATACAACCATGCTGAGCACGGAGATGATACGTACAACCAAGCTGAGCACGGAGATGACATGTACAACCAAGTTGAGAACGGAGATGACATGTACAACCAAGCTGAGCACGGGGTTGATACGTACAACCAAGCTGAGCACGGAGATGATACATACAACCATGCTGAGCACGGAGATGACATGTACAACCAAGCTGAGCACGGAGATGATACATACAACCATGCTGAGCACGGAGATGACATGTACAACCTAGCTGAGCACGGAGATGACATGTACAACCTAGCTGAGCACGGAGATGACATGTACAACCAAGCTGAGCACGGAGATGATACATACAACCATGCTGAGCACGGAGATGACATGTACAACCCTAGCTGAGCACGGAGATGATACATACAACCATGCTGAGCACGGAGATGACATGTACAACCTAGCTGAGCACGGAGATGACATGTACAACCTAGCTGAGCACCAGCTGTACAACCAAGCTGAGCACGGAGATGACATGTACAACCAAGCTGAGCACGGAGATGACATGTACAACCAAGCTGAGCACGGAGATGATACATACAACCAAGCTGAGCACGGAGATGACATGTACAACAACTAGCTGAGCACGGAGATGAGATACAACATGCTGAGCACGGAGATGACATGCTGAGCACGGAGATGACATGTACAAAGCTGAGCACTGAGCACGACACATACAACCATGCTGAGCACGGAGATGACATGTACAACCTAGCTGAGCACGGAGATGACATGACACGTACAACCTAGCTGAGCACGGAGATGATACATACAACAACATGCTGAGCACGGAGATGACATGTACAACCAAGCTGAGCACGGAGATGATGACATGCTACAACCATGCTGAGCACGGAGATGACATGTAGCTGAGCACCTAGCTGAGCACGGAGATGACATGAGCACGGAGATGACAACGGAGATGATACTAGCTGAGCACGGAGATGACATGTACAACCTAGCTGAGCACGGAGTTGACATGTACAACTAGCTGAGCACGGAGATGACATGTACAACCAAGCTGAGCACGGAGATGACACGTACAACCTAGCTGAGCACGGAGATGATACATACAACCATGCTGAGCACGGAGATGATACGTACAACCATGCTGAGCACGGAGATGACATGTACAACCATGCTGAGCACGGAGATGACATGTACAACCTAGCTGAGCACGGAGATGACATGTACAACCTAGCTGAGCACGGAGATGACATGTACAACCTAGCTGAGCACGGAGTTGACATGTACAACCTAGCTGAGCACGGAGATGACATGTACAACCAAGCTGAGCACGGAGATGACATGTACAACCTAGCTGAGCACGGAGATGACATGTACAACCTAGCTGAGCACGGAGATGACATGTACAACCTAGCTGAGCACGGAGATGACATGTACAACCTAGCTGAGCACGGAGATGACATGTACAACCTAGCTGAGCACGGAGATGACATGTACAACCTAGCTGAGCACGGAGATGACACGTACAACCTAGCTGAGCATGGAGATGACATGTACAACCTAGCTGAGCACGGAGATGACATGTACAACCTAGCTGAGCACGGAGATGACATGTACAACCTAGCTGAGCACGGAGATGACATGTACAACCTAGCTGAGCACGGAGATGACATGTACAACCTAGCTGAGCACGGAGATGACATATACAACCTAGCTGAGCACGGAGATGACATGTACAACCTAGCTGAGCACGGAGATGACATGTACAACCTAGCTGAGCACGGAGATGACATGTACAACCTAGCTGAGCACGGAGATGATACGTACAACCTAGCCGAGCACGGAGATGACATGTACAACCTAGCTGAGCACGGAGATGACATGTACAACCTAGCTGAGCACGGAGATGACACGTACAACCTAGCTGAGCACGGAGATGACACGTACAACCTAGCTGAGCACGGAGATGACACGTACAACCTAGCTGAGCACGGAGATGACATGTACAACCTAGCTGAGCACGGAGATGATACGTACAACCAATCCTGGTACTGATGATTCTTGCAGTCTTTTTGAAATCGAACCAAGGGTTTAGAAGATCTTATTCGGACAAAATTTGTGACACACGGACAGAAAGCACACAATCAATCAATATGTCTCTCTCTCCCTCCCCAAGGTGTAATTACTGTGTGTACTGGTTGAAAACCTACTTTGACAGCCAACTTGGATCCCGCCGGAAGCTTCTGCTTCCACCTCCTCCTCCACCACCACCACCGCCGCCGTACCGGTCACCACCGCCGCCGTACCGGTCACCACTGCCGCCGCCATATCGGTCACCACCACCACCATATCGATCACCACCACCACCACCATACCGGTCACCACCACCACCACCACCACCACCACCACCACCATAGCGGTCACGATCAAATCCTCCACTGCCGCGATCACGTTTTGTACCACGAGCATGCTCTATCACCACCCTACAATAGACAAGAGTTTAGTGGCTGAACTATATCCACGATACCAAACAGCACAGGTCTACATTTCCACTAATAAGTATTTGCCATTTAGAACTTTAACCCTTTCAACACTACAGCCCTCTAAATAGGCTTACAAAATGTGTAGATCCAGATGAGCCGGCTGGCTCATCCAGATGAGCCGGCTGGCTCATAACGAGTCGTCTCATCAGGATCTGCACTTTCTGTCAGTAATATTACTACATTTAGACAAAATGACCCAATTTGATAAATGGACTGGTGCAAATGTAATTTTCTTATTCATTTATTGGTCTAAAAAATATCATGCACCAGTCCATGTCAGTTACTTGATGTTGAATGGGTTAAATACCTTTCATCTTTTATTACTGCCATTCATATGTGTGTAAACCCAGAGCAAAACAACAAAACAACCTTTCATTTTAGTGGCTATTTCAGGGCTCATTACAGAGGACGACATGGGCGAAGGCATGGCATGGACTGTGAGCTTGTTTGGTGCCAATGTTGATAAAACAAGACATTTCTACTATTACTGCAGCCAAACAAACACATGTTCATAATATTTATTCGTCATCTTTTTACATAGTTCGATAACATCTCTATTATTTTATTTAACAACAACAAACATATTAATTACAACTGATGTGTTCATTGAAAACCCAATTGAAATGACGATTATACAAAATTCTAACACGACCCAGCTTATAACATACATACTTGTAGAGTAAAATCCACCTCGGGTTATTCTGCGATATACCTACCTTGAACTATGCTGCGCGTGCAACGTGTTTTGGCTATTCCATTTATACAATGCGTGTAAAGTTTTATGAATGAAAGTCACGTGATGTTTGTAAATCCGTGGGAATTCGCGGAAGTGGGCTATTTTTAGAATCAGATAATCTTTTGTCCATCTTGTTTTTCTGTTAAGTAACGTTTCAGTCACTATTCTGTACAGTTTTATTTGACAAAATAACTAAAATTATTGATCAGTTACAACTTTTGTTCATTTATGCACTAGATTGATATTTTCCATAAAAAATAAGGTCATCACCCCTTACGCGGGAGGAAATTTCGAAAGCCAAATGCACGGCATTTGAAGAAAATACTCTTTGATTCTCGTCTAAAATTATTAGAAGTAAGTCGTGTTAGAATCGAAATAATAAGTATCAACCGTATCTACGCATAAGAATTTCAAACTCGGGTTATTCTGCGATATACCACGGTTGATACTTATTATTTCTTAAATATAGCTGATCTGCATTTAACTTTATTATGCACGAAATTGATACGGAACGGATCGAGTACAGTGCCACAATATTGTAAAACCGTCAAGCGTCATCGAACATTTTATCAACAGTATAATTATCCTAATCTGCATGTCAAATGCGATCGGAGAGGGCGGAGTCCGTCTAAAAATAAATGCCGTAACTCCGGCTTCGGCCAATGAACGAAGATGTCTGTAAAATTTGCCAACAACCATAAGCCTAGATATATTCTCGTAAAATTGGAGCCAAATTTACTTGAAAATACGACTTTTCTGCAGATTTAATGAATATTTATTAAAAGGTCATGCTTTTATCTTATTGTCGATACCAAAATCATGTTCCGGAACAAACTATAAGCTACCCGCATTTTGTTTTGAAATCGGTGACTCCAGCCGTAAATCTAAGCGCGTCCATTTTGAATATACTGATGCCGCATATTATACGACGCTAGTGAATGATAAAACTTCTTTGTAGCCAATGAACAATTTAATTTACGAGTTTATATGATTTATTGCAATTCGTAACTAAATATATTTTATGAAAATCACTTCTTTTCATAGTAATTCCGAGTATTCACGTCGTTATTTTACATTATGAATGAACATTTTCAGATTCGTCCCAGTTTGGGAACAGCTGATCAAAAATCTCTTTCAATCGCCATAATAACTCAGAATTTTAGTTGATTTCGCAAATGATAATAATTATACATATAACATATGCATAAACATGTGCTTAAATTCAAAATTTCATAGATACTGAAATGAATATGTCCCCTTTATATAAGAAATTCATGTTTTACAATACAATGTCATGGAACCGTACTCGATCCGTTTCGTACCAATTTCATGAAAAATAAAATTAAATGCAGATCAGCTAAAAATATTGTATTTTGTATAATCGACATTTCTATTGGTTTGTCAAGGCTAATCTGGATGCAGGACCCCAGAAGGCTCATGTTGAAATCAACTACTCTTGATCACGTGCTGACCTTTGCAACTGGGATACAATGTAGAGCTATGCAAGTTATATGTATGTATGACTACATTTATGTCAAACCACTTGCGGGGACCTAAAAATGCTTTCATGGGTCGACCTGCGTGATTAACCAGTACTAAGGATTGTGTGTGAGGTATCAAACCCGGACTGTTCTATTCCAAATCCTATGCTCTACATGTACCACAAAGTAACTTAAATAATTGTATGGTTGAACCGTTCTAAATCCAGATGCAAAGCTCAGCAAACTAGTCAATGTTTTCTCTAATTATGATCGCACCCAAGACACCCATATGGTCGGGAAAAAGTTATCTTTACGGAAAGTACCAACATGCATATTGACTCTTGAAAAATCCAGCTTGACTCTTTCAAAGTCTAGTGAACGCCCTGTATATTCAGTTACCAATTGAAATAAATCAGAAAACTCATAAATTATATTGTTTCCTGTTTACAAAGCAGTTTTATCATTAAACAGCCTCCGATAATTTGTGATCGCCCTGCAGCAGCATATTCAAAATGGATTCACAGCTAGTCACCGATATCAAAATAAAATTATTTTTGTACCATCATAAAGATATAAGCTTGAACTTTTAATAATATTCATTAAAAACAGCCAAAAAGTAGTATTTTATATGTGGAAGGGCACCTGGGTAGAACCACCGACCTTCTGCAAAGCAGCTTGATAGCTTCCTCACCTGAAATCATTCGAGACTCCCAGTGGGATTCGAACCAGCGGTGGTGAGGGGTAAATGACAAATGATTGGACGTCAACAGTGGCCGTAACCACTCGACAACTCCCTCTCAATTGTGTCCTTTTAATTATTTAACATTAACAACCTACCTTTCACCCATCAATTCTTTGCCACTCAGTTCATACACAGCATCATCCGCATCACGGTCATCTTCAAACTCCTGAAACACAATAGTTACATGCAACTCATGGCTCATTCTAGAGGGCGAAATAGTCGCACTATGGACCCTGGACCCTGATGTCGCTCCCTAGGGTCTCCACTTCTCCCTAAAAGAAGTTGTCTGGCCCATTATAAAGCACTCATTCTATTCAAATGTTGTATTTAATAGTCATACTGTGCATTTTAACCCTATTTGGCAGACATTTATTAAAGAACACCATTTAAGGACGCAATCGCGCGCTTTCTCCCAAAACATCTGACATAGAATGAACCCTGCATGATGTTATTAATCTAGTATGAATTTAGGCAAAAAACAACAACCTGTGTTTACTGCTTCATGCAAACAAAAAAAACAATAGGGTCGGTCGCTATGGAAATTTCATTCGGTGAAATATATTTCGATCATACACAGACACAAACAAATATCCTCTTAATCTTCCTTAGATGTCAAACCCCTCGCTGGTATCGCAGGCCGGAGATGTAGTCGTATTCCTTCTATTTCGGTAATTGATTTCGACACTAAAGTGGTGCATATTTATGTCTATTAATAAGTTGTAAATTGTTTACATGGGGAGCAAAATTCAACAGCTGTAGTCGTGGTTTATTTGCAGATTTAACCCTTTCAACACCACAGACCTCTAAATAGGCTTACAAAAAAGTGTAGATCCAGATAAGCCGGCTCGTGACGAGCCGTCTCATCAGGATCTGCACTTTTTGCAAGTAATATTACAATTTTTAGAAAATAATTTACCCATTTTGATAAATGAACTGATCCAAATGTAATTTTCTTAATAATTTAATTGGTCTAAAAATGTCATGGACCAGTCTATGTCAGTAACTTGGTGTTGAATGGGTTAACAATGGTAAATGTGTTCTTCGTTTTGGGAACAAAATATCAAGTCATGTTAGATAGTAAATAAAACAAACTGGTAATTAATGAATAATAAGACACATTCTTACCACAAAACAGTAACCATTCTTCAACATCACATCTCGAATACGGCCATAGCCCTTGAAGAACTTCTCAACATCTTTTTCTTGTGCGTGATGCGACACCTTTCCAACATATACACGCGTTCCCATACTCTGAAAAATAATTTTCTTTCTTATTTATTCATATTAAGTTTTAAAACTGTTTTACACCCTGATAGGGTCCCTTCATTATTTGTAAAATCACCTCTATAACCTGTAACTACTCCTTTCCGAATACCAGACAAGTTTTCGGAACCATTAGTGCATATTCCATTGCAATTTAGCTCTGAAAACCAAATACCAAGCGACAAAAGACCCTAGTCTCGTCTGAAATCACCTTCGATGTTTCCACAATCAACGTAGCATCCATGGTAGAGCTTTGGATTTGGAATCGAATGGTCCCGGGTTTGATACCCGGTCAGGCCACGTATGTAGTTTTCATTGCTTAGTACTGGTTACTGGCCTAAGGAAGGCGAATCGTCTGATATTCTTCTATAAGGTGGTCGAGGGGCTGGTACCAGCCCTGCCAAGCCATGACTTTTTAACACCAGTACGTAAGAACAAACGTAAAGTAACCCCCAAGACATTTAGTGGCTATAATACTGACAACATCATAGATAGACAAACTGTGAACCACTCTAGATGTTTTGTGCCAGTGCAGTGTAGGACAAAACAATATAGACAGTCATTCTTCCCACAGACTATTATTGACTGGAATAAACTGGAAGATAGTGTTGCATGCGCGAGTGCAGTCGGCAGCTTCAGAACAGCTGTCCACAAGTGGGACTAGAAGACTCGCACACTCTCTCTCCCGTTGCGTCTACGCTGAAAGCCCCTGCAACGTTACTATCCAGAGACCACTTAGGTCCAATGTTGAGCAGCCCGCTTCACCTACAAGGACAGAACTCTGTGATGTGTTACAGCAATGGTCACCAGACTCGGCTGGGAACAACTCCAAGACTGCCGAAAGATACGTCTGATCATGCTATTTAAAATCAACCACAGTACACAACCCAGATAGTCATATCCAACGATCGACGAATAAGAATAAAATATACTTGGAAATTGGGATTTCTTAATCGGTTCGACGTTCAATGGAAAATAATAAAAATTATGAATTTTTGGATCTACAAAAACAACGATTATTTTCAAGGAACTCGAATTCATTTACATATATATTGTTTCTAGGAGAATGAGTAATATTTTGCACACAGAATATATATTGTATTATTATTTATTACCATGACAAATTAGGAAACAGAACTTCACTACTTGTGCGATGTTTTTTCTAACAAAAGATGGCGTGCTGCCGGTTACACCGTGACAATTATATACTTGTGAGATTTAGTCATAAACCAAAACTTGGCAAACGGCAAAACTGACGTCTGTAGAGTGAAGATTATATCTCGAATCTCGACCATCGTGAACTATTTGACAAGGTATGTAGATTAATATATTTGAAACACACAACTTGTTGGATACAAGTTTTACTTGTTTGCAACTGTATTGTATCCAGATACAAGAAGCAGTCAGATGATTGATTTGTCACAATTCAATTTTCTATTTCAGTATTTGTGCTAAATCCATTACAGGGACACTTGTTCAAGATCATTACATACATGACGTGACCAGTTATCGAATCCGGGACCCCTCAATTCCAAATCCGCAACCCCTCAATTCCAAATCCCCTCAATTCCAAATCCGAGACCCCTCAATTCCAAATCGGGTGCTCTACTTTTGTTTATACAAATTTATTTTAGCTTGACTTGGAAACAAGTTCCTGCAACATTAATTTAATCGCTCTCGAGACCTCATTCGTGTGGCATCCAGGTTCGATACTCAGCCTGGCCACGTATGTAGTGTCATTGAGCAAGGCACCTCACACACATTGCTTAGTACTGGTTAACCGCTATGGTCGGCTAAGCATGCCCAGGAAAACATGTCTAGGTCCCCACAAGGGGTTTGACATTAATGGAACATACATAGAGTGATGGAACCTATGCTCGGTGTAAATCCCACATATAATGACCAGTATAAAATGTTAATTGCACATGCCGTATATTATTATTTTCTTAAGTCGTGAAAACAACTTTCAAAACACTTGTCGACAGTTTTAGCTTCATCATGTGACCTTGCTGCTCAATATAGCTATCGCAACGGTGATGGTCGGAAACCCGTTTATATGGTGAAATCGAGACTTCAGGGCACCTATGCACGGCGTACTTGTTATTTTTTATTTGATATCCACCATAACATGTTGAATATATTATTTTGATATAGTACATCATTGAGTAAAAACATTTATTGGTTTTAATCAGAAATGGTATAGAAACTATTTTTCGGGTTATGTGTAGATTTGTTAAATTTGGATAGCTACCCAAATTGCTCATACACTGTAACAGTTTCGGTGGAAATATTCTCCCAATGATTTGCTTGTTTATATTCGTCTGCTGGACAAGTCACGTGACACAGTTGCATCAGCCTATCGATACACTCAACGGATTGATATTGAACCATGCTTCAGCTCTGTTGGCGAAATTAGCCTAGAATTATATAAATATTTTAAATACGGATGAAAATGGAAAATATGCCGAGCATAGGAATATGCCGAGCATAGGTTCCACCACTCTACATACATTCTTGGTGGAATCCATCACCATGAAAGTGAAGAGGCAATGTGGCATTTAAGTGCCATTCCTAAGGGCAAAATCGCGTACCCGAGACCTTTCACACCTGAAGCAAACATGCTACCACTGCGCTATCACAACTTCCCAATACAGAATTCTTCCTACAAGTTAGTGTGTCGAAGGATCCTATAATACAGGTGCGAAAGGCCTGGAGTTCGAGCCTCGCTGGAGCCGTTGCGATTTTGTACTTAAATTCCACATTGCCTCTTCTCTCTCCCTCAAGGCAATGGATTCCATCAGGAATGAGGTCTCGAGATTGATTAATATAAGTTGTAAGAACTTGTTTTGCAATTGAGCTAAAATTAATTTGTGTAAACTAAGCCTCTATTGCTAGATAGATGTTCCATTAGTCAAATATGGTAACACTGATGTTTGTTTAACCACAATTTATTCATCAATATTTACATCATGTTGTAACATTAACCCTTTCAACCCCACAGGGCTCTAAATAGGCTTATGAAAAGTGTAGATCCAGATGAGCCGGCTTGTGACGAGCCGTCTCATCAGGATCTGCACTTTTTGCCAGTAATAATTATTACTATTTTTAGATAAAATTACCCATTTTGATAAATGAACTGGTCCAAATGTAATGTTGTTATTAATTTATTGGTCTAAAAATATCATGGACCAGTACATGTCAGTTACTTGGGGTTGAATGGGTTAATATACAAGTACAGCTGGATTAAATCAAAATCTAAAAGCTCATTTAAATTTTCTCTATTTTCAACACTTATGTTAAATGCAGGCCGGTAGTCACACTGAGGGACACCGAGGCAGCTGACTCGGTTAAAATTTCCAAACCCCCCAAAAAATAAATGAAAAATTAAATAAATAAAATGCAAAAATATCCCTTTGCTGTATAAAATGTTGATTGCTAGATTGCTAGAAAGCTGCTGAAAGGTCAGTACATAATTATACGTCTAAAATCAGAAAACGCAGGAAATCGCTTCTATACCCCAACAATTTTAAGGGGGAACATGCCCCGGACCCCCCTAGATTGCCTCAGTTGAAATTTTCTTCTTGCTACGGTACTGAAATGTATTTGATATTGTAAAGTACTCTCATTCTATAACTGCTTGGTTATTACCAGGTCTGTAGGATCGGGCATGATTCTATAACTGCTTGGTTATTACCAGGTCTGCAGGATCGGGCATGATTCTATAACTGCTTGGTTATTACCAGGTCTGCAGGAGCTGGCATGATTCTATAACTGCTTGGTTATTACCAGGTCTGCAGGATCGGGCATGATTCTATAACTGCTTGGTTATTACCAGGTCTGCAGGATCGGGCATGATTCTATAACTGCTTGGTTATTACCAGGTCTGCAGGATCTGGCATGATTCTATAACTGCTTGGTTATTACCAGGTCTGCAGGATCGGGCATGATTCTATAACTGCTTGGTTACCAGGTCTGCAGGATCGGGCATGATTCTATAACTGCTTGGTTATTACCAGGTCTGCAGGATCTGGCATGATTCTATAACTGCTTGGTTATTACCAGGTCTGCAGGATCGGGCATGATTCTATAACTGCTTGGTTATTACCAGGTCTGCAGGATCGGGCATGATTCTATAACTGCTTGGTTATTACCAGGTTTGCAGGATCTGGCATGATTCTATAACTGCTTGGTTATTACCAGGTCTGCAGGATCGGGCATGATTCTATAACTGCTTGGTTATTACCAGGTCTGCAGGAGCGGGCATGATTCTATAACTGCTTGGTTATTACCAGGTCTGCAGGATCGGGCGTGATTCTATAACTGCTTGGTTATGTCTAGGTGTGCAGGAGCTGGCATGATTCTGCTCTTCTTGTTCTGAAAGACATGGAGCCTCCATGGTGTAATGGATGTGATGTCCGCCTCTTAATCGAGAGGTTGCGAGTTCGAACTCCGCCAGAACCATAGTGGGTTTATCCTTAGGCAATAGAGTTATATCCACATTATCTCTTCTCTCTCCCTTAACCAATCAAAGACTGTGGCTAGTAGGACTCCACTCCAGACTAGATTAACCCTTTCAACCCCACAGGCCTCTAAATAGGCTTATGAAAAGTGTAGATCCGGATGAGCCGGCTCGTAACGAGCCGTCTCATCAGGATCTGCACTTTTTTGCCAGTAATAATTATTACTATTTTTAGATAAAATTACCCATTTTGATAAATGAACTGATCCAAATGTAATTTTGTTATTAATTTATTGGTCTAAAAATATCATGGACTAGTCCATGTCAGTTACTTGGGGTTGAAAGGGTTAAATCTTAGAATCAATTGCCAAAAGATATAGAGGATATTTGTGTTTATTAGTGTAAGATAGGATTTTATTTCATCGAGTGATTACCGAGGTGGAAATAAACTGATGTGTTTATTACCGGTAGTGTAAGATGGTATCTTATTTCATTTAGTGATCACCGAGGTGGAAATAAACTGATGTGTTTATTACCGGTAGTGTAAGATGGTATCTTATTTCATTTAGTGAACACCGAGGTGGAAATACACTAATGTGTTTATTACCGGTAGTGTAAGATGGGATTTTATTTCATTTAGTGATCACCGAGGTGGAAATAAACTGATGTGTTTATTACCGGTAGTGTAAGATGGGATTTTATTTCATTTAGTGATCACCGAGGTGGAAATAAACTGATGTGTTTATTACCGGTAGTGTAAGATGGGATTTTATTTCATTTAGTGATCACCGAGGTGGAAATAAACTGATGTGTTTATTACCGGTAGTGTAAGATGGGATTTTATTTCATTTAGTGATCACCGAGGTGGAAATAAACTGATGTGTTTATTACCGGTAGTGTAAGATGGGATTTTATTTCATTTAGTGATCACCGAGGTGGAAATAAACTGATGTGTTTATTACCGGTAGTGTAAGATGGGATTTTATTTCATTTAGTGATCACCGAGGTGGAAATAAACTGATGTGTTTATTACCGGTAGTGTAAGATGGGATTTTATTTCATTTAGTGAACACCGAGGTGGAAATAAACTGATGTGTTTATTACCGGTAGTGTAAGATGGGATTTTATTTCATTTAGTGATCACCGAGGTGGAAATAAACTGATGTGTTTATTACCGGTAGTGTAAGATGGGATTTTATTTCATTTAGTGATCACCGAGGTGGAAATAAACTGATGTGTTTATTACCGGTAGTGTAAGATGGGATTTTATTTCATTTAGTGAACACCGAGGTGGAAATAAACTGATGTGTTTATTAGCGGTAGTGTAAGATGGGATTTTATTTCATCGAGTGAACACCGAGGTGGAAATAAACTGATGTGTTTATTACCGGTAGTGTAAGATGGGATTTTATTTCATTTAGTGAACACCGAGGTGGAAATAAACTGATGTGTTTATTACCGGTAGTGTAAGATGGGATTTTATTTCATTTAGTGAACACCGAGGTGGAAATAAACTGATGTGTTTATTAGCGGTAGTGTAAGATGGGATTTTATTTCATTTAGTGAACACCGAGGTGGAAATAAACTGATGTGTTTATTACCGGTAGTGTAAGATGGGATTTTATTTCTTATTATTATTTTTAAATAAAATCCTATCTTACAATAATAAACACAAATCGTTTTCTTTTAGGATTTCCAATGACTTTGGCTAATATATTATTTTGTTTTCAAATTTTATTCATTTTAGCTACCCCTGTCTGGAGCCTCATTGCACTACGTGACACAATCACTTTCGTAGTGTTAACGTCCGTAATAAAAACATATCCTGTATAGTAAGTTAGTTTCTGTTTGCTCTCAAAATTAAAAACTACAGACAAAACAAATTAGAATATATTACTTAATTATAAGTACATCTAACCGCGCAGGAATACGAAACGCAACCGGTGGATGAGAAAATGCCATCTTTCACTGTTTCAAAGTGGTGTAAGGTGGAGTTTTCTTTCACTGAGAAAACTCTATCATTCATTGCAGCTGATATGGATCTATGTTGTTTGCACATTCCGTCTAATTTATTCGGCTGGTTAAGGGTTAAGAAGATTAAAGTTGCCTGACCCTTGAAGTCCCTTATGTCTATTGTGCATCATATATATGTAATTATATCATTTGGGTAAACTGTCTAATATTTATAACTGAATAACCTAGCTTGGAACACTATTATAATATTATACAAAAATACACAACTGTCTGGTTATAACATATAGATTACAATGTTTCACAAAATGCCGGTAGCGGATCAGTGGTCCAGTGGTTAACATGCTGGACTTGTAATCCAGATGTCGCAGGTTCGATCACCCGCTATACCCAGGGATCATTCTAGAGGGCGATGTGGGCGAAATAATCGCCCTTGGGACCCTGACTTCGCCCTCTGGGGGCCCCACTTCTCCCTTAAAAAAAAAAAATTTGTCTAGTAAGATACACTGGCCCATTATAAAGCACTCCTATTCAAATGTTGTATTTAATGGTTGTACTGTGCATTTTAACCATATTTTGCAGAAGTATATTAAAGAACACCATTTAAGGAAGCGATCACACGCTTTCTCACTTCTCCCAAAATATCTAACCTAGAATGAACCTTGTATACCGTACTAAAATGACTCATATCATAGTCTTTCTGATGAGACATTAAACCGAGATCTAGTGTCGGTTCTTTACACTGTGCATATCTGTATCATTGTACTATCAACCAAAATCTATAATCTCTTCAGAAGGTGTCGCTCATATGGGCAACCGGTAGGGCCGATTATTAATACATGAAACACACATAATATGCCGTTGACTTACCCAATATGGAGTTAAGTTATTCACAAGAAATCCCTGCACGGCCAAAGATCATCATTGTACACCCATCAACATGTCTTGCCCAATATTCAATAACAAGACACACCTGTGGAAGTTGTGATAGTGCAGTGGTAGCGTGTTCGCTTCAGGTGCGAAAGTCCTGGAGTTCGCGCCCAGCTGTAGCCGTTACAATTGTGTCCTTAGGCAAGGCATTTAAATTCCACATTGCCTATTCTCTCTCCCTAGCGGTGACAATATTCCATCAGGAATGAGGTCTTGAGAGTGATTAATACAATTTATAAGAACTTATTTCGCAATCGAGCTAAGATAAATTTGTATAAAAATATTTAATTCTCGTTTATAGAAATCGATATATGCGTACATGTACATTACTAACTAAATTCGAGTATTTTATATCATGTATGTATTTATCATCGATAATCATGTATTATTCTTGTAAATATTTCTAAATAAATGAGTAAATAAAAAACAAACAAAATTGTATAAACTAAGACACCTGCATACAGAACTACATTTTTCACAATATACAATAACAGTACCAGTATTTCAAAGCCTCTCTCAGGTCTGCCTACTTAATTCATACTTTAAACTTTATTTATTTAAGTTTATACAAATTTATTTTAGCTCGATTGCAAAACAAGTTCTTTCAACTTATATTAATCACTCTCTCGACCTCATTCCTGATGGAATCCATCGCCATGAAGGAGAGAGAAGAGGCAATGTGGAATTTAAATGCCTTGCCTAAGGGCACAATTGTAACGGCTCCAGCAGGGCTCGAACTCCGGACCGTTCGCACTTGAAGCGACCGCTCATCCACAGCGCTATCACGACTTCCACATTTATTTATTTTACAATGATTGTGAAGCAAGTTCTAACAACTTATATTAATCACTCTCGTTTGTGCGGATGAAAGCATAAATGTGGTCATTCGTGTGGGAGGAAACCGGAGTACCCGGGGAAAACCCACCTGTCCGATCTGGCGACCATTGTACCATTTCACATACTTCCCGGTCCGAGGATCGAACCCGGTTTGCATTGGTGAGAAGCGAGCGTGCTAACTAACCACTGCGCTAATCGGACAGCCAATTAATTCATAAGACGCCTTTACCTGACTGTATAATTATAGAATAGCATTATGCACAAGACTGTATAATTATAGAATAGCATTATGCACAAGACTGTATAATTATAGAATAGCATTATGCACAAGACTGTATAATTATAGAATAGCATTATGCACAAAACTGTATAATTATAGAATAGCATTATGCACAAGACTGTATAATTATAGAATAGCATTATGCACAAGACTGTATAATTATAGAATAGCATTATGCACAAGACTGTATAATTATAGAATAGCATTATGCACAAGACCAATCTGTCGGAGAAAGTAGCACTTTGATTGTATTACCAATACAATGTACTAGTTATTTGCCTGGAGTATGTTGGCTGTGGAACCAATACATGTAGGAACCAATACATGTATCTGCAATGACACTGGATCAATGAAACCTCTCAGTAGGGCAATAATAACTGCCATGCAACATATGGGACCAGGTTATACCACTACCAATTGCTGACCGTAACAAGCATAATTACCTAGCTTGTTCTCACATCTTCTATGTGGTCCCACAGGATTATCATATTGTGCTACTGGATGCTGTTATAGGATAACATTTCTGTAAACAGGAAACAAGGTACTCATGATCAGTTTCTATATGATATTATTAAACAAATTGTATGTGTTCCTGCTTTGTAGACATTTCTAGCGATTTCATTTCTCAATACACCCAAACACTAATAGTTTGGTTGGTGGATTTATTCGCCTTCTTTATCAAGGTAATGTTGTACTAGTGCTACATTTCAATATTAGACATATGTATGATCTTGTACATGCTATGTTCTCTCTCGATTCATTACTCAGCATGCAGGCTTATCCAGTTGTATAGATATTGTGAACATCGATGGTACCATATGGCGCATATCTAACCTGGGAACAGGCGTTGATATATTTTGCCCGGTCAGTCATATAAATATATTTTAATAGCGAGATCATTAATTGGGGCCGTATGGAGTTTCTGACATTTTGCCAGAAGAAAATTAGTGAAAAATCGACAGACTGGAACCCAGGCCAGGTGCATATCATGTGATTTCTATGTAAGGAAATGAAAATAAATAATAATTGACTACGGTAATTGTACTTGTGCAAAGGAATATGTGCATGTACGTGTATGCCGCTGTCCCAGTGACGTACAACTATTATTTTTTTTATTATAGATTGCTATGAATAATTAATTATGCATAACCATTTGACACTCAGTTTCATATTTTAGTCAATAGTTAATTGGTGATGAATTTGTTGATTATTTAAAAAAAGCAATTATTTTCGATCAATATCGATTTATTACAATTAGCGCGAGTATGGTACACAAATTGTAAGTGGTGATTAAGCCAATAAATGTAATTGTGGCTAATTAGAGAGTCCAGTGGTAACACGCTGGACTGGTAATCCAGGGATCGCAGGTTCGATCCCCCGTCTGACCCTAATAAAACAGTCTTTCAGGTGGGACTTTAAACCGAGGTCTCATGTCGGTGCTTTAGATCGTGCATGTAAAAGAACCAGAGGAGACTCTGGAATGGGTCTCTGTCTGTATCATTGCACTATCCTCCGAAAATCTAAAATGACTAATTTCTTCAGGAGGCGTCGCTCATATGGGCAACCGGTAGCGACGATAAATAAACGTAAAACACACACATAGAGAGATGTACAATTAGGCACCATTGCAATTTTCTCACATTATTCTTGTAACCAACAATCACCATATGTTAACATCACAAAATGTTGAAGAACTGTACAGTGCCATGACAATTTGTCACTAAAAATCAATGTTACTATTTTGATTCCATATTTGTACAGCAATTATGCACATTATTAATGGAAAATCACAGTGGTTCTGTTTGTCACATAAATTGTCCGCCTCCGTGGCCGAGTGGTTAAAGTCGCTGACTTGTATACCACTGTAATCTATCATCACTGATGGTCACGGGTTCAAGCCCCACTCAGACCGTGTCTCATTTATATGAAAAAGTTGGCAGTTTCTTACGGAGGTTGGTGCACCCAAGTACTGGTTAAACGCTGGAGCCTGCCCAGGAAAGGTGTTGTTAGGTAAACTGCCTGCCGGCGATATAGCCCAAAATGGTGCTGATGCAGGCGTAAAACCCGAAATATAACATAACATAATAAATTGTCACATAAATTCATAACATACCGTTCCACACAGGATATAATTATGGCATAGTTAGTGCCAATTGACCTGTCATTTAGTGGTAAAATGTATATTACTATAGTAACTGTTAGTATAATTAGTTTATACAAATTTATTTTAGCTCGATTGCGAAACATGTTCTTACAACATTATCTTATTCACTTTTGAGACCTCATTCCTGATGGAATACATTGCCATGAGGGAGAGAGAAGAAGCAATGTGGAATTTAAGTGCCTTGTCTAAGGGCACAATCGTAACAGCTACAGCTGGGCTCGAACTCAATGCCTCCCATGCACATCTGAAGCGAATGCGTTAACACTGTGCTATCATGACTTCCACAATGTTAGTATGCTTAGCAACCTGATGAGAGGTGACAATTTGAAATACATGTGCGCATGCGTGACGCTGATACTCAGGTGTGTTACAACACAAACCCAGGTATTATTAATTGAATGATCACCGACTATATGGTTGATAATTGTCGGCATATCCAAATTATGTGTAGTTAACACTTTCAACAACACAGACCTCTAAATAGGCTTACAAAAAGTGTAGATACAGATGAGCCGGCACTTGCACTTTTTGCCAGTAATATTTCTATATTTAGACTTACCCATTTTGATAAATGAACAGGTCCAAATGTAATTTTCTTATTAATTTATTGGTGTAAATATGTCATGCACCAGTCCATGTCAGACGGATCTGTAGTCCAGTGGTAACACGCTGGACTGGTAATCCAGGGATCGCAGGTTCGATCCCCCGTCTGACCCTAATACAATTAACAGTCTTTCAGATGGGACGTTAAACCGAGGTCTCGTGGGTAACCGGTAGCGACGATAAATAAACGTAAAACACACACCATGTCAGTTATTTGGTGTTGACTGCGTCTTCGTCTAGATGGTTCCACTTGACTATTGTTTTATTAAAGAATGAGTGTCTGAATTCATTGCTGTTGGCATGTTTGACGATGAAGCACTTGGAATTGTTTGTGACCTGATTTTCAATAATGTTTTTGGCGTCAAACTGAGGGAACTGTTTAGCTCTATGAGTATCTTAGGATTATGGCTACAGGGATCATTCTAGAGGGTGATGCGTGCGAAATAGTTGGCCTAGGGACCCTGACTTCACCCTCTGGGGGCCCCACTTCTCACTAAAAAAACACTTTTTTTTCATTTAAAAAAAAAATTCTAACAAAATTTTGTCCAGTAAGATACACTGGCCAATGTTGTATTTAATGGTCATAATGTGCATTTTAATCATATTTTGTTGAAATTTATTAAATAACACCATTTAAGGACACAATCGCGTGCTTTCTCACTTCTCCCAAACATTCTGACCTAGAATGAACCCTGGACTATCTAGGTAATCACTGCTATTTATAGAACCCACTGTAATGAGGACAGATTGACATACATACCTATATATAGGCTTACAAAAAGTGTAGATCCAGATGAGCCAGTAATATTACTATTTTTAGACAAAATTACCCATTTTGATAAATGAACTAGTCCAAATGTACTTTTCTGATCCATTTATTGGTCTAAAAATATCATGCACCAGTCCATGTCAGTTACTTGATGTTGAATGGGTTAATATCATGCACCAGTCCATGTCAGTTACTTGATGTTGAATGGGTTAAATATCCTGCACCAGTTCATGTCGGTTACTTGATGTTGAATGGGTTAAATATCATGCACCAGTCCATGTCAGTTACTTGATGTTGAATGGGTTTACTGGTCATTTCCTTCATACGTGTTTTTATCATATACCTTAAGTGTTTTTTATCATATACCGGTAATCACTTTATGTAGACAGCTTAGCGTAATTTATACACAAATATGAAACGCTTATCATCATATGATAAACTTGGTGGCAAGGGATACTTTACGAATGTCAATTTCAGATAATGATCGCTTAGACAAAAATATCATAAAATATACTGGAACAATAATTCGGCATTATATTCTCTATTTTTTGTTACAGAGTAAATGGAATTACAATGAGAAACAATTAGTCAGTTGCTGCCCCCGGAATAATCATAAAAGTATATTGGTCTTCTTAATTGGTTTCCTCTGTTTTTATCGTTGTTTCCTTTGCACCACATGTTTACCATTTTCATCCGTATTCTCGTCTTATAATTATGAAATTATTAAATTTCTACAGATATCCTTTAGCATGTCCTATGGATACCTTACTGTAAAAATTGGTTCAATTAATTAACATGATTTTGATCAAATTACATTTATCCTAACGCAACATCTGGTTAGACGACAACAGTAAAAACAAAGGATTCCAACTATAAGGACCAATATTCATTTTGGGATAATTCTGACTTTATCCATCAAGGGAGGTAATAGAAAAACCAGTAATGTCTCTCATTCCTTACAACATTTTTGTAAACCTATATGTAGTCATACGTCAGGACATTTGAGCTTTTTAGAGGGCCCTAAGAAAGATTAGTTCAGAACTAATTAGGTCACCCTCTATAAATAAAGAAATCTATCTACCAGTATCTCTATCTTAGGATTTGGCCGAAAGCCTTCGTGTGTGTGTTTTACATTTATTTATCGTCGCTACCGGTTGCCCATATGAGCGACGCCTCCTGAAGAGATTAGTCATTTTAGATTTTTGGAGGATAGTGCAATGATACAGACAAAGACCCATTCCAGAGTCTTCTCTGGTTCTTTTACATGCACGGTGTAAAGCACCGACACGAGACCTCGGTTTAACGTCCCATCTGAAAGACTGTTAATTTTATTAGGGTCAGACGGGGGATCGAACGTGTGATCCCTGGATTACCAGTCCAGCCTTCGTATTGTATTATCCATCTTTTATACTGAATTCTCTGCAACGTTTGATCAACGTTTGATCAACGTGTCTGTCCCTATTATATTAGAGAGTATTCCAAACCATGAGCCGGGGGAAGTGACCCATGTTCCACTCACTACTAACTTCAATGTAATTACACCAGATGTGATCTTGCTTGACCTTGAATGAACCGTTTATTCCTACATTTCTGAGTATTATTTGTATTACACACTAGAATACACATAAATACCAACCACATTTTCATAATTCATAAAAATGCAAATCAAACGAGCGTAGGAGATAATCCCCCCCATTCCACCCTCCCCCACCATTCCACCCCCCCCCATTCCACCCTCCCCCACCATTCCACCCCCCCCCATTCCACCCTCCCCCATTCCACCCCCCCATTCCACCCTCCCCCACCATTCCACCCCCCATTCCACCCTCCCCCACCATTCCACCCCCCCATTCCACCCTCCCCCACCATTCCACCCCCCCATTCCACCCTCCCCCACCATTCCCCCCCATTCCACCCTCCCCCACCATTCCACCCCCCATTCCACCCTCCCCCACCATTCCACCCCCCCATTCCACCCTCCCCCACCATTCCACCCCCCCATTCCACCCTCCCCCATTCCACCCTCCACTGACATGATCCTCATGTTTCTTGACACAGGCGGACATAATCCCTACCATATAAAAACCCAGGTATACCA
This sequence comes from Archivesica marissinica, assembly GCA_014843695.1. NCBI lineage: Eukaryota > Metazoa > Mollusca > Bivalvia > Venerida > Vesicomyidae > Archivesica > Archivesica marissinica. Next base: position 18,159,969 of record CM026404.1, on the reverse strand, counting down.
TAACCCCCACCCCCCATTCAGGTTCAAGGCAGGACCCTAAACCAAGCCCTAGATGGGGGGGGTGTCCTCTTGTATGAAAAACCATTGGGTGGATAATGTCCGGGGGGATTATGTCTGTATGCCTATTCAAACAGCTGTACCCTGTTCATCAAATAAATCAACAGAGGCCAACATTTACATAATATATATAGCATCCTGTGCTACCTAATATATCCTGTGCTACCTAACATATCTTGTGCTACCTAATATCTCCTGTGCTACCTAGCATATCCTGTGCTTCCTAATATCTCCTGTGCTACCTAATAGCTCCTGTGCTACCTAACATATCCTGTGCTACCTAATATATCCTGTGCTACCTAACATATCTTGTGCTACCTAATATCTCCTGTGCTACCTAGCATATCCTGTGCTTCCTAATATCTCCTGTGCTACCTAATAGCTCCTGTGCTACCTAACATATCCTGTGCTACCTAATATATCCTGTGCTACCTAACATATCTTGTGCTACCTAATATCTCCTGTGCTACCTAGCATATCCTGTGCTTCCTAATATCTCCTGTGCTACCTAATAGCTCCTGTGCTACCTAACATATCCTGTGCTACCTAATATATCCTGTGCTACCTAACATATACCTAATATATCCTGTGCTACCTAACATATCCTGTGCTACCTAACATATCCTGTGCTACCTAAATACCTATACTCCTGTGCTACCTAACATATCCTGTGCTACCTAACATATCCTGTGCTACCTAACATATACCTTATACATCCTGTGCTACCTAACATATCCTGTGCTACCTAACATATCCTGTGCTACCTAACATATACCTTATACATCCTGTGCTACCTAACATATCCTGTGCTACCTAACATATCCTGTGCTACCTAACATATACCTTATACATCCTGTGCTACCTAACATATCCTGTGCTACCTAACATATCCTGTGCTACCTAACATATACCTTATACATCCTGTGCTACCTAACATATCCTGTGCTACCTAACATATCCTGTGCTACCTAACATATACCTTATACATCCTGTGCTACCTAACATATCCTGTGCTACCTAACATATACCTTATACATCCTGTGCTACCTAACATATCCTGTGCTACCTTTAGGACCGGTGATTATCACCACAGGTGCACATGATGTATACATGTATGTAGCAGGGAATCATTGTTTGTGCTCTGTATTATATAGTTATACTATTGATTTAGATGCTAGCTTCTGATAGAAAGGACTGATAGATGATTATCTTTGGAATATGCCATGAGGTGAGGTATAGTAGCCAAATGCCACTGCATTGATTGTTTATTGACATTAATTGTGGTGTACACACATAACATTGATCCTAGTGTAATCAGGTGATGACAGTGCATGTTTGTACTGGATTCATTAATGTATGATGTGTAGGTAGTTTTGTCATAAAGAAGTTTGTGCAGTATATTGATGTGTAGGTAGTTTTGTCGCAAGGAAGTTTGTGCAGTATATTGATGTGTAGGTAGTTTTGTCGCAAGGAAGTTTGTGCAGTATATTGATGTGTAGGTAGTTTTGTCACAAGGAAGTTTGTGCAGTATATATTGATGTGTAGGTAGTTTTGTCACAAGGAAGTTTGTGCAGTATATTGATGTGTAGGTAGTTTTGTCACAAGGAAGTTTGTGCAGTATATTGATGTGTAGGTAGTTTTGTCGCAAGGAAGTTTGTGCAGTATATTGATGTGTAGGTAGTTTTGTCACACGGAAGTTTGTGCAGTATATTGATGTGTAGGTAGTTTTGTCACACGGAAGTTTGTGCAGTATATTGATGTGTAGGTAGATTTGTTGCAAGGAAGTTTGTGCAGTATATTGATGTGTAGGTAGTTTTGTCACAAGGAAGTTTGTGCAGTATATTGATGTGTAGGTAGTTTTGTCGCACGGAAGTTTGTGCAGTATATTGATGTGTAGGTAGTTTTGTTGCAAGGAAGTTTGTGCAGTATATTGATGTGTAGGTAGTTTTGTTGCAAGGAAGTTTGTGCAGTATATTGATGTGTAGGTAGTTTTGTTGCAAGGAAGTTTGTGCAGTATATTGATGTGTAGGTAGTTTTGTTGCAAGGAAGTTTGTGCAGTATATTGATGTGTAGGTAGTTTTGTCGTAAGGAAGTTTGTGCAGTATATTGATGTGTACGTAGTTTTGTTGCAAGGAAGTTTGTGCAGTATATTGATGTGTAGGTAGTTTTGTCGTAAGGAAGTTTGTGCAGTATATTGATGTGTAGGTAGTTTTGTTGCAAGGAAGTTTGTGCAGTATATTGATGTGTAGGTAGTTTTGTTGCAAGGAAGTTTGTGCAGTATATCAATGTGTAGGTAGTTTTGTCGTAAGGAAGTTTGTGCAGTATATTGATGTGTAGGTAGTTTTGTCGTAAGGAAGTTTGTGCAGTATATTGATGTGTAGGTAGTTTTGTCGCAAGGAAGTTTGTGCAGTATATTGATGTGTAGGTAGTTTTGTCGTAAGGAAGTTTGTGCAGTATATTGATGTGTAGGTAGTTTTGTCCTAAGGAAGTTTGTGCAGTATATTGATGTGTAGGTAGTTTTGTCACAAGGAAGTTTGTGCAGTATATTGATGTGTAGGTAGTTTTGTCCTAAGGAAGTTTGTGCAGTATATTGATGTGTAGGTAGTTTTGTCGCAAGGAAGTTTGTGCAGTATATTGATGTGTAGGTAGTTTTGTCGTAAGGAAGTTTGTGCAGTATATTGATGTGTAGGTAGTTTTGTCCTAAGGAAGTTTGTGCAGTATATTGATGTGTAGGTAGTTTTGTCACAAGGAAGTTTGTGCAGTATATTGATGTGTAGGTAGTTTTGTCCTAAGGAAGTTTGTGCAGTATATTGATGTGTAGGTAGTTTTGTCGCAAGGAAGTTTGTGCAGTATATTGATGTGTAGGTAGTTTTGTCGTAAGGAAGTTTGTGCAGTATATTGATGTGTAGGTAGTTTTGTCGTAAAGAAGTTTGTGCAGTATATTGATGTGTAGGTAGTTTTGTCGTAAAGAAGTTTGTGCAGTATATTGATGTGTAGGTAGTTTTGTCAGAAGGAAGTTTGTGCAGTATATTGATGTGTAGGTAGTTTTGTCACAAGGAAGTTTATGCAGTATATTGATGTGTAGGTAGTTTTGTCCTAAGGAAGTTTGTGCAGTATATTGATGTGTAGGTAGTTTTGTCACAAGGAAGTTTATGCAGTATATTGATGTGTAGGTAGTTTTGTCGCAAGGAAGTTTGTGCAGTATATTGATGTGTAGGTAGTTTTGTCGTAAGGAAGTTTGTGCAGTATATTGATGTGTAGGTAGTTTTGTCGCAAGGAAGTTTGTGCAGTATATTGATGTGTAGGTAGTTTTGTCACACGGAAGTTTGTGCAGTATATTGATGTGTAGGTAGTTTTGTCACACGGAAGTTTGTGCAGTATATTGATGTGTAGGTAGATTTGTTGCAAGGAAGTTTGTGCAGTATATTGATGTGTAGGTAGTTTTGTTGCAAGGAAGTTTGTGCAGTATATTGATGTGTAGGTAGTTTTGTCGTAAGGAAGTTTGTGCAGTATATTGATGTGTAGGTAGTTTTGTTGCAAGGAAGTTTGTGCAGTATATTGATGTGTAGGTAGTTTTGTCGTAAGGAAGTTTGTGCAGTATATTGATGTGTAGGTAGTTTTGTTGCAAGGAAGTTTGTGCAGTATATTGATGTGTAGGTAGTTTTGTCGTAAGGAAGTTTGTGCAGTATATTGATGTGTAGGTAGTTTTGTTGCAAGGAAGTTTGTGCAGTATATTGATGTGTAGGTAGTTTTGTCGTAAGGAAGTTTGTGCAGTATATTGATGTGTAGGTAGTTTTGTTGCAAGGAAGTTTGTGCAGTATATTGATGTGTAGGTAGTTTTGTTGCAAGGAAGTTTGTGCAGTATATCAATGTGTAGGTAGTTTTGTCGTAAGGAAGTTTGTGCAGTATATTGATGTGTAGGTAGTTTTGTCGTAAGGAAGTTTGTGCAGTATATTGACGTGTAGGTAGTTTTGTCACACGGAAGTTTGTGCAGTATATTGATGTGTAGGTAGTTTTGTCACACGGAAGTTTGTGCAGTATATTGATGTGTAGGTAGTTTTGTCACAAGGAAGTTTGTGCCATATATATTGATGTGTAGGTAGTTTTGTCACAAGGAAGTTTGTGCAGTATATTGATGTGTAGGTAGATTTGTTGCAAGGAAGTTTGTGCAGTATATTGATGTGTAGGTAGTTTTGTCACAAGGAAGTTTGTGCAGTATATTGATGTGTAGGTAGTTTTGTCGCACGGAAGTTTGTGCAGTATATTGATGTGTAGGTAGTTTTGTCGCAAGGAAGTTTGTGCAGTATATTGATGTGTAGGTAGTTTTGTCGTAAGGAAGTTTGTGCAGTATATTGATGTGTAGGTATTTTTGTCGCAAGGAAGTTTGTGCCGTATATATTGATGTGTAGGTAGTTTTGTCGCAAGGAAGTTTGTGCAGTATATTGATGTGTAGGTAGTTTTGTCGCAAGGAAGTTTGTGCAGTATATTGATGTGTAGGTATTTTTGTCGCAAGGAAGTTTGTGCAGTATATTGATGTGTAGGTAGTTTTGTCACAAGGAAGTTTGTGCCGTATATATTGATGTGTAGGTAGATTTGTTGCAAGGAAGTTTGTGCAGTATATTGATGTGTAGGTAGTTTTGTCGTAAGGAAGTTTGTGCAGTATATTGATGTGTATGTAGTTTTGTCGTAAGGAAGTTTGTGCAGTATATTTCAGCAAATCTTTTACACCAGGGCAAAATGTTCAATATGACATGAACAGTGTACTTTTTAAATTAAGGACTACAAGAGACTACCTATAATTATATCTTCTGTTATTAAATAATATTTTGCATTTTTAATACAGTCAAACTTTGTTGCCTCAAAGTCGTTAACTAGAACACCCCTGTGTGTTAGAACCGGCAATAATCTCTATATAATGCATATTGTTCTACCATCGATGATACAAACACGGATGACTGGAACTTTCGAACCAGATCACTGGTCCCACGAAATCAATTACTACTTCAATTAACACCTTTGGGTTGAACACAATCGGTCGAGTGCCCATGTCCGCGTGTCTCAGAAAATGTACACAAAAGTTGTCTCACCTTTCTCCGATTTGATTGACATCTTTTTTCATTGGTACACGCACGTAATTTACATGTAGTAAATTTAGCAATTACTATTCAAGAGACCTTGGTTAGAAGCCAGTTATTCTGAGAGACGTTGGTTTTGAAGCCAGTGATTCTGAGAGACCTGTTTAGAATAAGCCAGCTAATTCAAGAGATCTCTGTTTAGAAGCCAGCTTTCATAGAGACTATTTAAACCTTAACTTGCTGAATATAGTGGAAGGAATTTGCTATTCAGTCAAGTATTTTAGCTTCACTATTCACAAAGCAAGCAGTAATTGAGCCTCAGATCAGATGGCACGTTCTGTGTCGTTGATTTACCTCTATTCTATTTGCAAAAGCGACCTTATTCGCAATTAGCAGGTTACTGGTTAACATCCAGCTATTCCAAGAGACCATGTTCAGAAGAAGCTATAGTGGTTTTGCAGCCATGTTCTGTCATTTCCTTGTCTGTTTGTTTAACCCATTCAACACCAAGTAACTGACATGGACTGGTCCATGATATTTTTAGACCAATAAATGAATCAGAAAATCACATTTGGACAAGTTCATTTATCAAAATGGGTAATTATGTCTAAAAATAGTCATATCACTGGCAAAAAGTGCAGATCCTGATGAGCTGGATCTACACTTTTTTGTAAGCCAATTTAGAGGTCTGTGGTGTTGAAAGGGTTAAAACTTGATTGACTATACTAATGGTTTGTATTCTTGATTTTCTTCAGGGTGGCAACATGAGTGCAGAATATTAACCATAAAAAAACATGAGGACCTCAATAGGACACCATTTTTAATCTACCAGTCATCTAAGAGCTGGAAGAAAACGTAGTCAAATCAATTGAAGAAATTGTCTGATGGCCCAAGGTGAAAGAGCCAGTCATCTAAGAGCTGGAAGAAAACTTAGTCAAATCAGTTGCAATTGTCTGATGGCTCAAGGTGAATTATCAGTCATCTAAGAGCCTGGAAAAAGTCGGTAAGAAATCAGCTGAATTGATCGTCAAAGAACCTAAAGTGACTTTGTAGTCATTTAAAGGGATCATCTAAGGACCTAAGATCTGAAAAGAAAGATCATCCAAGAACCTGAGGTGAACTAGCTGTCAACTAAAGTGATCATTCAAGAACCTGAGGTGAACTAGCTGTCAGCTAAAGTGATCATTCATAGAATCCGAGGTGAGCTTGTTGTCAGCTAAAGTGATCATCCAAGGACCCGAGGTGAACTAGCTGTCAGCTAAAGTGATCATCCAAGGACCCGAGGTGAACTAGCTGTCAGCTAAAGTGATCATCCAAGGACCTGAGGTGAACTAGCTGTCAGCTAAAGTGATTGCATGATGGATGTACATGCTATGATCAAGAACAACAGCTTCAATGACGATACCTGCTCGGTACCTCTAGAATCGGGAAACAAGACACACTTCATCTACGAGGGTTCCCTGTATGGTGGCATCCCAGAGAACCTCACTATCAATGCTATTGTCTGGTTGGTAAGTACAAATTAATAAACAATTCTCAATATTTCCGTTCTTTGCAAAGAAGCGGACAGACGTCAGTGGCCGAGTTGCTTAAGTCGTTTACTTCAGATTACTTGCGCCTTTCTGCTGTAGGTTCGAATCCCACTTGGGGTGACGAATTCTTTCAAGGGAAGAAGCTATCCAGCTGGCTTGCAGTAAGTCAGTGGTTCTATCCAGCTGGCTTGCAGTAAGTCAGTGGTTCTATCCAGCTGGCTTGCAGTAAGTCAGTGGTTCTATCCAGCTGGCTTGCAGTAAGTCAGTGGTTCTATCCAGCTGGCTTGCAGTAAGTCAGTGGTTCTATCCAGGTGGCTTGCAGTAAGTCAGTGGTTCTATCCAGCTGGCTTGCAGTAAGTCAGTGGTTCTATCCAGGTGGCTTGCAGTAAGTCAGTGGTTCTATCCAGCTGGCTTGCAGTAAGTCAGTGGTTCTATCCAGGTGGCTTGCAGTAAGTCAGTGGTTCTATCCAGGTGGCTTGCAGTAAGTCAGTGGTTCTATCCAGCTGGCTTGCAGTAAGTCAGTGGTTCTATCCAGGCCAAACACAGGTGGCTTGCAGTAAGTCAGTGGTTCTATCCAGGTGGCTTGCAGTAAGTCAGTGGTTCTATCCAGCTGGCTTGCAGTAAGTCAGTGGTTCTATCCAGGTGGCTTGCAGTAAGTCAGTGGTTCTATCCAGGTGGCTTGCAGTAAGTCAGTGGTTCTATCCAGCTGGCTTGCAGTAAGTCAGTGGTTCTATCCAGGTGGCTTGCAGTAAGTCAGTGGTTCTATCCAGGTGGCTTGCAGTAAGTCAGTGGTTCTATCCAGCTGGCTTGCAGTAAGTCAGTGGTTCTATCCAGCTGGCTTGCAGTAAGTCAGTGGTTCTATCCAGGTGGCTTGCAGTAAGTCAGTGGTTCTATCCAGCTGGCTTGCAGTAAGTCAGTGGTTCTATCCAGCTGGCTTGCAGTAAGTCAGTGGTTCTATCCAGCTGGCTTGCAGTAAGTCAGTGGTTCTATCCAGGTGGCCGTCAGCCTACGCCCTCAGTCCAATATGACTGGCATCATCCCAATAGCAAGACCAATATGAAATCACTTTATACATTATAATACGAAACAGTCACTTGTCAACATGTGAAATCACTTTATACATTATAATACGAAACAGTCACTTGTCAACATGTGAAATCACTTTATACATTATAATACGAAACAGTCACTTGTCAACATGTGAAATCACTTTATACATTATAATACGAAACAGTCACTTGTCAACATGTGAAATCACTTTATACATTATAATACGAAACAGTCACTTGTCAACATGTGAAATCACTTTATACATTATAATACGAAACAGTCACTTGTCAACATGTGAAATCACTTTATACATTATAATACGAAACAGTCACTTGTCAACATGTGAAATCACGTTACACATTATAATACGAAACAGTCACTTGTCAACATATGAACATGTTTAGGCTATGTGAGGTTCAAGTATTGAAAATAAAAGTGAGGCATAATGATACATTGAGGAAAGCCAAATTCAACAACATTTAAAACCTATCGGGGGGGGAGCAGAGTTGGGTTCATGCCATATTAGTATACATCTAACACCTATCGGGGGGGAGCAGAGTTGCATTCACTACATATTAGTATACATCTAAAACCTATCAGGGGGCATAGTTGGGTTTAATACATATTAGTATACATCTAAAACCTATCAGGGAGAGCAGAGTTGGGTTTAATACATATTAGTATACATCTAAATCCTATCAGGGAGAGCAGAGTTGGGTTTAATACATATTAGTATACATCTAAAACCTATAGGGGAGAGCAGAGTTGGGTTTAATACATATTAGTATACATCTAAAACCTATCGGGGAGAGCATAGTTGCATTCACTACATATTAGTATACATCTAAAACCTATTGGGGGGAGCATAGTTGCGTTTACTACATATTAGTATACATCTAAAACCTATTGGGGGGAGCATAGTTGCGTTTACTACATATTAGTATACATCTAAAACCTATTGGGGGGAGCATAGTTGCGTTTACTACATATTAGTATACATCTAAGTTATCTATCACCTATTATTATTATTATTATATACCAAACTTATATAGCGCTCTTTTCATCTAAAAATAAAATGTTCAAAAGCGCTTTACAGCCTAAATATCACACCTATTGAGTATTGAGGGAGCACAGTTCATGACATTTTAGTATGTTTTTATATTTTGTGACAGGTACTGCTGATACTGTTTGCTGTACTGCGGAGGGTAGCGTGGGACTATGGGAGGATTGCTCTCGTCAGTCGACAGGAAGAAAAGTCAGTAGTTACCTCTATCTGTTCACATGTGTTTTCTGTTGCTGAGTGTGAATGCTGTTGATTTATTTAACCTATAGCATGCTGTAGGCGAAATGAGCAGATAACAAATGTGTGATATTTTTCTTATTTTTCCTAGAAAGTAGGGCTTGACATTTCATTCAAATCGGCCCTAATTCTTTTTTAAAAAGATATTATTTAGAAAAATAAGAAACATAAATGAAATATGCACTAGCTATGAATGGGGAAAACCAATAATGGGTTGAAGTCAAAATCAATTACTGAAATGGAAGGAATACGACTATATCCCCACGATACCAGTGAGGGGTTAGGCATCTAAGGAAAATTACGAGGCTATTTGTTTGTTTCAGTGTATGATCGAATTATATTTCACTGAATGAACGTTGAAAGTGTTGATGGCCACTATAGCTTTCTATGTTCATAAATCAACTATTTTTCAATCATTCACTTAAGAAAATGAAGACTGGAATGGGTTTTAGGATAGAAAACGATGTAACCGTGTGTTAAATGGCGCTAGGACGTCATGTTTTGACTACCAAAAATGACGTCATAATAAACGTCAAAAATCACGTTAGTGACAGATTGAGTCGGACAATGTTTCCGTCAGGCTCTCCCCGTATTACACATTAAAACATTTTGTTATCTGCTCATTTCGTCTCCAGCATGCTAAAGGTTAAAGCAATGTTGTAGTGTGTTTTGCAAATCCATAATAGTGTGATAGCGTTTCAAGAAAAACATTGACTAAATAAGTAAATTTGCAAGTAAATTTCCAAGCAATAGTTGTCTAAGTAAATTTCTAAGCAATGAAAAATTTAAGCAATGGTTGTCTAAGTAAATTTCTAAGAAATGGTTGTCTAAGCATGTTGTTGGTACATTGTACATCATTCATTTTACATCATGTAATTTGTAAACCTCAAATTTGACTAACATTATATGACATTTGTGTTCTTGCAATGAACTAATTTGGAAACAAACACTAATTTGGAAACAAACACTAATTTGGAAACAAACACTAATTTGGAAACAAGCACTAATTTGGAAACAGCATGGATATGTCATACCGTATATACCGGTACATGTATACAAGATTTGGAAGATAGAAATCCAACTGATTTATTTTGTTCTTTTTTGCCATTAACCCATTCAACCCCAAGTAACTAACATGGACTGGTGCATGATATTTTTAGACCAATAAATGAATAAGAAAATTACCTTTGGACCAGTTCATTTATCAAAATGGGTAATTTTATCTAAAAATAGTAATAATTATTACTGGCAAAAAGTGCAGATCCTGATGAGCCAGCTTGTGACACCCAAGTAACTGACATGGACTGGCGCATGATATTTTTAGACCAATAAATTAATAAGAAAATTACCTTCGGACCAGTTCATTTATCAAAATTGGTAATTTTATCTAAAAATAGTAATAATTATTACTGGCAAAAAGTGCAGATCCTGATGAGACGGCTCGTCACGAGCCGGCTCATCTGGATCTACACTTTTTGTAAGTCTATTTAGAAGCCTGTAGTGTTTAAAGGGTTAAATTCTTTCGAAACGTTATATACCAGGTATCAATTTCCTGAACGCAAAAATATTGTCTTAGAAACCTATTTTATTTCCAAAATATGGTAATTTTGAGGTTTCCATATTATATAGATTACAATTATTGTGTTTGAGTTGTTTCAATGGTGATTCACACGTTCACATGTTCACAGTTTTATTGTTGTGTGCCATTGTTAAATGTCCTGTTTCCTGTTCTTTCCTTCAGCCAAGAATTATCCCCGAGAGATGACGGAGAGAATAAATACAATGTGTAATACTATTCTCTTCTAAATAAATTTGCCTTCAAATAGTTTGGTTTCCATGGTATAGTCTGTATTATAGGGGGCATATGTCTCGGCTTACAGTAGAGTGGAATGAATTTTTATGTCTATTTATGTATGGATGCTATAATTATTGAGAAAAGTGAGAGAAAACGCTCTCTCTCTCTTTTGACTTTGGAGATTACCAGAAACTATAGAAAATAAAACGGATATTTGAATTTCTTTATCAACATTTCTAGCTGGCGCATGATTCTAAAATGAGCTTTTAGCCATATGTTGGCGCATAATTCTAAAATGAGCTTTAGCCATAGGTTGGCACATAATTCTAAAATGAGCTTTTAGCCATCCATAGGTTGGCGCATAATTCTAAAATGAGCTTTTAGCCATCCATAGGTTGGCGCATAATTCTAAAATGAGCTTTTAGCCATAGGTTGGCGCATGATTCGAAAATGAGCTTTTAGCCATCCATAGGTTGGCGCATAATTCTAAAATGAGCTTTTAGCCATCCATAGGTTGGCACATAATTCTAAAATGAGCTTTTAGCCATATGTTGGCACATAATTTTAAAATGAGCTTTTAGCCATCCATAGGTTGGCGCATAATTCTAAAATGAGCTTTTAGCCATAGGTTGGCGCATGATTCGAAAATGAGCTTTTAGCCATCCATAGGTTGGCGCATAATTCTAAAATGAGCTTTTAGCCATCCATAGGTTGGCGCATAATTCTAAAATGAGCTTTTAGCCATCCATAGGTTGGCGCATAATTCTAAAATGAGCTTTTAGCCATCCATAGGTTGGCGCATAATTCTAAAATGAGCTTTTAGCCATCCATAGGTTGGCGCATAATTCTAAAATGAGCTTTTAGCCATCCATAGGTTGACACATAATTCTAAAATGAGCTTTTACCCATAGGTTGACACATGTAGGTTGCTACACCCTGGCCCACACTCTGTCAACAAAATCGGGCATTATGGGTACAGAAAACGGCACCCTGGTCCAATCTTTTTGAACAAAGTTAGGGCACTATGGGTACTGAGTAACTGTTTTGTTCTCTTTATGCTGCTCTGAGAAATCAACTTTGCTGGCATATCATGGAACTATGGCTCACTTACACCAGATCAGCAATGTTATGCAAATTAGCTAGTGGCTAGTCTTTTTGTCTAAATGAGATTCCGTAGATTAAAAAAACTGCGAAGTGTATTTAGCTGATTAGTTCATCATTGATCACTGGCCACAGCTCTGCTTTACTTTCGTTGGTATCAGCGTTTGCAGGATTATGTTCTAGTAAGTGTTTGCGAGAGCTAGTACCGTATAAATATGCCAAAAAATTCATTCCACATGGTGACGGGTGTATGTATAATGCGTAGACAATGAATTACCATTCCCTAATGCCTTCAGAATTGGGAAGAGATCTCCTGTTTACCATTAGTGGGTGTGTGAGTTATAACTATCATTGATTGTGTCTTCGAGACATGCTGCTGAAATGAAGATAGTTTTTATCTCGGATTTGGTATCGGAATAAATTTGCTTTTAAAATGTGCATATAGCTCATGTTGCAAAGTCTGCATGAATTCCAGGAAGTGCATTGCGCTGTCATGATTTCAATGGATTACTTTTACTTTGGTATATTTCCAGAATATTCATTAAATAAAAGTTAAAATATTGAAGTATTTATCAGCATATAGTTTTTCTCCTGAGCATGAAGTGCTGTAGGTGAGATGTTGTGGTTGTCCGTCCGCCCGCCCGTTCCTCCATCATCTCCTTTAAAGCAATCCTCATGATAGCGCAGTGGATGAACGTTCGCTTCGGGTGTGAAAGGTCCGGAGTTCGAGCCCCGCTGGACAACGCTGGAGCCGTTACGATTGTGCCCTTAGGCAAGGCATTTAAATTCCACGTTGCCTCTTCTCTCTCCCTCATAGCGATGGATTCCATCAGGAATGAGGTCTCAAGAGACGATTAATATAAGTTGTAAGAACTTGTTTCACAATCGAGCTAAAATAAATTTGTATAAACTAAAGAGTTATACATATTTATTTTTGAAATGACATAACACTTGATACCGGTAATTACAATAAACAATGAAGGGATTGGACAGAAAGCTAGATAGTTTGCCGCTGTCTTCTCTTTTAAATGGTAATAGAGATGATCTCCTGTCATAATCTATCATTGAGTTACTCTTTCATCCTGCAGTAATTTTGCCTCAGCCGTTATTCACATATTTTCATGGTCAAACATGAAAACATTTACATGATATTCATAGGAATACATTTGAATGTATTTGGCGCATGCAGCATAGGAATACATTTGAATGTATTTGGCGCATGCAGCATGGGAATCATTTCGGGATGCCAAAGGGGGATGCACCGCTTTGCAAAATGGACGTTTAATTTGTTTTATATTAACCCATTCAACCCCAAGTAACTGACATGGACTGGTGCGTGATATTTTCAGACCAATAAATTAATAAGAAAATTACCGTTGGACTCATTTATCAAAATGGGTAATTTTATCTAAAAATAGTAATAATTATTACTGGCAAAAAAGTGCAGATCCTGATGAGACGGCTCGTTACGAGCCGGCTCATCTGGATCTACACTTTTCATAAGCCTATTTAGAGGCCTGTGGGGTTGAAAGGGTTAAACAATGAAGGAAACGACAGATCAAATCCGCTAAAGCACACCTGGGAATCTTTAGAGCTATCTCTTAACCTAGAGATTTAGGTTAATATTTAGTTATATTTCCATACAAACTGCAGCCATTTAGCTATCATGCAGTGGATAAGTAGTCGCCATATCTATCCCACCTCCATAGATATCACTGGGACTACATGAGATTCTGGCCTTTATTATGAACATTGCTTTGGCTACTACATTGTCAATGTATGTCGTATTGGTAATGGCATCAAGAGGTGCTTCTATGAGGGAAAGGGTTAATGCATCAATACACTCCACCACAACATAGCTGTAGGGGGCTCCATGTCAAAGTGGTTACTTTTGTTGACTTCAAATCTCTTGCCCCATGCCGCTGTAGGTTCGAATCCCATGGGGGTGTAGAATTCTTTCATATCAGGAAGCTATCCAGCTGGATTGTAGAAGGTCAGTGGTTCTACCTGGGTGTGCCTGAAATACTGCTCGGAGGGAAACCCAGGGCATTCCTCCATCAATAATAGCCGGAGAGTTGGTATATGATCTAAGCTACTGTGACGTTAAGGTAGATCTGTAAATGTAGAAGCGTATGCTGTGATTGCACAATAGATTGACATTATGAAATTCTTACCAGGCAGTTATAAAAAAATCATGAGCGACTATTGCTATAATTATTTAAAATTTAGAGATTGGGAATTTTAAAAAAAAATATTGTGGACTATTCCCTTAAGGAAGACGATACATATTGTTTCCCTATTTTAGCTCGATTGCGAAACAAGTTCTTTCAACTTATATTAATCACTCTCGAGACCTCATTCCTGATGGAATCCATCGCCACGAGGGAGAGAAGAGGCAACGTGGAATTTAAATGCCTTGCCTAAAGACACAATCGTAACGGCTCCAGCGGGGCTCGAACTCCGGACCTTTCGCACCTGAAGCGAACGCGCATCGGCTGTGCTATCACGACTTCCACTGTTTCCCTGCTGATATCATTCTTCCGAACAGGGATCCTATTGGGTATTGTAAGGACGTTGTGTGTGGTTGTTGCATTTATAATTATGTTTCCCCAGTCTGACGGAGAATTATTGATATTATTCGTTTACTGTCTGTCTCACGGGATATTTGTCACAAAATTTGTGCGGAAAGAAGATCCTGTAATCACTGTTTAAAATTAAAGTGGATTTTGTAGAAATACTCGGTACCAAGCATATTGTCATTGTAGAACACCTGGTCGGGCTTTGACCATACTTGCAGAAAATCATCAGCCATTCTAATGAGTTACTGCCCCTGAATACTCACTAAAAGTGTTGCCTCTGTTTTTATCGTTGTTTCCTCTGTACAACATGCTAGCAATTGTATTCCACTATCGCTTTATATGATTATTAAATTGCTATATCTCGCCAGATCTCCTACAGTATATGCAATAGGTTCTTATTTGTAAAACAATGCTATCAGTTAATTAACACGATTTTGATAAAGTCACAATTATCATACCGCAACATCTCGTTAGGGAATAACAGTAAAAACAAAGGATTCTAACTAAAAGAACCTATTCACATTTTGGAATAAATCAGACTTTATCTGCCAAGGGAGGTAATAGAAAATTAGACATGTCTCTCATTGTGCACATCATCATCATGCTTCGCTCGATTCAGACAAAGTTATTGTCCTATGATCATTTTAAAGCACTAGTCATTAGCGAATCTGTCAAGCAGAGTATAATAATGTTAAGATTTTGCAAAATATTCTCGCTCATTAATTACAATGTATTAAAAACGACAATTTTAACCTGTACAATATACGCATATTATTAGAATCTATAGCTTTTTATATTTTATGCTTTCGACCATGATCTTATTATACCGTCTCCATGGTCTAGTGGTTAAGGCGCCTGCCTACAGAGCGGGATGTCAAAGGTTTGATATGGCCGGTACGTGAGCCGTCTGCTAGTTAAATAATGGTTACCGACTGCCTACCAGCCTCGCGCCTGGCATACAAGCATAGGATTCAGGAAGTACTGATGTTCATAAAAAGAGGTGTCTCATTAGTCAGAAATGGCTGGCCCTTTAAATAGGGGTGGGGTGACACTATAATAAACAAACACTTTTATACAAAACGCCCTGAAAATGTACCAGAAAGCACCAAACCAAAATTATTTGGGAGGGTCTTGGCATGGGCATGCCAACAGACCAACCTAGCCAACTCACATCCCCCTAATGCCACCAATTATTTCAAATTTAAATTAATAGTTTAGAAAATAGTACAACAGTGTCATATCGCAATTGCATTAAGTACCTTGCTTGCTATAGGAGAAAACCTCTATAAGCTATAATAGCTTTCGGTTCTAATCCCTTTTCATTCATGTATCACTGTATATTTGTATATGCTGTGTATGGTTTGAAATAAACTATATTTAACCCTTTCAACCCCACAGGCCTCTAAATAGGCTTATGAAAAGTGTAGATCCAGATGAGCCGGCTCGTAACGAGCCGTCTCATCAGGATCTGCACTTTTTTGCCAGTAATAATTATTACTATTTTTAGATAAAATTACCCATTTTGATAAATGAACTGGTCCAAATGTAATTTTCTTATTAATTTATTGGTCTAAAAATAGCATGCACCAGTCCATGTCAGTTACTTGGGGTTGAATGGGTTAAACTAATGCCAACTCCTGGATCTGACAGTGCTAGTCTCATTATGGTAATTTTAAAGATAAAATTCTGCGAGAAAGACAAAGAGTACATAAGTCACCAAATTTAGATGAATATTCGAATAAAATTATATCTGTAAATATGGTAATCTAATGGATTACACTAATACATAGTGTATCATTATCTCATTTATTCTCTTTTTCTTGGAAAGCATTGTAGGTGTCGTCATATTTCTCGTTTCCGAGCTATTTCCAGCAATAATTAGATTTGTGCGGCACTCGGTACTTATATTCTGTTGCATTGAAGCCTATAATTGTCGAGTGTCTAGGATGAGCCGGTATCCAACCAGACAAATTCTTCATCAATGATACAATTTGTCTCCCAATATCTGAATTATCAACCCATATAGACTGGTACAGTGAATACTTGACACGTCGGAAGTGTACTCGTAAATACGATAATTAATTGCTGTTTATATATCATTATTTCACTGATTGCTTAATTTATTGGGATGGTAACGACTCTACGAGTGCTCGAGTTCTTGGAAAAACGTCTGAGTATCGAATAGCCAAATGATAATCGAGTATTTGAAGGAAAAAAACTTTGCTGAAAGGAAAACTAAATGGCCGCATGTGTCATCAGACATAAAATTGTTGTCAATTGTTTCTTTCAATAAACAGTATTTATCTTAATTTAGAGGTGAGTACAGATGGATCTGTAGTCCAGTGGTAACATGCTGGAATGGTAATCCAGGGATCACAGGTTCGATACCCCGTCTGACCGTCTAATAAAATTAACAATCTTTCAATTGGGACTTTAAACCGAGGTCTCGTGTCGGTGCTGTACACCGTGTACGTAAAAGAACCAGAGGAGACTCTGGAATGGGTCTCTGTCTGTATCATTGCACTATCCTCCAAAAATCTAAAATGACTAATCTCTTCAGGAGGTGTCGCTCATATGGGCAACCGGTAGCGACGATAAATAAACGTTACAACACACTATATTTACCAGTACTACACATGACATTAAACACATTTTACATATCAAGGTTTGTTTTATCAGATATATATATATATATATTATCAAATATATATCATAAAGACAAGACTTTCGGTGAAATGATCTCTGCACGGAAGCATGATTATAGAAAAGTTATATTCGGCGGAAATATTGTTGATCGAGGGATGTAGGAATATCAATATTTTCTTGGCAATTGATTTGGAAAGAACATTTCTATTGCTTGAACTGTATAATGGTTAGTTTGTTGGCAGTAAATATTTGGACATGGTTTCTCTTTCGATTCTATTGATCTTGCATTATATCTTTTCTTATTCATTATTAATTTCTGAAGGTACATGCATATGGCTTCTTTCGTTAACCCTTTCCTTCATAGAGATTTAGGAATCTAAAATGACTAATCTCTTCAAGGGCGTCGCTCATATGGGCGACCGGTAGCGACGATAAATAAACGTAAAAGCATGCCTTACCAAATCTCATGTCAGCCCTACTCCGAACCTGAAGTGTTTCTACTATCATGTTGATTAACCATTATCTGCACTACTCCATGTTTATTAACCGTTATCTGCACTACTCCATGTTTATTAACCATTATCTGCACTACTCCATGTTGATTAACCGTTATCTGCACTACTCCATGTTTATTAACCGTTATCTGCACTACTCCATGTTTATTAACCGTTATCTGCACTACTCCATGTTGATTAACCGTTATCTGCACTACTCCATGTTGATTAACCGTTATCTGCACTACTCCATGTTGATTAACCGTTATCTGCACTACTCCATGTTTATTAACCGTTATCTGCACTACTCCATGTTTATTAACCGTTATCTGCACTACTCCATGTTGATTAACCGTTATCTGCACTACTCCATGTTTATTAACCGTTATCTGCACTACTCCATGTTTATTAACCGTTATCTGCACTACTCCATGTTTATTAACCGTTATCTGCACTACTCCATGTTGATTAACCGTTATCTGCACTACTCCATGTTGATTAACCGTTATCTGCACTACTCCATGTTTATTAACCGTTATCTGCACTACTCCATGTTGATTAACCGTTATCTGCACTACTCCATGTTTATTAACCGTTATCTGCACTACTCCATGTTGATTAACCGTTATCTGCACTACTCCATGTTGATTAACCGTTATCTGCACTACTCCATGTTGATTAACCGTTATCTGCACTACTCCATGTTGATTAACCGTTATCTGCACTACTCCATGTTTATTATATGTTGCCAAATTTGACACAACTTGGTTGTAACCATTAGATGAAAACTTGTTTAGCATATCATTGTTCTCTTTCAATGTGTTGACATGGTACAATACCACCATCCTGCACCAATACCACCATCCTGTACCAATACCACCATCCTGCACCAATACCACCATCCTGCACCAATACCACCATCCTGCACCAATACCACCATCCTGTACACATACCACCATCCTGCACCAATACCACCATCCTGCACCAATACCACCATCCTGCACCAATACCACCATCCTGCACCAATACCACCATCCTGTACACATACCACCATCCTGCACCAATACCACCATCCTGCACCAATACCACCATCCTGCACCAATACCACCATCCTGCACCAATACCACCATCCTGTACCAATACCACCATCCTGTACCAATACCACCATCCTGTACCAATGTGTTGATAGTGTACCACACCACCATCCTGTACCAATGCATTAATAGTGTACCATACCGCCATCCTGTACCATTGCATTAATAGTGTACCACACCACCATCCTGTACCAATGCATTAATAGTGTACCATACCGCCATCCTGTACCATTGTTACATTAATAGTGTACCATACTGCCATCCTGTACCAATGCATTAATAGTGTACCATACCGCCATCCTGTACCAATGCATTAATAGTGTACCATACCGCCATCCTGTACCAATGCATTGATAGTGTACCATACCGCCATCCTGTACCAATGTTACAGTTGATAGTGTACCATACCGCCATCCTGTACCAATGCATTGATAGTGTACCATACTGTACCAATGCATTAATAGTGTACCATACCGCCATCCTGTACCAATGTTTTACAGTTGATAGTGTACCATACCGCCATCCTGTACCAATGTTTTACAGTTGATAGTGTACCATACCGCCATCCTGTACCAATGTTTTACAGTTGATAGTGTACCATACCGCCATCCTGTACCAATGTTTTACAGTTGATAGTGTACCATACCGCCATCCTGTACCAATGTTTTACAGTTGATAGTGTACCATACTGCCATCCTGTACCAATGTTTTACAGTTGATAGTGTACCATACGCCATCCTGTACCAATGTTTTACAGTTGATAGTGTACCATACCGCCATCCTGTACCAATGTTTTACAGTGATAGTGTACCATACCACCATCCTGTACCAATGTTTTACGTTGATAGTGTACCATACCGCCATCCTGTACCAATGTTTTACAGTTGATAGTGTACCATACTGCCATCCTGTACCAATGTTTTACAGTTGATAGTGTACCATACCGCCATCCTGTACCAATGTTTTACAGTTGATAGTGTACCATACCGCCATCCTGTACCATTGTTTTACAGTTGATAGTGTACCATACCGCCATCCTGTACCATTGTTTTACAGTTGATAGTGTACCATACTGCCATCCTGTACCAATGTTTTACAGTTGATAGTGTACCATACCACCATCCTGTACCAATGTTTTACAGTTGATAGTGTACCATACTGCCATCCTGTACCAATGTTTTACAGTTGATAGTGTACCATACTGCCATCCTGTACCAATGTTTTACAGTTGATAGTGTACCATACCGCCATCCTGTACCAATGTTTTACAGTTGATAGTGTACCATACCACCATCCTGTACCAATGTTTTACAGTTGATAGTGTACCATACCGCCATCCTGTACCAATGTTTTACAGTTGATAGTGTACCATACCGCCATCCTGTACCAATGTTTTACAGTTGATAGTGTACCATACCGCCATCCTGTACCAATGTTTTACAGTTGATAGTGTACCATACTGCCATCCTGTACCAATGTTTTACAGTTGATAGTGTACCATACCGCCATCCTGTACCAATGTTTTACAGTTGATAGTGTACCATACCGCCATCCTGTACCAATGTTTTACAGTTGATAGTGTACCATACCACCATCCTGTACCATTGTTTTACAGTTGATAGTGTACCATACCGCCATCCTGTACCATTGTTTTACAGTTAATAGTGTACCATACCACCATCCTGTACCATTGTTTTACAGTTGATAGTGTACCATACCGCCATCCTGTACCATTGTTTTACAGTTAATAGTGTACCATACCACCATCCTGTACCATTGTTTTACAGTTGATAGTGTACCATACTGCCATCCTGTACCATTGTTTTACAGTTGATAGATTTAGTTGATATTTACAGAAATTATTCACTTACTCACAAGTGCTCCACGTGCGCATGTTTTACATTTTGACTGTGACCTTGACCTGAAAGTCAAACTGAAGGTCAAACAATGTCAGTGAAGCATAGCATTGGCAGTATATAATACCTATGTGTTTCATTATTCTGCTTTTTCCTTCTGCATTTGGAAATATAAACTATTCTTAAAATGCAACTATTCTTAACCCTTTCAACACCACAGGCCTCTAAATAGGCTTACAAAAATTGTAGATCCAGATGAGCCGGCTCATGATGAGCCGTCTCACCAGGATCTGCACTTTTTGCCAGTAATATTACTATTTTTATACAAAAAATACCCATTTTGATAAATGAACTGGTCCAAATGTAATTTTGTTATTAATTTATTTGTCTAAAAACATCATGCACCAGTCAATGTCAGTTACTTGGGGTTGAATGGGTTAAAATGCAAATTTATCCTCTGTGTTGACGCGCGTCAAGCATCGTTACAAACTAATTAACATTCTTCATACTATGTTTGTCAAGTTCTCATTCAAATTTAAATGTTTCAACATAACAGAGTCATCACAATGTACAATCAAACCTGTGTTAAGCAGCCAGTCAAGGGAATCACAGAAAGTGGCTGCTTAGTTAGCACAGGTGACTGCTTAATAGAGGTCAAATCTCTACAGTCAAACCTGTGTTATGCAGCCAGTCAAGGGAATCACAGAAAGTGACTGCTTAGTTAGCACAGGTGGCTGCTTAATAGAGGTCAAATGTACAGTCAAACCTGTGTTATGCAGCCAGTCAAGGGAATCACAGAAAGTGGCTGCTTAGTTAGCACAAGTGACTGCTTAATAGAGGTCAAATCTCTACAGTCAAACCTGTGTTATGCAGCCAGTCAAGGGAATCACAGAAAGTGACTGCTTAGTTAGCACAGGTGGCTGCTTAATAGAGGTCAAATGTATAAAAGAAACAATATATTGGGAATCTGGAAACTGGCTGCTTAACACAGGGTGGTTGCTTAATAGAGGTCAAATGTATAATAAAAACAATACATTAGGAATCAGGAAACTGACTGCTTAACACAGGTTGCTTAACCCTTTCAACACCACAGGCCTCTAAATAGGCTTATGAAAAGTGTAGATCCAGATGAGCCGGCTCGTGACGAGCCGTCTCATCAGGATCTGCACTTTTTTGCCAGTAATAATTATTACTATTTTTGGATAAAATTACCCATTTTGATAAATGAACTGGTCCAAAGATAATTTTCTTATTAATTTATTGGTCTGCAAATATCACGCACCAGTCCATGTCAGTTACTTGGGGTTGAATGGGTTAATAGAGGTGACCGCTAACACAGGTTTGACTGTATGTTGTACTTATTTAGTTAGAGATGACTTAACAGTAACTGTCGTCATTTGATTTTACAGATGGACATCATTGTTTTTTGGAGAACATGAAAGTAACAAGCTTGGTGACTCCGTGGAATCTCTGGACTCACAACTGCATGCCCAAGATAGGGTGAGTACCTCCGTGGAATCTCTGGACTCACAACTGCATGCCCAAGATAGGGTGAGTACCTCCGTGGAATCTCTGGACTCACAACTGCATGCCCAAGATAGGGTGAGTATCTCTCTGGTCTCACAACTGCATGCCCAAGATAGGGTGAGTATCTCTCTGGTCTCACAACTGCATGTCCAAGATAGGGTGAGTATCTCTCTGGTCTCACAACTGCATGTCCAAGATAGGGTGAGTATCTCTCTGGACTCACAACTGCATGTCCAAGATAGGGTGAGTATCTCTCTGGACTCACAACTGCATGCCCAAGATAGGGTGAGTATCTCTCTGGACTCACAACTGCATGCCCAAGATAGGGTGAGTATCTCTCTGGACTCACAACTGCATGCCCAAGATAGGGTGAGTATCTCTCTGGTCTCACAACTGCATGGCCAAGATAGGGTGAGTACCTCCATGGAATCTCTGGACTCACAACTGCATGCCCAAGATAGGGTGAGTACCTCCATGGAATCTCTGGACTCACAACTGCATGCCCAAGATAGGGTGAGTACCTCCATGGAATCTCTGGACTCACAACTGCATGCCCAAGATAGGGTGAGTACCTCCATGGAATCTCTGGACTCACAACTGCATGCCCAAGATAGGGTGAGTACCTCCATGGAATCTCTGGACTCACAACTGCATGCCCAAGATAGGGTGAGTACCTCCATGGAATCTCTGGACTCACAACTGCATGCCCAAGATAGGGTGAGTACCTCCATGGAATCTCTGGACTCACAACTGCATGCCCAAGATAGGGTGAGTACCTCCATGGAATCTCTGGACTCACAACTGCATGCCCAAGATAGGGTGAGTACCTCCATGGAATCTCTGGACTCACAACTGCATGCCCAAGATAGGGTGAGTACCTCCATGGAATCTCTGGACTCACAACTGCATGCCCAAGATAGGGTGAGTATCTCTCTGGACTCACAACTGCATGCCCAAGATAGGGTGAGTATCTCTCTGGACTCACAACTGCATGCCCAAGATAGGGTGAGTATCTCTCTGGTCTCACAACTGCATGGCCAAGATAGGGTGAGTACCTCCATGGAATCTCTGGACTCACAACTGCATGCCCAAGATAGGGTGAGTACCTCCATGGAATCTCTGGACTCACAACTGCATGCCCAAGATAGGGTGAGTACCTCCATGGAATCTCTGGACTCACAACTGCATGCCCAAGATAGGGTGAGTACCTCCATGGAATCTCTGGACTCACAACTGCATGCCCAAGATAGGGTGAGTACCTCCATGGAATCTCTGGACTCACAACTGCATGTCCAATATAGGGTGAGTATCTCTCTGGACTCACAACTGCATGCCCAAGATAGGGTGAGTATCTCTCTGGACTCACAACTGCATGTCCAAGATAGGGTGAGTATCTCTCTGGACTCACAACTGCATGCCCAAGATAGGGTGAGTATCTCTCTGGTCTCACAACTGCATGCCCAAGATAGGGCGAGTATCTCTCTGGACTCACAACTGCATGCCCAAGATAGGGTGAGTATCTCTCTGGACTCACAACTGCATGCCCAAGAGAGGATGAGTACCTCCATGGAATCTCTGGACTCACAACTGCATGCCCAAGATAGGGTGAGTATCTCTCTGGTCTCACAACTGCATGTCCAAGATAGGGTGAGTATCTCTCTGGACTCACAACTGCATGTCCAAGATAGGGTGAGTATCTCTCTGGACTCACAACTGCATGGCCAAGATAGGGTGAGTATCTCTCTGGACTCACAACTGCATGTCCAAGATAGGGCGAGTATCTCTCTGGACTCACAACTGGGGTGAGTATCTAAAATTAGCTTACATGTACAAATCTCTTTTAGCTCGATTACGCTCTCAAGACCTCATTCCTATTGAAATCCATTGTCATGGGAGAGAGGGAGAAGAGGTAAGGTGGAATTTAAGTGCTTGCCTGAGGCCACAATGGTAACGGCTACAGTTGGCCGCAAACTCCGAGCCTTTCACACCTGTAGTGAATTCGTTACCACCGCTATTTGTAACCCTGCAAATAAACCACTGCTATTTGTAACCCTGCAAATAACAACAAAATTCTAATGAAATTGCATGAAATATTAGACTGTTATGTTCACAACTAGCATGCAAAGAGTTGACATACAATAACATTGTAGATATAGAGGATCTTACATGAGTGGCTTTCCATATTGAATTTATTAAACGAGTTGAATAAAATGATAAAATGCGAGGCTCTGAGTTTAATAAATTCAATATGGAAAGACACGAATGTAAGATTCTTTTTATCACATAAACCAAATACGCAGTAAAAGTGTGTCATGATTGAACACACTTCCCCTTTAGCAAATGAAAGCCAGAGTAGTACTGCGGTTTCTACTTAATGGGCCAAGAAAATAGTGCGACACTAAATACTCCAATTTTTTTATTTTCTTACTTTGTAAACAGTTTTTAAACTATCACAACATATCATGTGCAACAATTCAATATTAAACACTTTTAAATTATTTTTCAAACAGTCTTTTTTAACAAATACAAATACAAAATATACACGATGTTTTCAAATGACGTCACAATCAAAGTTACACAGCGCGTGCTAGTTGATGAAATGTATGTCACTGCGAATCGCTATCGTGATTCGCCCACACATTTGCCTCATTTAATACACTAGTGTATTACCGAATTTATGACATGGCTTTATTAAACTCCCGCACCGTAGTTTATATGATAAATATATTTCTTACACAGTCCAGGAAGGAATGTTACCATGGAACCAGACAAACATGCTGCCATTGCTGTAGACTCTGTTGTGTGTGAATATGTTGAATGGATTTATTTCGCATGTATTTAGGAGATCCGTGACATTAGAGTGGTGCAACCTATGCTCGGCGTAAATCTCACATATAATGACCAGTATAAAATGTTAATTGCACTTGCCGTATATTATTATTTTCTCAAGTCGTGAAAACAACTTTCAAAACACTCTTGTTGACAGTCTTAGCTTCATCATGTGACCTTGCCGCTCAATACAGCTATCATAACGGTGTCGGTCGGCACCCGTTTATATGGGGAACTGAAGACTTCAGGGCGCCTCGCACGGCATACTTATTTTTTATATATCCACCATAACTTGTTGAATATCTTATTTTGATATAGTACATTATTGAATAAAAACACTTATTGGTCTTAATCAGAAATGGTATAGAAACTATTTTTCGGGTTAGGTGTAGATTTTTTAAATTCGGATAGCTACCTGAATTGCTCATACACCGTATCAGTTTCAGTGGAAATATTCTCCCACTTATTTGCTTGTTTATATTCGTCTGCTGAACCAGTCACGTGACAGTTGCATCAGCCTACCGATACACGCAACGGAATGCTATTGAACCATGCTTCAGCTCTGTCAGCGAAATTAGCCTATAACTATATAAATATTTTAAATACGGATGAAAATGGAAAATACGCCGAGCATAGAAATACGCCGAGTATAGGTTCCACCACTCTATATTACCGGTAGATACACCATCATTGTTCTTGTGTCTTTCAGGGCCTATTCTCCTGGGTAATGGCTTTTGTTAGAGTGAAGTAAGTATAATATAAACCCTTCCATTTCTACCATATACAACAATTGACGAAGTACGACGTGAGTTCACAGTCATAGGGGTTTTTCTCTCTGACATTTTGGGAACATGGCCACCATGGAAATGGGGAGGGTCGTCACTAATGTTGGTAAAACTTGTGACCCAACCCATTTGCTTCTAAATTATAACAGTGTCACTCGTAATATATTCATTACATTTCATTTGTTGAACAATTATTGTGCAGTCTGTGTACAGTTAAACCTGTCTTAAGCAGCCAGTCAAGGGAATCAAAGGAAGTGGCTGCTTAGCACATGTGGCTGCTTAATAGAGGTCAAACTTATAATAAAATAACATATTGGGAATCTGGAAACTGGCTGCTTAGTACAGGTTGGCTGCTTAATGGAGGTGACCACTAACACAGGTTTAACTGTATATGTATGTTATTTGAAAGCAATAAAATATGTTTAAACTAAATGGGGAATGTGACAGTTTTTTCATTAAAATTGGGAAACTTGAAATAAATGTCACATTGGGGAAAAAACAATAGAGCCACTGCTGGGAGTTCCACGTTTTATTCACTGTTGACTTTGGTTGTCCAATACCAGGTTGTTGACTTTGGTTGTCCAATACCAGGTTGTTGACTGGTTGTCCAATACCAGGTTGTTGACTGGTTGTCCAATACCAGGTTGTTGACTTTGGTTGTCCAATACCAGGTTGTTGACTTTGGTTGTCCAATACCAGCTTGTTGACTTTGGTTGTCCAATACCAGGTTGTTGACTTTGGTTGTCCAATACCAGGTTGTTGACTTTGGTTGTCCAATACCAGGTTGTTGACTTTGGTTGTCCAATACCAGGTTGTTGACTTTGGTTGTCCAATACCAGGTTGTTGACTTTGGTTGTCCAATACCAGGTTGTTGACTTTGGTTGTCCAATACCAGGTTGTTGACTTTGGTTGTCCAATACCAGGTTGTTGACTTTGGTTGTCCAATACCAGGTTGACCCAAACCAGGTTGTTGACTTTGGTTGTCCAATACCAGCTTGTTGACTTTGGTTGTCCAATACCAGGTTGTTGACTTTGGTTGTCCAATACCAGCTTGTTGACTTTGGTTGTCCAATACCAGGTTGTTGACTTTGGTTGTCCAATACCAGGTTGTTGACTTTGGTTGTCCAATACCAGGTTGTTGACTTTGGTTGTCCAATACCAGGTTGTTGACTTTGGGTGTCCAATACCAGGTTGTTGACTTTGGTTGTCCAATACCAGGTTGTTGACTTTGGTTGTCCAATACCAGGTTGTTGACTTTGGTTGTCCAATACCAGGTTGTTGACTTTGGTTGTCCAATACCAGGTTGAAGTGTCAGTAAAATCAAGGACAATAAAAGAATATTCAATTAGGACCGCCATGTGAGAAAAACAACAGAATACTTTATATAGCGGAATAACGACTATGAAATTGGTCTGGAAACAACCCGGGATCACAACTCGTGATCATCATAACTTGCATTGTGTTGCAGACAGGCAATTTGCATATGCATTATGGTATGATCGCTGTCAATTTAGTGTATTATTCCGACATTATGGTCTTTTGCAATTGAGTATAGGACATTCATTATGTTTACCGATATTTGACAGAAGACATATATTCTAGACTGTGACTTGCATGTCATTGGTTTATGGAGACTTGTGCCTCAGCTATGTACACAATTGCTATGTCACAATAGGAACTAATGACACCATGAAACCTGAACTCTGTTTCAACACCAATATGCCTGAACTGTATTTGAGCACCATACAGCCTGAACTGTGTTTGAGCACCATACAACCTGAACTGTGTTTGAGCACCATACAACCTGAACTGTGTTTAAGCACCATAAAACATGAACTCTGTTTGAGCACAATAAAACATGAACTGTGTCTGAGCACCATAAAACATGAACTGTGTTTGAGCACCATAAAACCTGAACTGTGTTTGAGCACCATAAAACCTGAACTGTGTTTGAACACCATAACACCTGAACTGTGTTTGAGCACCATAAAACCTGAACTGTGTTTGAGCACCATAAAACATGAACTGTGTTTGAACACCATAAAACATGAACTGTATTTGAGCACCATAAAACCTGAACTGTGTTTGAGCAACATACAACCTGAACTGTGTTTGAGCACCATAAAACCTGAACTGTGTTTGAGCACCATAAAACATGAACTGTGTTTGAACACCATACAACCTGAACTGTATTTGAGCACCATAAAACCTGAACTGTGTTTGAGCAACATACAACCTGAACTGTGTTTGAGCACAATAAAACTAAACCACAACAAACTGTTTTATACTTTAAATAAATGCGTTACTGTTTTCAGAGATTCTGATATAGTTAAGAAATGCGGACAGGATGCGTTACAGTATATCACGTTTCAGCGGTACATTCTCTTCTACGTTCTGATAGTGTGTGTGCTGTCCACTGCTATCATCATACCGGTCAACTTCACCGGCACCAACAGTAAGTGAACACAGATTAACCCTTTCAACACCACAGACCTCTAAATAGGCTTACAAAAAGTGTAGATCCAGATGAGCCGGCTCATGATGAGCCGTCTCATCAGGATCTGCACTTTTTGCCAGTGATATGACTATTTTTAGACAAAATTACCCATTTTGATAAATGAACTTGTCCAAATGTGATTTTCTGATTCATTTATTGGTTTATGAATATCATGGACCAGTCCATGTGAGTTACTTGGTGTTGAATGGGTTAATGTTTGTTTGTGGTGTTCAATGTCACACCAACAGTAAGTGAACATAGATTAATGTTTGTTTGTGGTGTTCAATGTCGCACCAACAGTAAGTGAACACAGATTAATGTTTGTTTGTGGTGTTCAATGTCACACCAACAGTAATGAACACAAGTTAATGTTTGTTTGTGGTGTTCAATGTCGCACCAACAGTAAGTGAACACAGATTAATGTTTGTTTGTGGTGTTCAATGTCGCACCAACAGTAAGTGAACACAGATTAATGTTTGTTTGTGGTGTTCAATGTCGCACCAACAGTAAGTGAACATAGATTAATGTTTGTTTGTGGTGTTCAATGTCGCACCAACAGTAAGTGAACACAGATTAATGTTTGTTTGTGTGTTCAATGTCGCACCAACAGGTTCAATGTCGCACCAACAGTAAGTGAACACAGATTAATGTTTGTTTGTGGTGTTCAATGTCGCACCAACAGTAAGTGAACACAGATTAATGTTTGTTTGTGGGGTTCAAGGTTGCACCCAGGGTTCCCTCTGTCTGAATGTTTGTCTGCGACACTTCTGTGGCCAATTGAAAAATTCTTGAGCCAATTTAAAAACTTGGAGCCAACTAAAAGCAATATAGTTCACTAATAAATATTTGAAGCCATGAAAATTTAAAAAAATTAAAAAAGATTTCGCCAAATATTTTCGCCAATTCACACAATTTAGCGCCAATATTTGTTTTTTGGCGCCATTGGCGACTGACAGGGGAACCCTGCCAGCACCAACAGTAAGTGAACACAAATTAATATTTCTTTGTGGGGTTCAATGTCGCAAAAAATCCATTTCACGTATAATTACATCGCTACCACAAATTCTTCCGAAACAATTTGAACGATAATTTTCAATCAATAAGCAGTATTTTGTCGTCTACAAGCTCCCAAAACTGAAGCATGATTTCATACAGCGGTCATCCATGCTGCTGAATTGACGTTTATTTACTATTGGATTCTATTCTAGGCACGTAATGCTGTCGAGTTGTATTTTGTATGTATGGTCAAACCCTATTTACATTGATTTGTTATGTCAACAAACGTTATTAGTTGAATAAGTGCCCTAGCTGACCCCACAGCACATAGTTTGACCCCACCACACCTAGCCAACCGTACTAGTGGGATTCAAACTTAGCTGACACCACAACACAGCTGACCATGCCACACCTAACTGATACCACCACACCTAGCCAACATACCACACTTAGCCAACCCCACCACACCTAACTGATACCACCACACCTAGCTGATACCACCACACCTAGCCGATACCACCACACCTAGCCAACATTACCTCACCTAGCTGATACAACCACACCAAGCCGACCCCACCTCACCTAGCTGATACCACCACACCTAGCCGACCCAACCACACCTAACTGATACCACCACACCTAGCTGACCTCACCTCACCTAGCCAACCCTACCACACCTAATCGACACCATCATACATAACCGACCTCACCTCACCTGACCTAGCCAACCCCACCACACATAGCCAACCCCACCACACCTAGCTAATACAACCACACCTAACCGACCTCACCACACCTAGCCAACCCCACCACACGTACATGTAGCTGATTCCACCACACCTAGCCAACCCTACCACACCTAACCGACCTCACCGCACCTAGCCAACCAAGTAGCAAATTGCTAGTACATGTACATACATGTTCAACATGTAAATTGAATATTACCTATATAATTATGTTTCAGTCGGAAATGCCACAGATTTTGGACACACTACCATAGCTAACCTAGATGCTGAGTATGATACATTTTCTTATTCCATTTACTGTCATTGTCTGATGTACTTTAGCAGTTGGTTAGATTTCATTCATTAGATAAAACAGGGCCCACGCTGGCAATCGCCAGAGTAGCCATTGGCTAAAATATGGCAAAATTGGCTAATAAAAACTTAGTTTGGCTAAAATGATAAAAAAGTTGTTTTATCATAAAAGTTGTGTTCACATTTGTTGTAGGCCTAATGCTGTCCTATACCGGTGTCACATGAGATTTTCACCCGCGCGATATTTTCACCCGTGGGTGAAAAAAATGCCATGAGATTTTCACCCCCTCACCCGCCCCCCCAATATTTTAACCCTAACCAAGTCTCATAGGGGGGGTGAAAATCTCATGGCATTTTTTTCACCCATGGGTGAAAATGTCGCGCGATATTTTCACCCGCGGGTGAAAAAATAGGCGGGTGAAAATATCATATGACACCGGTACAATGTAAAATTGTGTTTTACGTTTATTTATAGTCGCTACCAGTTGTCCATATAGGGTGACGCCTCCTGAAGAGATTAGTCATTTTCGATTTTTGGAGGATAGTGCAATGATACAGACAGAGACCCATTCCAGAGTCTCCTCTGGTTCTTTTACGTGCACGGTGTGTACAGCACCGACACTAGACCTCGGCTTAAAGTCCCAGCTGAAAGACTGTTCATTTTATTATGGTCAGACAGGGGATCGAACCTGCGATCCCTGGATTACCAGTCCAGCACTGTAAAATCTACTGTACTGCCTTGTTATAGCTATATCAGTTTAACACTTTGCATGCTGGGTAAAATAAATGCTATAAATTGTTCAAATAATTGTAGCAGACGACAATCCATTAATGTGTTTTTCTTATTTGTAACTGAAAACTCTATGTCGTGGCGATTGTATTTCATTTATCATTAGAATTGTGTTGTTACGATCAATTCTAATGAAATTCCATGACAAAAAATGTGTTTGTCTTATTTGTAACTGAAAATTCCATGACATTATTGGACTGTTATTTTCACTGGTAACGTGCAAAAAGTTAATCATCAACCAACGAAACAAGCTTTAACAACTTATATTAATCACTCTCATTGGCGCAGATGAAAGCGTAAATGTGATATATTTACTTCAAAAATGATTCAAAATAAATACCAAAGCATTAATTTAATTGCCAAAATTATTTCATTTATATGGACATAGGCATGTTTTCAAACCCATGTCTCTATTGTGTTGTCGCCTAACAACAGTACGTCTTGCAAAGAATGTTGTTTAAATAATGATGACCAACTTAGCATGAGACATTGTAAGGAATGTAAACCGGTGTAACAGGAAATATTCCCTACTGAAAACTTTCAGACAACAGAACAATTTAGTTTAACCATATTTTATTGCTCGATTCGTTTTACAAAATTATTACATGTGAATGCAAAACATGACAAATTAAAGAAAACAAACGGGTAAGGCCACAAGTTCTAGCAACAATAATTAAGGCCCTTCCCGAAAAACATCCCCCCACCCCCATCGCTTGGATCAATATTTTGCAAATAGATTGAGTATTTCCGACAGGCCGACCATGGAAATTCTACCTCCCACCCTTATAGATGTATACATATAGGTATATTGAGATTGGTGGTGTATACCACTGTAACCTATCATCACTGATGGTCACGGGTTCGAGCCCCGCTCAGACCGTTGAAGCCTGCTCAGGAAAGGTGTTGTTAGGTAAACTGCCCGCCGGCGATATAGCCCAAAATGGTGCTGGTGCAGGCGTAAAACCCGAAATATAACATAATATAACATCAGATTGGTGGTGGGGAGTTTCAAGGTTTGTTTGAGGAGATTCCCCCCACCCGGGAATTTTCAGATAGTGGAGGTATTTCCTATGTGCAGGTACTCTATATGTTGGTAATATGTTTGTGATGCAGTAATGCAGGTTTACGTGTTGTACAGGTCTAATCTACTCTGGATCCATGCTATACTGGCTGTGTTGTTCCTCGTTCTGGCTGTCATATTCATGAGGCATTTCTCCGACAACCTCAGATTTTACGATGATGAGCAGGTATGACTATCTCACCATGTAAAACTGTATATGTGTGTGTTTTACGTTTATGTGCATCAAATAATCAATAATGTACATATCAAATCAATTAATCAATAATGTGTGCATAAAATAATCAATAATGTACATATCAAATCAATTAATCAATAATGTGCATATCAAATAAAATAATCAATAATGTGTGCATCAAATAAAATAATCAATAATGTGTGCATCAAATCAAAGTGTGTGTGTTTTACGTTTATTTATCGTCGCTACCGGTTGCCCATATGAGCGACACCTCCTGAAAAGATTAGTCATTTTAGATTTTTGGAGGATAGTGCACTGATACAGACAGCAACCCATTCCAGAGTCTCCTCTGGTTCTTTTACGTGCACGATGTACAGCACCGACACGAGACCTCGGTTTAAAGTCCCATCTGAAAGACTATTAATTTTATTAGGGTTAGACAGGGGATCGAACCTGCGATCCCTGGATTACCAGTCCGGCGTGTCACCATTGGACTACAGATCCATCAGATCTGTTTAGCTATAAGTTCAATATCTTTATTTAAACGTTTCAGCAAATCAATAACTGTATCCATTTATCCAATATAATAATGTAGTGCTCTCATTGACTGTGAATTAGAGTGGATTTTCATTCTTTCAGGTATCAAAAACATTGATGATAGCCAATATTCCCACGGACAAATGCTACAGAAATATGATCATGCAGCACTTCCAGTGAGTAGAAATACTTGTCTCAGCGCTCATTCTAGGACATAAATTTTGGGAGAAGTGAGAAAGCGCGAGATCACGTCTTTTGATGGCGTTATTTAATCAATTTCAACAAAATATGGTTAGAATGTACAGTATCACCATTAGTTACAACATAGGAATAGAAGGAGTGCTTTATAATGGGCCAGTGTATCTTACTTGGCAAAATCATTTAATTTTTTTTTTGAAGATGTGGGGCCCCTTGGTAGCAAAGTCAGGGTCCATAGGGCGACTATTTTGCCATGTATCTTACTGGATAAAATCTTCTTTTTTTTTGGAACAAGTGGGGCCCCTTGGTGGCAAAGTCCCCTAGGGGCCAAATTGTCCTCTAGAATGGCCCCTGTGTTATTATTGCATTTTTGTTGAGTGCTACTTAAATACAGGTCTGAACATCGTTGCGAAATTTTAACATGTGGAAAATTGAAACAGCAGTGTTTGTGTGCAAAAATATGAAGCTTAGCTGGCTACGGGATTATAAAACTTCTCCAATCTCAAACTCTGTCTCAAGTTTCTGATTGGTTTAGCTGGGTCTAAATCTCAGACTCACCCAATCAATTTGTTGGAGCTTGAATTTGAGATCTGAGAAAAGTTTTGGTTGTTGATAAATAGTATTATGTATTATCATGTGACTACCCCATGCAAAATTTGCCATACCCGAGCGGGCGACATTTATCAATGTCTCATGGCAATGTCTCACCTCTGAATAGCCTCATTCGGAACAAAATCACGCTACTCGGACTTTACCGTTCAATTTCAATGTGATTTTATTTGTTATGCCGCCATCTTGTTTTCATGTAGTCTCGAAGAATGTTTTGTTGAAGAATGTCAGGATTGCCAAACAACATAAAGCCAGAACAGCCGATTGTTCGGTATAGCAAAATAAATAGTTCATCTCGGTGAGTGTGACAGTGTCAACCCACTGAAAAATAATGTCGACCTCGGGTTGACAATATCCACTGTCACCGAGATGAAATATTTATATAACAACAACCTCTACCAAATGGAGCCTGGATGGTCACGGGTTCGAGCCCCGCTCAGGCCGTGTCTCATTTATATGAAAAAGTTGGCAGTTTCTTACGGAGGTTGGTGCACCCAAGTACTGGTTAACCGCTGGAGCCTGCCCAGAAAAGGTGTTGTTAGGTAAACTGCCCGCCGGCGATATAGCCCAAAATGGTGCTGATGCAGGCGTAAAACCCGAAATATAACATAACTCTACCAAATGATTTAAATGGGGTCACTATGGTCAATATTCATCAGGTGAGAAATTTAGGGTTTCCAGGCCATTTGCTGTTAGGAATCATATGTCCTACATGTCTACCATTTCACTTGGGAGCAGGGATCATGTCCTGGGTTAGGTGGATACTGTTGTGTTGCTATGTTTCAGGGAGGGTTACCCGGAGGTACAAGTGCAGGATGTACAGTTTGCCTATGACGTAGAAGATCTGATGGAACTGGATACCAAAAGGTACATACAGCATCTCAAACCGTCTCCGTGGCCGAGTGGTTAAGGCGTCTGCCTACAGAGCGGGAGGTTGAAGGTTCGAACCTTGTCAGGGGTTTGTTCCAATATGGCCGGTTGGTGAGCCGCCAGCTAGTTAAATAATGGTTACCGATTGCCTACCAGCCTGGTGCCAGGCATACAAGCATATGTTTCGGGAAGTACTGATGTTCATAAAAAGAGGTGTCTCTTAAGTCAGAAATGGCTGGGGTGACACTGTAATAAACAAACATTTTACACTTTTACAGCATAATTATGGAAACCTGTCCCAGTAATCCCATTGTTCCCAGGCATTTATCCCACCTGTTTTTCATCCCTTAATGGGAGATAACTCTCTGACTACCAGTGTCTAGATTAACCACTGACTGTAGTACAATCTAGTCCTAGGGCTGAATTTACAGAAGATTATTAATCACTCTCGAGACTTCATTCCTGATGGAATCCATCATCACTAGGGAGAGAGAAAAGGCACTGTGGAATTTAAATGCCTTGCCTAAGGGCACAATCGTAACTGCTCCAGCTGGAAGAGAATTCTGCAAAGATCTTATCTTTTTGCTTATACTCACATGCAACGTGTAGCTTGTGTGTTTTACGTTTATTTATCGTCGCTACCGGTTGCCCATATGAGCGATGCCTCCTGAAGAGATTAGTCATTTTAACATGAAGCTTTTGGATTGGTTAGCTAAATATACTATCCAATAAGGGTGTTCCATTTTGAGTGAAATATCAAATATTGACTTATCGAATCCAACCCCAGTTGTCTACCAATCCCTCACTGTGGATTGATCCAGTGTTTTTCATGTCTGATATTCTAATTTATTTTCTAAATGTTTTAACTCTTTAACCGCCAATGTCGCATGAAAGCGCCTTTGCAAAAAACCGAGATCTCGATCAGACAGAACAGAACGTGCAGTCTGATCAGGCTATATGCTGATTGCTGTACAGACAGTGGCGATGAAGCACCTGTCCGAAAAGCAAGCACCTGTCCGAATAGCAAGCACCTGTCCAAATAGCAAGCACCTGTCCAAATAGCAAGCACCTGTCCGAATAGCAAGCACCTGTCCGAATAGCAAGCAACTGTCCAAATAGCAAGCACCTGTCCAAATAACAAGCACCTGTCCAAATAGCAAGCACCTGTCCGAATAGCAAACACCTGTCCGATTAGCAAGCACTTGTCCAAATAGCAAGCAACTGTCCGAATAGCAAGCACCTGTCCGAATAGCAAGCACCTGTCTGAATAGCAAGCACCTGTCCAAATAGCAAGCACCTGTCCGAATAGCAAGCACCTGTCCGAATAGCAAGCACGTGCCCGAATAGCAAGCAACTGTCCGAATAGCAAGCAACTTTCCGAATAGCAAACAACTTAGATCCTGATCAGACGCTGCTTGAATTTATTCGGCGCTGAAAGAATTAATGTCTAACTCATTACACATATTCATTATGTACTTCTAGAACTGTTGCAAAGGAGGCATGTTTAAACTCGGAAATGGAGCTGAAGAAGACTGGACATCGGCCAATAGTTCGGCCATACACATGTGGTCAGTGTCTGTGCTGTGTTGAGGCTTGTGGATGCATTGAGGTAGGGATAATTAAAAAAAGTTTAAACTTTATTTATTTTACAACGATTGCGAAGCAAGTTCTAATAACTTATATTAATCACTCTCGTTGGCGCGGATGAAAGCGTATAACGTGCTATATCTACCAGTTAGATGCTATAACGTACTATATCTACCAGTTAGATGCTATAACGTACTATATTTACCAGTTA
>CM026404.1:18036609-18122661 GCA_014843695.1 Archivesica marissinica | reverse complement strand
TACTATATCTACCAGTTAGATGCTATAACGTACTATATCTACCAGTTAGATGCTATAATGTACTATAGTTACCAGTTAGATGCTATACCGTACTATAGTTACCAGTTAGATGCTATAACGTACTATATCTACCAGTTAGATGCTATAACGTACTATATCTACCAGTTAGATGCTATAATGTACTATAGTTACCAGTTAGATGCTATACCGTACTATAGTTACCAGTTAGATGCTATAACGTACTATATCTACCAGTTAGATGCTATAACGTACTATATCTACCAGTTAGATGCTATAATGTACTATAGTTACCAGTTAGATGCTATACCGTACTATAGTTACCAGTTAGATGCTATAACGTACTATATCTACCAGTTAGATGCTATAACGTACTATATCTACCAGTTAGATGCTATAATGTACTATAGTTACCAGTTAGATGCTATACCGTACTATAGTTACCAGTTAGATGCTATAACGTACTATATTTACCAGTTAGATGCTATAGCGTACTATATCTACCAGTTAGATGCTATAGCGTACTATATCTACCAGTTAGATGCTATAATGTACTATATCTACCAGTTAGATGCTATAACGTACTATATCTACCAGTTAGATGCTATAACGTACTATATTTACCAGTTAGATGCTATAACGTACTATATCTACCAGTTAGATGCTATAACGTACTATATCTACCAGTTAGATGCTATAGCGTACTATATCTACCAGTTAGATGCTATAACGTACTATATCTACCAGTTAGATGCTATAGCGTACTATATCTACCAGTTAGATGCTATAGCGTACTATATCTACCAGTTAGATGCTATAGCGTACTATATCTACCAGTTAGATGCTATAACGTACTATATCTACCAGTTAGATGCTATAACGTACTATATTTACCAGTTAGATGCTATAGCGTACTATATCTACCAGTTAGATGCTATAACGTACTATATCTACCAGTTAGATGCTATAGCGTACTATATCTACCAGTTAGATGCTATAACGTACTATATCTACCAGTTAGATGCTATAGCGTACTATATCTACCAGTTAGATGCTATAACGTACTATATCTACCAGTTAGATGGTATAGCGTACTATATTTACCAGTTAGATGCTATAACGTACTATATTTACCAGTTAGATGCTATAACGTACTATATCTACCAGTTAGATGCTATAACATACTATATCTACCAGTTAGATGCTATAGCGTACTATATCTACCAGTTAGATGCTATAGCGTACTATATCTACCAGTTAGATGCTATAACATACTATATGTACCAGTTAGATGCTATAACGTACTATATCTACCAGTTAGATGCTATAACATACTATATCTACCAGTTAGATGCTATAGCGTACTATATCTACCAGTTAGATGCTATAACGTACTATATCTACCAGTTAGATGCTATAGCGTACTATATCTACCAGTTAGATGCTATAACATACTATATTTACCAGTTAGATGCTATAACCTACTATATCTACCAGTTAGATGCTATAGCGTACTATATCTACCAGTTAGATGCTATACCGTACTATATCTACCAGTTAGATGCTATACCGTACTATATCTACCAGTTAGATGCTATAGCGTACTATATCTACCAGTTAGATGCTATAGCGTACTATATCTACCAGTTAGATGCTATAACGTACTATATCTACCAGTTAGATGCTATAGCGTACTATATCTACCAGTTAGATGCTATAGCGTACTATATCTACCAGTTAGATGCTATAACGTACTATATCTACCAGTTAGATGCTATAACGTACTATATCTACCAGTTAGATGCTATAACGTACTATATTTACCAGTTAGATGCTATAACGTACTATATCTACCAGTTAGATGCTATAGCGTACTATATCTACCAGTTAGATGCTATAGCGTACTATGTCTACCAGTTAGATGCTATAGCGTACTATATCTACCAGTTAGATGCTATAACGTACTATATCTACCAGTTAGATGCTATAACGTACTATATCTACCAGTTAGATGCTATAGCGTACTATATCTACCAGTTAGATGCTATAACGTACTATATTTACCAGTTAGATGCTATAGCATACTATATCTACCAGTTAGATGCTATAACGTACTATATCTACCAGTTAGATGCTATAGCGTACTATATCTACCAGTTAGATGCTATAACGTACTATATCTACCAGTTAGATGCTATAGCGTACTATATCTACCAGTTAGATGCTATAGCGTACTATATCTACCAGTTAGATGCTATAACGTACTATATTTACCAGTTAGATGCTATAACGTACTATATCTACCAGTTAGATGCTATAGCGTACTATATGTACCAGTTAGATGCTATAACGTACTATATCTACCAGTTAGATGCTATAACATACTATATCTACCAGTTAGATGCTATAACGTACTATATCTACCAGTTAGATGCTATAACGTACTATATCTACCAGTTAGATGCTATAACATACTATATCTACTAGTTAGATGCTATAACGTACTATATCTACCAGTTAGATGCTATAACGTACTATATCTACCAGTTAGATGCTATAACGTACTATATCTACCAGTTAGATGCTATAATGTACTATATCTACCAGTTAGATGCTATGACGTACTATATCTACCAGTTAGATGCTATAATGTACTATATCTACCAGTTAGATGCTATGACGTACTATATCTACCAGTTAGATGCTATAACATACTATATATCTACCAGTTAGATGCTATAACGTACTATATCTACCAGTTAGATGCTATAACGTACTATATCTACCAGTTAGATGCTATAACGTACTATATCTACCAGTTAGATGCTATAACGTACTATATTTACCAGTTAGATGCTATAACGTACTATATCTACCAGTTAGATGCTATAACGTACTATATTTACCAGTTAGATGCTATAACGTACTATATCTACCAGTTAGATGCTATAACGTACTATATCTACCAGTTAGATGCTATAACGTACTATATTTACCAGTTAGATGCTATAACGTACTATATTTACCAGTTAGATGCTATAATGTACTATATCTACCAGTTAGATGCTATAACGTACTATATCTACCAGTTAGATGCTATAACGTACTATATCTACCAGTTAGATGCTATAACGTACTATATCTACCAGTTAGATGCTATAACGTACTATATCTACCAGTTAGATGCTATAACGTACTATATTTACCAGTTAGATGCTATAACGTACTATATCTACCAGTTAGATGCTATAACGTACTATATCTACCAGTTAGATGCTATAGCGTACTATATCTACCAGTTAGATGCTATAACGTACTATATCTACCAGTTAGATGCTATAACGTACTATATCTACCAGTTAGATGCTATAACGTACTATATCTACCAGTTAGATGCTATAACGTACTATATTTACCAGTTAGATGCTATAACGTACTTGGAGATGAGGAGAAGAGACTATCAGACGAATGTGAGAAAGAGAAAGCAAAAGCATACCAGAGCTGCCTCGGCGTTGGATTCGTCACATTTGAAAATATCGCAATGGCAGAGAGGTAGAATTCTTTTTTATGTATTTAATGACGAACAGTCGTAGTTTCGTAATGTTTGGCTCACCTTCGTGCGACTAATCTTGTAGTTTCGTAATGTTCAGCTCACCTTCGTGCGACTAATCTTGTAGTTTCGTAATGTTTGGCTCACCTTCGTGCGACTAATCTTGTAGTTTCGTAATGTTCAGCTCACCTTCGTGCGACTAATCTTGTAGTTTCGTAATGTTCAGCTCACCTTCGTGCGACTAATCTTGTAGTTTCGTAATGTTCGGCTCACCTTCGTGCGACTAATCTTGTAGTTTCGTAATGTTCAGCTCACCTTCGTGCGACTAATCTTGTAGTTTCGTAATGTTCAGCTCACCTTCGTGCGACTAATCTTGTAGTTTCGTAATGTTCAGCTCACCTTCGTGCGACTAATCTTGTAGTTTCGTAATGTTCGGCTCACCTTCGTGCGACTAATCTTGTAGTTTCGTAATGTTCAGCTCACCTTCGTGCGACTAATCTTGTAGTTTCGTAATGTTCAGCTCACCTTCGTGTGACTAATCTCGTAGTTTCGTAATGTTCGGCTCAGCTTCGTGCGACTAATCTTGTAGTTTCGTAATGTTCGGCTCACCATCGTGCGACTAATCTCGTAGTTTCGTAATGTTCGGCTTACCGTCGTGCGACTAATGTCACTATTTCTATACTGTAATCAAAAACTTAAAATGCCTAAAATGCAATACAAACTGAGGGGTGGGGGAGATGACGATAATGGAAAATCCAGATAATTCTGCGTAATTCAAATGTTAGTCTGGCTATGCGCCTTGTGTGTGTGTGTACATGTTTGCATTTGTTGTCTGTCATCCTAACCAAGCTTGTAAATTTTGTGTATTGCCAAATCTCTGATGATTTGATTTAATAACTATATGTAGTAAGATTAGGAGTCCTGGGTCGGAGGTTATAAAACTTTCCTCAAGCTTAAGTGATATGTCCGATTAGCGCAGTGGTTAGAGCGCTCGCTTCTCACCAATACAACCCGGGTTCGATCCTCGGACCGGGAAGTATGTGAGATGGTACGATGGTCGCCAGATCGGACAGGTGGGTTTTCTCCGGGTACTCCGGTTTCCTCCCACATGAATGACCACATATACGCTTTCATCCACGACAACGAGAGTGATTAATATAAGTTGGTAAAACTTGCTTCGCAATCGTTGTAAAATAAATAAAGTATAAAAAAAGAAAAGAAAAGTGATATGATTCGTTGACTCTGAGATTTGCTATGAACTCAACCAATCAGAGAGCTTGAGATTGCAGAAAAGTTTTATAACCTCCAACCCTGGCTGGCCGCTGATGTATTAAAAAGCGCAATATTTCTGACATGAGCAAGATAGAGGTCTCTTTTCTCGGAAACAATCTTCTTTTCGATTACACATAATGTGGTTGGACGCAAAATCTCAAACATGTTTTATAATGGTTCAGAATGGATTAGTAGCATCAGAGTTATGGCCCCTTAATTTGGAAATACACTATATTTCACCATGAGAAGAAGATAGAGATCTCATTCCCCAAGCAATCTACATTAGAGATGTGCATAATGTGCATCGTCACAAGATCTTAGTTTAAGCATATTTTATTCGGATCAAATACATATATACATATATAAACACAATATTTTATACATTCGAACCGATATGGGTCGAGAAACAAGCTTAAAGCTTATATGAATCCAATCACAAGATCTTGAACATGTGTAATCATTTACCAGAATGTACACCAGAGTTACTGCCCCTTAATTAGAGCAAATTGCTTTTTTTTTCACATATGATGCATTATAGGTGCTTCATTTCTGTAGTTATCTTCATCAAACATGCATTGCATGTGCATTGCCCAATATATTGCGCATGAGTTTTATAACGCGTACAGTCAATCCTGTCTTAAGCAGCCAGTCAAGGGAATCACAGAAAGTGGCTGCTTGGCACAGGTGGCTGCTTAATATAGGTAGAAGTAAGTCAAATGTATAATAAAACAAACATATTTTGAATCTGGAAACTGGCTGCTTAATACAGGTTGGTTGCTTAATAGAGGTGACAACTAACACAGGTTTGACTGTAGATTGGCTCATTAACACTTTTATACCACCTTCATTTAGCATAGAAGTGAGATCGGAATCAAGTTCGGAACTACATTATCTGCATGAATTTTGTTTCAGTGTTAGGCAGGATTTTATACCTACATGTCGTGACATTTTAAAGACCAAACAACTATACAGGCATGGTGCATTTATTGAAGTATATATGGTAGTGCTAGTACACAATGCTTAGTTCCCGCTGCCTTTATTACCTTGCATTTGTTAAAAAAAATCAATTTGAATACGGTACTTATACGATATGTATTTATGGTCGCCCCCTCATTAATTGGGGCGACACGCCCAGAAATATATTAGTTTTGTTATTATTTGGAGGATCGTACAAGATACAGAAGACGCCGCAATTCCAGGTGTATCTCTGGTTCTGTTATATGCCCGGTGGATAGCACCGATACACGAGTCCTCGGTTTGTACATCTGAAAAACTCTTAATATTATTATTGTGAGACAGAATATCTTTGAACTCTCCCGATGTTGGCGTGAGTCTCCCGAATTTAATCC
Organism: Archivesica marissinica; assembly: GCA_014843695.1. NCBI lineage: Eukaryota > Metazoa > Mollusca > Bivalvia > Venerida > Vesicomyidae > Archivesica > Archivesica marissinica. Next base: position 18,116,472 of record CM026404.1, on the reverse strand, counting down.
CAACTCCCATGATCGGGAGAACAAATATACCGATTTCAAAAAGAAAATAATCTTAAGAATTTGTTAATAAAAAAGCGATTTATTAAAATCCCGTAAATGACATTACTTCAACACTTATTTACATTTATGTTCATGAGTCCATTCTCAAATTCTCAACAACAATTTTAGGTAGGTAAATTAATGTCTCACCATTTCAGTATTTAACGTTATATGAAATCATACTTTCAATCCACAAAAACACTGCTTATTGATTCAATATTTGTGTTCGAATGTATTCGGAAAAATTTGTAGTATCAGTGCATTTATACGTGAAACATCGCATTTTTTTGCTTTTTGCGATGTGATGTCGCTTTAATGTGGTACTGCTAATTGCTGATATAAAAAATACCCATGCAAAAGTTTTGTCCTTAAGTATACTTTTTCGGCTGGAATGTTTATTGTAATGAAAACTTCCTGTTTCAGTATTCATTTAGTTCAACAATCAATATGACGTCATATTATTCAGTGTCATCGGTGACATAGCTGACAATGAAGTAGCACAGGCTAAATGATTTTTTAAATGATGCAAACCTCAGCGAAAATCTTGTCAGAGAGATGATTTATATACACAAAAATAGTCATGTCAGTGATTATGGAAGAATAAACTCTAGCAGAGTGGGAACAGCTGACCTTGTTTCAACCAATGAAAATAAACATTACATAGTCATGAATGTTTCGTGATACATTGTATGTATTGTATGTATTGGGTATATAGGAAATGTGTATCCTGTTGATTTAGATGACTTTGCCAGCTTAGTTTTTACAAATTTATATTTTAGCTTGATTGCCAAACAAGTTCTTTCAACTTATATTAATCACTATCGAGAGCTCATTCCTGATGGAATCCATCGCCATGAAGGAGAGAGAAGAGGCAGTGTGGAATTTAAATGCCTTGCCTAAGGGCACAAGTGTAACGGCTCCAGCGGGGCTCGAACTCCGGACCATTTTCATCTGAAGCAAACGTCCATCCACTGCGCTATCACGACTTCCACGACTTGCCAGCTTAGTGTTTTACTCTCAACTCAAAATGAGCAGCTATTGCACAAAGATTGTACCACATTCTTTGGTGTGCTCTTATTGCCAGTGATATTGTTTTGTGTATTATGAACTCACCATTTTATGTCCGCAGCGAACCATCGCAACTTTGCTTGTATTCAGCGCTTTTGAATGTGTAATTTTTATATGATAAGGGCGCTCAATAAGAAGAATAAGAATGGTATAATATTCAGTCATCTCATAATTTCTTATATGTACACACGTGTAATGACACCTGGAAGGATTCTGATTGGTTGAGAGAATAATCCTTATAATTTGTATATTAAACTATTTGAATTTGTAAGACACACTATGATTTAAAAAAAAATTTGATGTAATTATAACGCTGTTTAACGTCATGACAATTTAGTGACGTCATGACAATTTGCACTGACAGTTGGCGCCAAAATGAAAGTAGCAGCGTTTTTGTGTGCAAAAATATGATTAAAACACAATATGGTAATGTTATAAAAAAAGGATCTTACAGTCATGGTGATTTCATACCATATTTTATGAAACTCGCCAAAAGGCGAGCTTATTTTGGCGAGCTTAATAGCAAAATTCCAAAGCGAATTTCATAAAATATGGTATGAAATCACCACGAGTGTAAGATCCTATAGTGTTTCTTTATTATATCCCTATTGAAAGGGCCAGCCATTACTGACTTATGAGACATCTTTTATGGACATCAGTACTTCCTGAATCCTATCCTTGTGGGCCTGGCTGATAGGCAATCGGTAACCATTATTTAACTAGCTGGCGGCTCACCAACTGACCCTATCAGACTGAACCCCTGACGAGGTTCGAACCTTCGTCCTCCTTCTCTGTAGGAGGACGCCTTAACCACTAGGCCACGGAGACGGTATATGTATGTAATGTGATCTACAGTATAAAAAGTGTATACAGTCAAACCTGTCTTAAGCAGCCAGCCAAGGGAATCACAGAAAGTGGCTGCTTAACACAGGTGGCTGCTTAATAGAGGTCAAATATATAATAAAACAACCGATTGGGAACCCGGAAACTGGCTGCTTAATACAGATTGGCTGCTTAATAGAGGTGACCACTAATACAGGTTTGACTGTAATGGGATTGAAAGGCAAATATGGGTACCGGTATATGTTTCTCTTGGATCATAGCATTATAACATGATATATACTTACAGGATTGTGAATGACTTCCAGCCATCTTGTAACGCTTCCCAGAATCCCCAGCCCTCGTCAATACACGTGGACCTAGATGTTGTGGAATGGGAGGTTACATATGCCCCGTCTCCAGAAAATATTTACTGGTAAATGAAAAGTTATGGAATGTACATCGCACTATTGTTTGATTAATCGTGTTCAGTGTTCAGTTTATCATTGGTGGTCAGTTTATCATCGGAGTGAGGCTATGTTTGATCATATGTCGTAATTGTAACGTTGTCTAGTAACGACAATTCAAGCATGGCTCGGCATTTTGTCTGTATATGCCAAGAAGGAATTTTCGTTGTTTAAACCTACAATAAAACATAGCGAGTACTTTTTTAAAGAAAATTTATTTACTTTATTTATTTTACAACGATTGCGAAGCAAGTTTTAACAACTTATATTAATCACTCTCGTTGGCTCGGATGAAAGCGTAAATGTGGTCATTCGTGTGGGAGGAAACCGGAGTACCCGGAGAAAACCCACCTGTCCGATCTGGCGACCATCGTACCATCTCACATACTTCCCTGTCCGAGGATCGAACCCGGGTCGCATTGGTGAAAAGCGAACATCATTTTACTAACATTTTTGCAGTTTTGTGACATCATTTACACACTCTTAAAAAATAACAACTACCATATTTTGCGCTTTTTATATATTTTGGTTATGTAAGATTCGATATGATATTTGAATTTGCGATTCGCCAATAAATATAGCAAATACAAATATATTTCTTTAAATTTAAATTATAGTGGCATAAGTCAGGTTTCGAACCTGCACCACTATGAAGACATTGCCTGTCATCTGACATCACTACCACTGCACCACCGTAGCAATACCCGAGAATGTTTCGCAAGCAATGCTGATAAAGTGATCTGCAATGCCTCACGCCAATGACAGGGTTAGTAGGACAACTACTCCGATCTCGTAACATCAAGAAACAAACGTGGTTGCATAAGTCAGTCTGATGAAACGATTGAATTATTACATCAAAGTCGCAGCAGGTGTAGCCATGTCTGAGTAAGAGTGCTTCAGTTGATTGATATAAACACATGTTCTACCGCAGGGTACCGACCTGTGCCAAAAATACTGCTCGCAGGGAAAGAGGCATCCGTGGTGGAGTGGTTAAAAGCTTTGACTTCATATATCATGACCTACACTGTTGACAAATGAATGTTTGTTAACCCTTAACCCTGCCAATCACAACTAAAGTCGCTTTTGCAAACAGCACAGAGCTCAGATCAGACGGCATAAAACGTGCCATCTGATCAGGCTCTATGCTGTTTGCTATTCGAATAGTGGAGCTAAAATACTTGTTTGAATAGCAAACAACATAGATCCTGATCAGACGCGGCGTTACGCCACGGCTGATCTGGATCTATGTTGTTTGCACATTCCATCGGTAGGTTATGGGTTAAGTATCCTTCAGTTTATTATTGTATAAACAATATGTGCATGATTAGTACTCGGTGTTGTTTCAGGGAGAAGTTGAAGCTATCCGGCTGGAAGTGGTGGTTGAAGGCCATCCTCATCAATGGGTTAATGTTGATCATACTGTTCTTCCTTACCACACCTTCCATCATCCTAACCAACCTGGATAAACTCAGCTATAAGGACTATATTGAGAAAACTCATGTACGTACAACCAAACATCTGGCATTATCATATATGTTATTATGTTATATTTCGGGTTTTACGCCTGCATCAGCACCATTTCGAGCTATATCGCTGGCGGGCAGTTTACCTAACAACACCTTTCCTGGGCAGGCTCCAGCGGTTAACCAGTACTTGGGTGCACCAACCTCCGTAAGAAACTGCCAACTTTTTCATATAAATTAGACACGGCCTGAGCGGGGCTCGAACCCGTGACCATCAGTGATGATAGGTTACAGTGGTATACAAGTCAGCGACCGTAACCACTCCACCACGGAGGCGGAGGCATTATCATACATGGACCATTTCCGTCATATATATTGTGCGGCATCCGTTGTATAGCAGTAGAGCGTTGGATTTGGAATCGAAGGGTCCCAGGTTCGATACTCGATCAGGGCACGTATGTAGTGTCCTTGAACAAGGGAACTTGTGGAAGTTGTGATAGCATGTTCGCTTCAGGTGCGAAAGACCCCGAGTTCACGCCCAGCTGTGGCCGTTACGATTGTGCCCTTAAGCAAGGCATTTTGGTTCCACATTGTCTCTTCTCTCTCCCTCGTGGCGATGAATTCCATCAGGAATGAGGTCTCGAGAGTGTTAATATAAGCTGTAAAAACTTGTTTTGCAATCAAGCTAAAATAAATTTGTATAAACTAAGGACACTCACACACACTGCTTAGTACCGGTTAACCGCTAAGCTACGGCTAAGCCTGTCCATGATAATATGTCTAGATCCACGTAAAGGATTTCACATAAATAGAACATTCATATATAAATTGCCTTAGTAGCTAACAAAATAAGCAATCTCTGTACCAGAAATATCTTTATAATATTGCAGAAGCTCAATTAGTTCTCTCTATATATTTGGTGTTTAATCACTCTTTCTCTGTATTACCGTCCATGCTCGCTTATAAGACGATCTCACATATAAGACGATCTCGCCTATAAGACGATCTTGCATATAAGACGATCTTGCATATAAGACGATCTTGCCTATAAGACGATCTTGCCTATAAGATGATCTCGCCTATAAGACGATCTCGCCTATAAGATGATCTCGCATATAAGACGATCTCGCTTATAAGACAATCTCGCCTATAAGACGATCTTGCATATAAGGCGATCTCGCCTATAAGACGATCTTGCCTATAAGACGATCTTGCCTATAAGACGATCTTGCATATAAGACGATCTCGCCTATAAGATGATCTCGCCTATAAGACGATCTCGCCTATAAGACGATCTCGCATATAAGACGATCTCGCTTATAAGACAATCTCGCCTATAAGACGATCTTGCATATAAGGCGATCTCGCCTATAAGATGATCTCGCCTATAAGACGATCTTGCATATAAGACGATCTTGCATATAAGACGATCTCGCCTATAAGATGATCTTGCATATAAGACGATCTCACCTATAAGACGATCTCGCCTATAAGACGATCTCGCCTATAAGACGATCTTGCCTATAAGACAATCTCGCCTATAAGATGATCTCGCCTATAAGACGATCTTGCATATAAGACGATCTTGCATATAAGACGATCTCGCCTATAAGATGATCTTGCATATAAGACGATCTCACCTATAAGACGATCTCGCCTATAAGACGATCTCGCCTATAAGACGATCTTGCCTATAAGACAATCTCGCCTATAAGACGATCTTGCATATAAGACGATCTTGCATATAAGATGATCTCGCCTATAAGACGATCTTGCCTATAAGACAATCCCACCTATAAGACAATCTTGCATATAAGACGATCTTGCATATAAGACGATCTCGCCTATAAGATGATCTCGCCTATAAGACGATCTCGCCTATAAGACGATCTCGCCTATAAGACGATCTCGCATATAAGACGATCTCGCTTATAAGACAATCTCGCCTATAAGACGATCTTGCATATAAGGTGATCTCGCCTATAAGCCGATCTCGCCTATAAGACGATCTTGCATATAAGACGATCTCGCCTATAAGATGATCTTGCATATAAGACAATCTCACCTATAAGACGATCTTGCCTATAAGACAATCTCGCCTATAAGACGATCTTGCATATAAGACGATCTTGCATATAAGACGATCTCGCCTATAAGACGATCTTGCCTATAAGACGATCTTGCATATAAGATGATCTTGCCTATAAGACGATCTTGCCTATAAGACAATCTCGCCTATAAGACGATCCCGCCTATAAGACGATCTTGCATATAAGATGATCGTGCCTATAAGACGATCTTGCCTATAAGACAATCTCACCTATAAGACGATCTTGCATATAAGATGATCTTGCCTATAAGACGATCTTGCCTATAAGACGATCTTGCATATAAGATGATCTTGCCTATAAGACAATCTCGCCTATAAGATGATCTTGCCTATAAGACGATCTTGCCTATAAGACAATCTCGCCTATAAGACGATCCCGCCTATAAGACGATCTTGCATATAAGATGATCTTGCCTATAAGACGATCTTGCCTATAAGACAATCTCGCCTATAAGATGATCTTGCATATAAGATGATCTTGCCTATAAGACGATCTTGCCTATAAGACGATCTTGCATATAAGATGATCTTGCCTATAAGACAATCTCGCCTATAAGACGATCTTGCATATAAGATGATCTTGCCTATAAGACAATCTCGCCTATAAGATGATCTTGCATATAAGATGATCTTGCCTATAAGACGATCTTGCCTATAAGACAATCTCGCCTATAAGACGATCTTGCATATAAGATGATCTTGCCTATAAGACGATCTTGCCTATAAGACAATCTCGCCTATAAGACAATCTTGCATATAAGATGATCTTGCATATAAGACGATCTTGCCTATAAGACGATCTTGCATATAAGATGATCTTGCCTATAAGACGTCTTGCCTCTAAGACAATCTCGCCTATAAGACGATCCCGCCTATAAGACGATCCCGCCTATAAGACGATCTTGCCTATAAGACGATCCCGCCTATAAGACGATCTCGCATATAAGACGATCTTGCATATAAGACGATCCCGCCTATAAGACGATCTTGCATATAAGATGATCTTGCCTATAAGACGATCTTGCCTATAAGACGATCCCGCCTATAAGATGATCTTGCATATAAGACGATCTTGCATATAAGACGATCTTGCCTATAAGACGATCCCGCCTATAAGACGATCTTGCATATAAGACGATCTTGCCTATAAGACGATCTTGCCTATAAGATGATCTTGCCTATAAGATGATCTTGCCTATAAGACGATCTTGCATATAAGACGATCTTGCTTATAAGACGATCTTGCATATAAGACGATCCCGCCTATAAGACGATCTTGCATATAAGATGATCTTGCCTATAAGATGATCTTGCCTATAAGACGATCTTGCATATAAGATGATCTTGCCTATAAGACGATCTCGCATATAAGACGATCTCGTCTATAAGATGATCTCACATATAAGACGATCTTGCCTATAAGACAATATTGCCTATAAGACGATCTCGAATATAAGACGATCTCGCATATAAGATGATCTCACCTATAAGGCGATCTCGCATATAAGACGATCTCGCATATAAGACGATCTTGCATATAAGACGATCTCGCATATAAGACGATCTTGCCTATAAGACGATCTTGCCTGTAAGACAATCTCGCATATAAGACGATCTCGCCTATAAGACAATCTCGCATATAAGACAACCCCCCCCCAACTTTGGTCCTGAAATCTGTGGTGTTTGGCATGCACTTGCATATAAAACGAGTTGATAAAATGGACACCAGACACAAGTATAAATTGCAAGTTCATTTTTTTTAAGCACTACCGTGACTTATAAGGCGGGAAGCCACTTTGAGGCCATAATCTTGTGGTAAAAATCTTGTTTTATAGGCGAGTATGTACGGTGGTACTTTTATATGTTTGTGAACGAGTGGCCTAATACAAGGACAGTGTGTGCTGCGTCAGACATGTTACTATATGTTATCAGTGTGAGCAATAGGCAAGTGTCAATGACCGGACAATCTGATCCACTTTTCCTTTGTCTTCGTGAAATGGCGGCAAACTCGGCGTTGTAAACAAAGCAATATATTTTGTATGCGTTTTGCAACACCTATGGCCTATTCCAACACACTCCGGTTATGGATGTTTAGGCAACAAGATAAATGGAAATAATAATTAATGATACAAGGTATACTCAGAAATCCAGAAGATTGCAGATAGAAAATTTCTGCCTCCAAGAAAAAGATGGCGAAGTTCCCGGATGAAGCCACACACGTGACAAGGACGACTGTGATTGGTTAACATCAGGCTTCTGTAGTGCGCGTTATGCAAAATGACCTCCTCGCTAAAAACCGGTGTCCGGCTAAGCGTATATACTGACACCCTGTGCGAACTGTAGTTACTACACTTTAAGCATTGTAGAAATTATAATATTATTGTAAATTGCATTTTTCCATTTCCCCTTTCAGAGTGCATTGCTTGTCCAGTTTCTGCCCACCTTACTGCTGTGGACTTTCACTGCCCTTCTACCCAATATCGTGTACTACTCCGACCAGTATGTTGGTCACTGGACGAGGTAAGTATGTCATCTATATCTGTTTAACCCTGATCTAATGTCCGTGTGTCACACTTGTTATATGCTATATCTGTTTAACCCTGATCTAATGTCCGTGTGTCACACTTGTTATATGCTGTATCTGTTTAACCCTGATCTAATGTCCGTGTGTCACACTTGTTATATGCTGTATCTGTTTAACCCTGATCTAATGTACGTGTGTCACACTTGTTATATGCTGTATCTGTTTAACCCTGATCTAATGTCCATGTGTCACACTTGTTATATGCTGTATCTGTTTAACCCTGATCTAATGTCCATGTGTCACACTTGTTATATGCTGTATCTGTTTAACCCTGATCTAATGTACGTGTGTCACACTTGTTATATGCTGTATCTGTTTAACCCTGATCTAATGTCCATGTGTCACACTTGTTATATGCTGTATCTGTTTAACCCTGATCTAATGTCCATGTGTCACACTTGTTATATGCTGTATCTGTTTAACCCTGATCTAATGTACGTGTGTCACACTTGTTATATGCTGTATCTGTTTAACCCTGATCTAATGTCCATGTGTCACACTTGTTATATGCTGTATCTGTTTAACCCTGATCTAATGTCCATGTGTCACACTTGTTATATGCTGTATCTGTTTAACCCTGATCTAATGTACGTGTGTCACACTTGTTATATGCTGTATCTGTTTAACCCTGATCTAATGTCCATGTGTCACACTTGTTATATGCTGTATCTGTTTAACCCTGATCTAATGTCCGTGTGTCACACTTGTTATATGCTATATCTGTTTAACCCTGATCTAATGTCACACTTGTTATATGCTGTATCTGTTTAACCCTGATCTAATGTCCATGTGTCACACTTGTTATATGCTGTATCTGTTTAACCCTGATCTAATGTCCGTGTGTCACACTTGTTATATGCTGTATCTGTTTAACCCTGATCTAATGTCACACTTGTTATATGCTATATCTGTTTAACCCTGATCTAATGTCACACTTGTTATATGCTGTATCTGTTTAACCCTGATCTAATGTCCGTGTGTCACACTTGTTATATGCTGTATCTGTTTAACCCTGATCTAATGTCACACTTGTTATATGCTGTATCTGTTTAACCCTGATCTAATGTCCATGTGTCACACTTGTTATATGCTGTATCTGTTTAACCCTGATCTAATGTACGTGTGTCACACTTGTTATATGCTGTATCTGTTTAACCCTGATCTAATGTCCATGTGTCACACTTGTTATATGCTGTATCTGTTTAACCCTGATCTAATGTACATGTGTCACACTTGTTATATGCTGTATCTGTTTAACCCTGATCTAATGTCCTTGTGTCACACTTGTTATATGCTGTATCTGTTTAACCCTGATCTAATGTCACACTTGTTATATGCTGTATCTGTTTAACCCTGATCTAATGTCCATTGTGTCACACTTGTTATATGCTGTATCTGTTTAACCCTGATCTAATGTACGTGTGTCACACTTGTTATATGCTGTATCTGTTTAACCCTGATCTAATGTCCGTGTGTCACACTTGTTATATGCTGTATCTGTTTAACCCTGATCTAATGTCCGTGTGTCACACTTGTTATATGCTGTATCTGTTTAACCCTGATCTAATGTCACACTTGTTATATGCTGTATCTGTTTAACCCTGATCTAATGTCACACTTGTTATATGCTGTATCTGTTTAACCCTGATCTAATGTCACACTTGTTATATGCTGTATCTGTTTAACCCTGATCTAATGTCACACTTGTTATATGCTATATCTGTTTAACCCCTGTTCTGATGTTCATATGTCCGTCCATCACACTTGGATAAACATATATAACATGGACAGCCGTCACACTTGGATAAACATATATAACATGGACAACCGTCACACTTGGGTAAACATATATAACATGGACAACTGTCACACTTGGGTAAACATATATAACATGGACAACTGTCACACTTGGGTAAACATATATAACATGGAGAAGTGTGACACTTGGATAAACATATATAACATGGACAACCGTCACACTTGGATAAACATATACAACATGGACAACCGTCACACTTGGATAAACAGATATAACATGGACAACCGTCACACTTGGATAAACATATACAACATGGACAGCCGTCACACTTGGGTAAACATATACAACATGGACAACCGTCACACTTGGATAAACATATATAACATGGACAACCGTCACACTTGGATAAACATATATAACATGGACAACCGTCACACTTGGGTAAACATATACAACATGGACAACCGTCACACTTGGATAAACATATATAACATGGACAACTGTCACACTTGGATAAACAGATATAACATGGACAACCGTCACACTTGGATAAACATATACAACATGGACAACTGTCACACTTGGATAAACAGATATAACATGGACAACCGTCACACTTGGATAAACAGATATAACATGGACAACCGTCACACTTGGATAAACAGATATAACATGGACAACCGTCACACTTGGATAAACATATATAACATGGACAAGTGTGACAAAAATCTCTATTTGATAATAATTGAAGTGAAGCCAGCAAGAGTGACTTGTGACTTTTCTTCGTATTTTTTGTTTTGTGTTGTAGTAAATTTCATGTGTAAAAATGTACGCATTTACTTGATTTCAGGAGTTCGGAGCACCATGCGGTCATGCAGAAGTCGTTTATATTTCTCCTACTGATGGTTCTTATTCTACCGTCTCTCGGCTTAACCAGGTACCTGTTATATACGCATAAATAACCAGAACTTAATGTCAACTTCTATATGATATAAAGTCAAACCTGTCTTAAGCAGCCAGCCAAGGGAATCACAGGAAGTGGCTGCTTAGCACAGGTGGCTGCTTAATAGAGGTCAAATGTATAATAAAACAACATATTGGAAATCTGGAAACTGGCTGCTTAATACAGGTTGGATGCTTAATGAAGGTGACCACTAACACAGGTTTCACTGTATGGCCATAATGCGAGTGTTGATATTAATAATATAATGCCTGCATTCAAATTACATGTGTTTTGTTATGGGAAAACTGTAATATGAAAATATAATAATAATAAAATATAAATTATTTTTATTATAGAGACATCTGTTGCAAATTAAATTTGCATATTTAATTAATACATTATTATAATTATTTTGATTAATGGAAGAGCTTTTTAATATTTATTTTGTATAACTTGTAATAATGTTATTGTTTTTTCAGCGCCAAAGCACTGTTTGATATTTTTGTACTGGATAAAGACAAGGGCATAAATTGGAAGTATGTTGGTGTATTATTTTAGCTCGATTACGAAACAAGTTCTTACAACTTATATTAATCACTCCCGAGACCTCATTCCTCATGGAATCCATCGCCACGAGGGAGAAGAGGTAACATGGAATTTAAATGCCCTGCCTAAGGGCATAATCGTAACAGCTCCAGCGGTCTCGAACTCCGGGCCTTTTGCACCTGAGCGAACGCGCTACCACTGCGCTATCATGACTTCTGGAAGTATGTTGTATTAAGTCTTCTGTTTAATCATGATCTAACGTTTGTATTTGACATCTGTATACATTATCACGGTCTAACATTGCCATTCCACATCTGTATGTTACTGTATGTATTATCATGTTCTAACAACATTGCCATTCAGAACCTATATGTAGGATCACGTTCTAACTTTGCCATTTGATATTGAGTATCATGTTCTAACATTGCCATTCGAAATATGCATCTACGATATCATGTTCTAACATTGCCATTCGACATATGCATATACGATATCATGTTCTAACATGACATGACATAGCATTACATTGCGACCTTTCAAATTGTTGCTTCAGGACATGAAAGAATGTTTTGATCTTGCGGTTATAACATTGCGTAATTTGATAAAAATGCAGGGCATTTAGTTTCAATAAAGAAGGTGTTGAGGATTGACACATGAGAGTGACATGCTTGTTTATCTATGTTCTAGTTGTATGTTTCTGGCGGGAAATGGTGCATTTTTTGTCAACTACATCATCACATCAGCATTTATTGGCACGGCGCTGGAGTTGCTGAGATTTTCCGAGCTCTTCATTTATGGACTGAAGCTTCTAATGGCCAGATCATCAGCAGAAAGAACTTCTGTAAGAAAGGCAAGTATAGTGAAATACCGTAATTGTGTATGTATAATGGTGAGGTCCCACTGCCGTTCAGATCGACTCGATCAAGTGATCGGGGCTGGTCTGGCTTGCTCGGCAGGAGTGGTCAGGTTGGTCTATCTTGCTCGGTTTTCTACCCGAAAAGTTTTGACATCAAAAACAAAACAAAATTGAGTGGGGATTAACAAGCCGAATGCTCGAGAAGCCATCGGGAAATTATCTGGTATTGGTCAAGTAGGGTTCGAGTCGAGAAATGATCGTGTAGAGATCTAGTTTGTTGAGGGGGGGAATTACGGATCAGTACCCGATCATTGGACCGCTACTCGAGTAATACACGATCGATGTTGTCGGGTCGAGCTCGGGTAGAGGATGAGGTAGTTGAGTAGAGATTGTGTATGGGTCGGGATTATCAAGTAGAATTCGGAGTGGTTGTCGGGTGGAAGTTGTGCATGGTCATGTGGGGGTCGTGTACCATCGAGTAGCGGTCAGGAAGAAGTTGTGTACAAGCCTCATCAAGCAGTTGGTCGAACTTGGTCGGGGAATTTGTGCGATTGGGACTATCAAGTTGCTCTGATCGGCAGTGGGAACGGGCCATAAGATGTAGTTTTTATTATCATCCAAACGTCTGCTACATCTTACGCTTTAGTTTAGTCACTTTAATTCAAGATTTACTCAACCTTCTAATACATGTCAAACATGCTTATTTATTGGTCTTATACCCCCAAACTCAGTATCATGATTTTGTAATGCTTACAAATCACAAAATGTACAGTTTTTTGCATTTCGTCTTTTCCTGTTTCACAAGTTTTGGTCAATTTCTTTGCTCCAAAATCAGGTGCGTTTTATGCATGAAATGGTTTGTTTCCCTGGAATGTAACTGCGTCTTATACTCCCTAGCGACATATATGCAAAGGATTACGGTACATTGGGCAGTGTTAGCTCAATTTGCATTATTGTAAATGTTTTCCGGATAATATTGAATTGAATGTCAAAGTATTGTAGGATTTTTTCTAGAACGGAATGGCAGGACACGATACCCTGTCATTTTTAGCCCCACCTTTTTGCCCATTAGCTCCGCCCACTTACCTTTAAAAAAAAACATTACATTTTTTTAATATAAACTTCAACAGGTGCCTTCGGGCACATACATAGCTTAGAACTTGTCCGCCCTTTTCACCAACATGTACTGCCTTACAGCCTCTTTGATCAATCACCATAATTTAGCAACATTTTCTAGAGGATAACCCCAAAATACCCCCTCCCGCACCTCATTGTGGCTCAAAATGCACCCTGCTCATATTCTGACCCACCCTGCCCCATTTTCTGACCCACCCAGCCCTTTTTCCACTCTAGAACAAACCCTATATTGTTTAAATTGGGTTTAGGATATGATTGTGTAAATGAAACATTAATTGTTTAATCTTACTGTCTTTCTTTTCATTTTCTTGGAATTGTTTTTTGTTTCATCAAGCACTGTACAGAAAATAACATTGTATATACGAGGGGTCAGGAAGTACCGACAGTAATGTCATAGTTTATAAAATAACGTAAACGTTAAATTTTGCTAATATGTGCTTTACATGTATTTAGCTTGTAACCAATGAATGAAGGCAATAAAATGTTTTTTGAAATGTATGCTGTCATGGTACATGCTGCCATGGTAATATGACATCATTCTATACCCACTAAGAGTTCACTTGACGACATTTACCTAAATTGTACGCTATATGTAAGTAAGACTATATGTAAGCCTGACATGTGTATGCATACAATTGTTATTGTTATATTTCGGGTTTTACGCCTGCATCAGCACCATTTTGGGCTATATCGCCAGCGGGCAATTTACCTAACAACACCTTTCCTGGGCAGGCTCCAGAGGTTAACCAGTACTTGGGTGCACCAACATCCGTAACAAACTGCCAACTTTTTCATATAAATGAGACACGGGCTGAGCGGGGCTCGAACCCGTGACCATCAGTGATGATAGGTTACAGTGGTATACAAGTCAGCGACCTTAACCACTCGACCACGGAGGCGGACTGTATGCATACAATGAATTATTTGAATGGTATGAGTGTAGGACAAAGAAATTGTCTTCCACAATAATATTGCATTATAGCAAATCTTGTTACAGATCAAATAGCATATGTTGTCTAGCAACTGTCAAAAAACCTGGAGATGTTACCATGGCAACTTTTAGATGTTGAGATTTTAGAAAAGTCAATGTCACATTTCATATTGTTGAAATGCACCTGTTGCCAAGCAACTAAATAACAGATTCATTAGCATTATTGTGAGAACTTCCTGAGACCTTCCCCTCATATGTAACCAACTGCAATTATTTGAGAATGTTAAAGCCATTTTACGAATGTGGCTGTCATTGAGGGGATAAGTATAGAAGAGTAATATATTGTAAGACATAGAAAAGTCAGCAGCT
Organism: Archivesica marissinica; assembly: GCA_014843695.1. Classification (NCBI taxonomy): domain Eukaryota; kingdom Metazoa; phylum Mollusca; class Bivalvia; order Venerida; family Vesicomyidae; genus Archivesica; species Archivesica marissinica. Next base: position 18,101,381 of record CM026404.1, on the reverse strand, counting down.
TCATGGAGGTTGTTATTTACAAATATTCTACTGAGGATTTGTAACTAAATGAAAACAACACTGTTTCTTCAACAACTGAAAACTTTGTCCAGAGCTTGTATACAGTCAAACCTGTGTTAGTGGTCAACTCTATACAGTCAAACCTGTGTTAGTGGTCAACTCTATACAGTCAAACCTGTGTTAGTGGTCAACTCTATACAGTCAAACCTGTGTTAGTGGTCAACTCTATACAGTCAAACCTGTGTTAGTGGTCAACTCTATACAGTCAAACCTGTGTTAGTGGTCAACTCTATACAGTCAAACCTGTGTTAGTGGTCAACTCTATACAGTCAAACCTGTGTTAGTGGTCAACTCTATACAGTCAAACCTGTGTTAGTGGTCAACTCTATACAGTCAAACCTGTGTTAGTGGTCAACTCTATACAGTCAAACCTGTTTAGTGGTCAACTCTATACAGTCAAACCTGTGTTAGTGGTCAACTCTATACAGTCAAACCTGTGTTAGTGGTCAACTCTATACAGTCAAACCTGTGTTAGTGGTCAACTCTATACAGTCAAACCTGTGTTAGTGGTCAACTCTATACAGTCAAACCTGTGTTAGTGGTCAACTCTATACAGTCAAACCTGTGTTAGTGGTCAACTCTATACAGTCAAACCTGTGTTAGTGGTCAACTCTATACAGTCAAACCTGTGTTAGTGGTCAACTCTATACAGTCAAACCTGTGTTAGTGGTCAACTCTATACAGTCAAACCTGTGTTAGTGGTCAACTCTATACGTCAACCTGTGTTAGTGGTCAACTCTATACAGTCAAACCTGTGTTAGTGGTCAACTCTATACAGTCAAACCTGTGTTAGTGGTCAACTCTATACAGTCAAACCTGTGTTAGGTCAACTCTATACAGTCAAACCTGTGTTAGTGGTCAACTCTATACAGTCAAACCTGTGTTAGTGGTCAACTCTATACAGTCAAACCTGTGTTAGTGGTCAACTCTATACAGTCAAACCTGTGTTAGTGGTCAACTCTATACAGTCAAACCTGTGTTAGTGGTCAACTCTATACAGTCAAACCTGTGTTAGTGGTCAACTCTATACAGTCAAACCTGTGTTAGTGGTCAACTCTATACAGTCAAACCTGTGTTAGTGGTCAACTCTATACAGTCAAACCTGTGTTAGTGGTCAACTCTATACATGTATACCAAGTACATGGGAATGATCAGAGCTTGTATATACCATACCAAGTATAGAGCTTGTATATACCATACCAAGTATAGAGCTTGTATATACCATACCAAGTATAGAGCTTGTATATACCATACCAAGTATAGAGCTTGTATATACCATACCAAGTATAGAGCTTGTATATACCATACCAAGTATAGAGCTTGTATATACCATACCAAGTATAGAGCTTGTATATACCATACCAAGTATAGAGCTTGTATATACCATACCAAGTATAGAGCTTGTATATACCATACCAAGTATAGAGCTTGTATATACCATACCAAGTATAGAGCTTGTATATACCATACCAAGTATAGAGCTTGTATATACCATACCAAGTATAGAGCTTGTATATACCATACCAAGTATAGAGCTTGTATATACCATACCAAGTATAGAGCTTGTATATACCATACCAAGTATAGAGCTTGTATATACCATACCAAGTATAGAGCTTGTATATACCATACCAAGTATAGAGCTTGTATATACCATACCAAGTATAGAGCTTGTATATACCATACCAAGTATAGAGCTTGTATATACCATACCAAGTATAGAGCTTGTATATACCATACCAAGTATAGAGCTTGTATATACCATACCAAGTATAGAGCTTGTATATACCATACCAAGTATAGAGCTTGTATATACCATACCAAGTATAGAGCTTGTATATACCATACCAAGTATAGAGCTTGTATATACCATACCAAGTATAGAGCTTGTATATACCATACCAAGTATAGAGCTTGTATATACCATACCAAGTATAGAGCTTTTATATACCATACCAAGTATAGAGCTTGTATATACCATACCAAGTATAGAGCTTGTATATACCAAGTACACCGGCAGTATACTTACAGACAGATCTGTCGTCCAGTGGTAACACGCTGGACTGGTAATCCAGGGATCGCAGGTTCGATTCCCTGTCTGACCCTAATAAAATTAACAGTCATTCAGATGGGACGTTAAACCGAGGTCTCGTGTCGGTGCTGTACACCGTGCGCGTAAAAGAACCAGAGGAGACTCTGGAATGGGTCTATATCATTGCACTATCCTCCAAAAATCTAAAATGACTAATCTCTTCAGGAGACGTCGCTCATATGAGCAACTGGTAGCGACGATAAATAAACATAAAACACACACACTGAGTATACTTGGATCAATGGGCTCTATACACTCCCCGTATAGGCAACAATATTCTGCATTGATTGGTTCACTTAATTACTAGTTTCTCTTGTCTTTACAGAATGTACTGTGGGAGTTCCAGTATGGGAACGAGTATGCCTGGTTCCTCTGTGTGTTCGCCATACTTATGTCATATTGTCTGTCATGTCCACTCATTATGCCATTTGGTAAGTATGCCTGGTTCCTCTGTGTGTTCGCCATACTTATGTCATATTGTCTGTCATGTCCACTCATTATGCCATTTGGTAAGTATGCCTGGTTCCTGTGTGTGTTTGCCATACTTATGTCATATTGTCTCTCATGTCCACTCATTATGCCATTTGGTATGTATGCCTGGTTCCTGTGTGTGTTTGCCATACTTATGTCATATTGTCTCTCATGTCCACTCATTATGCCATTTGGTAAGTAGGCCAGGTTCCTCTGTGTGTTTGCCATACTTATTGTCATGTCTGGAAAACAGCTTAGCTGTTTGATTAAAGTTTAAACGTTATTTATTAACGATTGCAAAGCAAGTTTTAACAACTTATATTAATCACTCTAGTTGGCGCTGATGAAATCGTAAATGTGGTCATTCGTGTGGGAAGAAACCAGAGTACCCGGAGAAAACCCACCTGTCCAATCTCGAACCTGGGTTGCATTGCCTGTTTGATTGACCCAACAGTTTTGTGGAATTCGCAGAATTGGCAATAAAGGCAACAGAGGGTGGGATTTGGGAAAGCTCCGGCAGCAGGTGGAGCCAAAAAGTGCAGGGCACTGCCTCCGACATTCCGCCATGAATGCAACACTATGCAGCCAACCTATGCCCTGCAGCAAGGCTCACACGGTCACATGGCATCTTTCTCTACCACTTATATGACCATATCTGATATTGCTGCTCTAAATCGAGAATCGAACAAGAAAATATTTATATAGTGAAACCCCTCTAAACCGAATAGCCACCGGACCAGTTGTAAAGTTCGGTTTGGAGGCGTTTACGGTTTAGTAGGATTTTCATGGTGGGGTAGATTTCTCATAAATTAACAATTCAAGTGTGCACTGTTTAGAAGAAGGCTGATACATGTTTATAGTTTGGAAGTTAGTAAAGAACTGATTAATTGTAAGTGTACAACACAATATTCTGAAAATAAATAGCTTACAGTTGAAAATACATGTATTTTTCGGTATTCGGAAAAGAGAGGTTTCGATTTACAGAGGTTGTTTTACAAAGAACAAAGAAGAAACAATTTCGGGACCAAGAAATGTGTTCAGTTTGGAGAGAATTCCAGTTTAGAGCGAGTCTGGTTGACACTTACTTTGTTATTTGTCCGAGCATCATTTTGTATTTATTACATGATTGATTTATTTGCAGGTTTAGTGTACATGGTATTCAAGCATGTAGTGGACAGATATAACCTGTATTTCGCCTACAAGCCATCGCGTATCAGCCCCAACATACATTGGACGGCAGTCAACTTCGTCATTGTCTCCGTCATCTTTCTACAGGTCAACTTTGTATTCTTCGCTGTCATAAGAGGAAGTGAGTATTGCTCTCTATGCTAACGGAGGAAATTAGTAGGTCATTTAGTTTATACAAATTTATTTTAGCTCAATTGCGAAACAAGTTCTTTTAACTTATATTAATCACTCTCGAGACATCATTCCTGATGGAATCCATCGCCATGAAGGAGAGAGAAGAGGCAATGTGGAATTTAAATACCTTGCCTAAGGGCACAATCGTAACGGCTCCAGTGGGGCTCGAACTCCAGACCTTTCACACCTGAAGCGAACGCGCATCCACTGAGCTATCACGACTTCCATTTGCAAGGCTTATTTGCAAGGTCATTTGCAAGGCTTATTTGCAAGGTCATTTGCAAGGCTTATTTGCAAGGTCATTTGCAAGGCTTATTTGCAAGGTCATTTGCAAGGCTTATTTGCAAGGTCATTTGCAAGGCTTATTTGCAAGGTCATTTGCAAGACTTATTTGCAAGGTCATTTGCAAGGCTTATTTGCAAGGTCATTTGCAAGGCTTATTTGCAAGGTCATTTGCAAGGCTTATTTGCAAGGTCATTTGCAAGGCTTATGGGAACAATAACATTATTTTTTTTAAAAACCATTTCATCAATTAATTTGAACAATTTTCATTTTCAACATGTTTCATTTACACCCACCACACAATGTTCACATATCCATTCTTTGATTCTACCACCCACCCCAATGATAGGTACACCCAACACGCTTCATTCACACCCACCACACAATGTTCACAGATCCATTCTTTGATTCAACCACCCACCCCAATGATAGGTACACCCAACACGCTTCATTTACACCCACCACACAATGTTCACAGATCCATTCTTTGATTCTACCACCCACCCCAATGATAGGTACACCCAACACGCTTCATTTACACCCACCACACAATGTTCACAGATCCATTCTTTGATTCAACCACCCACCCCAATGATAGGTACACCCAACACGCTTCATTTACACCCACCACACAATGTTCACAGATCCATTCTTTGATTCTACCACCCTCCCCAATGATAGGCACACCCAACACGCTCATTCACACCCACCACACAATGTTCACAGATCCATTCTTTATTCACCACCCCCCCATGATGGCCACCAACCCTTCATTACACCCACCACACAATGTTCACAGATCCTCTTTGATTCACACCCTCCCCAATGTGGGCGCACCCAACACCTTCATTACCCCACCACACAATGTTCACAGATCCATTCTTTGATTCTACCACCCTCCCCATGATAGGCACACCCAACATGCTTCATTTACACCCACCACACAATGTTCACAGATCCATTCTTTGATTCTACCACCCTCCCCAATGATAGGCGCACCCAACATGCTTCATTCACACCCACCACACAATGTTCACAGATCCATTCTTTGGTTCTATCATCCACTCCAATGATGGATCCATCGCCACGAGGGAGAGAGAAGAGGCAACATGGAATTTAAATGCCTTACTTGACTAAGCGCACAATCGTAACGGCTCCAGCAGGGCTCGAACTCTGGGCCTTTTGAACTTGAAGCTAACGCGACTGCACTATCACGACTTCCACAAGCACATTGTATGTCACATTAGTATATTAATCCAACCCAACTCTGAAACATCAAAGTTTGCAGTAGGTCTGTCAGGGTGCAAATATTGACAACTGGTGAATGTACAGTCGCAATGTAAAATTTACTTTGGTTTAAAACAGTATTTATTGTAAGACATAAATCATATATAACTACATTTATAATACAATGTACATAATGCAAAGGATCAAGTAGGAAGTTGGAATACTAATCAAATTTACTTTGAAATTCATTTTAAATCTAACTGAAAAGTATTGCCAGTTAAAACAAACACTAGAAAGTATAATATGCAAACCTTGCTGTACACAGTCCGTAGATGTTGGCATAAATAAATAAACAAACCGGATGTAGATTTTACCAATAGTAGAATCATTGTACAGTTTGGCGTCAATCCGAGTGGCAATACCATGGTCGCTCGCTTCTCACCAATGCAACCCAGGTTTGATCCTCTGACTGGGAAGTATGCGAGATGGTATGGTGGTCGCTAGATCAGACAAGTGGGTTTTCTACAGGTACTCCGGTTTCCTCCCACACGAATGACCACATCCGCGCCAACGAGGGTGATTAACATAAGTTGCTAATGCTTGTTTCGCAATAATTATAGAATAAATAAAGTTTAAATACCATGGTTATGGTAAATCTATCCCATAATTCTCATTGTTTCCAGTCTGAATCATATTTATGTCGGCAAACAAGTGAGTTGGTCGCTAAAGGGTATAAAAAGCTTGTGACCCAAATTGGATCACATTACATTCTGCCGAGTTCCAACGGAACGAAAATTGTAAACAGCTGTTCCGTAGTCGTGACTTAGACACATCGTCGCCTGGTCCCCCATCCATGTAACTGTTGAATGTATTCTTTATTTCAGGTTCCGATCAGCCTATATCCATATTCTCCATTGTTGTGTTATTTTTTACGTTCCTAACCTTCTTTGGTCGGATCTGTTTCGGCTGCTTCTCATCCTTCAGTCCATTTAAAGGCAACAAATACAAGGTAAGTTGGTGGTTACCATTTAAAGGCAACACATACAAGGTAAGTTGATGGTCACCATTTAAAGGCAACAAATACAAGGTAAGTTGATGGTTACCATTTAAAGGCAACAAATACAAGGTAAGTTGGTGGTTACCATTTAAAGGCAACACATACAAGGTAAGTTGATGGTTACCATTTAAAGGCATCAAATACAAGGTAAGTTGGTGGTTACCATTTAAAGGCAACACATACAAGGTAAGTTGGTGGTTACCATTTAAAGGCAACACATACAAGGTAAGTTGGTGGTTACCATTTAAAGGCAACAAATACAAGGTACGTTGGTGGTTACCATTTAAAGGCAACACATACAAGGTACGTTGGTGGTTACCATTTAAAGGCAACACATACAAGGTAAGTTGGTGGTTACCATTTAAAGGCAACAAATACAAGGTAAGTTGATGGACGTTCTAGCTTTCCAACAGATCTGGGTTAATCTGTCTGCACTTTCTAGCATTTTTTTCTTGAACAACCACAATGCACCTTGGTGATCATAGTTGAAAAGAATTGTTGTGTGTTTTACGTTTATTTATCGTCGCTACCGGTTGCCCATATGAGCGACGCCTCCTGAAGAGATTAGTCATTTTGGAGGATAGTGCAATGATACAGACAGAGACCCATTCCAGAGTCTCCTCAGGTTCTTTTACTTTACGGTGTAAAGCACCAACACGAGACCTCGGTTTAAAGTCCCATGTTAATTTTATTATGGCTAGACGGGGGATTGAACCCATTCGAAATCATTAAGCAAAAATGTGACGGAAAACATTGCAAAAAAGTGACTGTAAACCTTGTTTTTAAGCTTAAAACAACGTTTTCAGAGTATAAAATTGTTGTTTGGTTTCGTGTACAGAGTATATAGATTCAGCTAGAATCGATATTCTCCAAGCCGCAACATATCATAATTGCATCATGTATATATGTGCATGTTACATTGTACTCTGTGTCTGTGCCATATATATATGGTTGCTTGTATGATTGAGCTGTGGTTAGCTCGAGACCAAACAGTTAGACACAATCAGGGCTGTATGTATGCTTCATTGATTGGTGGCAAGAATGCTTCTGAATAACCGTGTTTCATTTATATGAAAAAGTTGGCAGTTTCTTACAGAGGTTGGTGCACCCAAGTACTGGTTAACCGCTGGAGCCTGCCCAGGAAAGGTGTTGTTAGGTAAACTGTCCGCCGGTGATATAGCCCAAAATGGTGCTGATGCAGGCGTAAAACCCGAAATATAACATAACATATAACGCTTCTGAATAATGAGAAATCTGTATAATGCATGCCAGGCTATATTATATGTCTTCATTATTTAAGAAGTTAATCTGCGATATACCACGGTTGATACTTATTATTTCGATTCTAACACGACTTACTTCTAATAATTTTATAAAGGAGTATTTTATTCAAATGCCGCTGCATTTGGCTTTCGAAATTTCCTCCCGCAATGACGTTAATTTTTATGGAAAATATCAATCTAGTGCATAAATGAACAAAAGTTGTAACTGATCAATAATTTTGTCAAATAAAGCTGTACAGAATAGTAACTGATACGTTACTTAACAGAAAAACAAGATGGACAAGAGATTATCTGATTCTAAAAATAGCTCACTTCCGTGAATTCCAACGGTATTTTTTACAAACATCACGTGACTTTCATTCATAAAACTTTACACGCATTGTATAAATGACGTAGCCAAAACACAGTGCGCGTGCAGCATAGTTCAAGGTAGGTATATTGCAGAATAACTCGAGATTGATTTTACTCTACACGTATGTATGTTATTAGCTGGGTCGTGTTAGAATATAAACTATATTCGCCTGACCTGGCATGTCCTTGCGTATCCAGCATGCATGTATCTTTACTTATCTTCTTACAGCAATTTGGGAATCAGACTCCAGTCAGAAGTGATGATTCTAGCCAGGTAATCATGTTAGCTTCACCGTTTTTTTGTTTTTTTTGTTTTTTTTTATATAAACTTTATTTATTTTACAACGATTGCGAAGCAAGTTTTAACAACTTATATTAATCACTCTCGTTGGCTCGGATGAAAGCGTATATGTGGTCATTCATGTGGGAGGAAACCGGAGAAAACCCACCTGTCCGATCTGGCGACCATCGTACCATCTCACATACTTCCCTGTCCGAGGATCGAACCTGGGTCGCATTGGTGAGAAGCGAGCACGCTAACCACTGCGCTAATCGGACAGCCTTCACCGTTGTTGGAAGACACGATGAATTATTGTCATAGATTAGATTATACAGGGTTCCCTCTGTCTGAATTTTTGTCTGTCACCAATTGAAGAAAAAAATAGAGCCAATTTGAAAAACTTGGAGCCAACTAAGAGCCATATATAGTTCATAGATAAATATTTGAAACCATGTACGGTATTTGACAAAACATGTGCCAAACTTTCTTTTTTTCTCCGCCAATTCACAATATTTGTTTTTTTGTCGCAATTGGCACCATTGGCGACCGACAGTGAGAACCTTGATTAGATCAACGTCGCATGCATCTTCTTCTGTATCAAGATATTAATGTTGGCCAGGGAATCAGCATCTCTTGACATATTTCGTTACACACATTATTCGACCAATCACATTGGAGTCTAAGTATTAAAGTCATATTCCTGTGAAGCGAAAATTATACTTTATGCAAATCTTACAAATCTCCAAATTTTTATACCAGCAAATTTAATACAGACATGTTAAAAGTGGTTTACGCACATTTATTTCTGTGATTTGTTATGGAGATATGGACCTACAAAGAGAAACGAACGGAAGTACACCCAATGGAAACAATTAGCCTGCGATTCATTACTTACTATTACATTCATTATTCAAAGAATATGAAAGAAACGCTGCCCAATACTGTAAATGCACATGCTCGTAACTTCATGTGCGCATGTCAGCTGCATACAATGTATCATTCGTGAGAAAATTCACACGACAATAGATACAAAGCACATATGTTCATCGGGGGGAAATGCTATAGCGATGTAAATGTTTATATATGGTACAAGATAAGCATGCATGCTTTGGTGTGCATTTGAATTTGTCCTCTTGTATTGTCTGTAAGTATTAGGGATGGCAACGAATAGCGATAGCGATTTTGCTATTCGAATAATCGTTCGAGAAGGTATTCGAATTTCGATAGAATTCTAAATCTAAATATCAAAAACTCAAAATCACGCAAACCCTCATAAATGTGCCAAATTAACCTAATTTCTTCCTGTAATTCCATGCAACTAAGACGACGACTCATTCAATTAACACCTGCCATGGATGCGACCACAACATGGTTTATTCACACATCCTGCAGCGATTTCTTTTGTATTGGAAGGTTTTATGATGGTTTCAAAAGAAAACAACGTATCTGATTTTATTTTTACATTTGCAAATATAGTATTTTTCCGATATTCCAGTATTCGGATATTCAGTCGTCCGACAGTTTATTTCATTTTTGCAAATATAATATTTTTCCCGAATATTCGAATACTGGAATATTATTTGAATATTCGGACGTTCGAGCGAATATTCATTGCCATCCCTAGTAAGTATGGAATCTGTGGACTCATTCTACTATTTGTCAATTCCAGCAATTTGTGGCCAGTGTACTGTCCGGGTCTCAAGCGAGCAGAACTAAATCTACCGGAATGTCAACAACCGCCAGTTTGACACAATCTTATGGAACTATGGATACAGCAAGGGAGAGCCAGTCGTATGGAACACTGGAGACCACTCGGGTCTCCATGGAGACGACGCAGGAGGAAGACGAGGATGACGGCATTCAATAACAACACTGATAGACACTCAAACCTGTCTTAAGCAGCCAGCCAAGGGAATCACAAAAAGTGGCTGCTTAGCACAGGTGGCTGCTTAATAGAGGTCAAATGTATAGTAAAGCAGTATATTGGGAATCTTAAAACTGGCTGCTTAATACAGGTTGGCTGCTTAAAAGAGGTGACCACTCACACAGGTTGGACTGTACATATATAGCTGCCTTCCCGACATATAATAATAGCTTAATAAATTAATAAGAAAATTATATTTGGACCAGTTCATTTATCAAAATGTGTAATTTTGTCTAATAATAGTAATATTATTGGCAAAAAGTGCAGATCCTGATGAGAAGGCTCGTCATGAGGGTTGAAGACAAACTAATGTTGTTTAGTGAAATATTACTGGCGAAACATTGGTCAGTGCAGGGTTCATTCTAGGTCAGAATTTTTGGGAGAAGTGCGAAAGCGTGTGATCGCTTCCTTAAATGGTGTTCTTTAATATACTTCTGCAAAATAGGGTTAAAATGCACAGTACAACCATTAAATACAACATTTGAATAGAAGGAGTGCTTTATAATGGGCCTTACTAGACAAAATTTTGTTTGAAAATCGAAAAACGGGGGTTTTTTAGGGAGAAGTGGGGCCCCCAGAGGGTAAAGTCAGGGTCCCTAGGGCGACAATTTCGCCCACATCGCCCTCTAGAATGATCCCTGTCAGTGAAAAATGGATGAAGCATGGGAATGTTGTTAGGGCTGTCAGAGATTGGCATGAATGTTTGTGCAAACCTCTCGGAAGAATACAAATTCTAAGCATACAGCTAAATATTTCATAACCTTTTATATGGATGTACATTTAACCCATTCAACACCAAGTAACTGACATGGACTGGTCCATGATATTCTTAGACCAATAAATTAATAAGGAAATTTACATTTGGACCAGTTCATTTATCAAAATGGGTAATTGTGTCTAAAAATAGTAATATTACTGGCAAAAAATGCAGATCCTGATGAGACGGCTCGTCACGAGCCGGCTCATCTGGATCTACACTTTTTGTAAGCCTATTTAGAGGCCTGTGGTGTTGAAAGGGTTAATGATTGAACTTCTAAATTGTATGAAGGTATCTTAACAAATTCTCATCAAATATATTCAGATTTTTGTTCAGTTCATTTATCATTTTAAATGATAGCATCTAAGGGGCTTATGAGCTTTCTTTTACTAATATATAATTGTGAAAACATCTTTTTGCGTGCGGTGGAATCCAAAACTGTATCACGTATGGATTTCCAACAAGGGCAAAATTATTGAAGGAGCCGACACCGCTCGCTATATGTAGCATATATAGAGAGCTATCGTTAACCCATTTCATTCCGGATACATTTAAAGGCTTTTGCAAACAACATAGATCCAGATCAGCCGCAGCGTGACGCTGCATGCTGATCAGGATCTATGTTGTTTGCTACATAGCCAAGTGTCTTAGCAAGATCATCTGAATAGCAAACAGCATAGAGCCTGATCAGACGGAACGTTGCGTGGTGGCTGATCTGGCTCTATGTTCTTTGCAAATACTGTCAAATGGGTTAAGACTGCTCAATGTAGAAAGAATTTCAAAATCGGACTTCTAATGAAAAAGATATAGCAATTTGAAATATTACAAAATGGCAGTTCATAGATGCGTCCATTTTGAAGCGTGTGACGCCATTTACTCACTTTTGTATTTTTTGTATTGTTAAATTATCAAATAATGCAAAATTGCAAGAGAAATAAGGTAGTGTTATTTTTTTATCTGGAACAAAAGCTAAATATATTTTATATTTGTTCACCTATATAGATTAATACTGCATTGTAAGGTAAATGGCATTGAAAAATGGAGCCATTATGATTGTGCCCTTAGGCAAGGCATTTAAATTCCACATTGCCTCTTCTCTCTCCATCGTGGCGATGGATTCCATCATGAATGAGATCTCGAGAGTAATTAATATAAGTTGTAAGAACTTGTTTCACAATCAAGCTAAAATAAATTTGTATAAACTAATGGCATTGAATTGCGACACAAAGTATTTCAATCGATAAGGAACCAATCAGATTTTAACAATTCTTTCATCATCATAGATGGATTTACAATATCTAATATATCAGATGTACCAATTTATGAGAGTGTCTTTCAGTTTAATGTGTTCAGAGTAAGTCTTTACACAATGTATTTAATGTTTTTAAATATAGTAATTTAAGGACAAAGCAACATTGTATGACTGATGTTAGTATCCATATATCATTGTGCAATACTGTATCTATTTTGTATGTATGCATTGTTAAAAAGTCATAGGGGTGTTGCATATTAAATTAAGTCATGTGTGTTGCATATTAAGTCATAGGTGTGTTGCATATTAAGTAATATGTGTGTGTTGCATATTAAGTCATATATGTGTTGCATATTAAGTAATATGTGTGTTGCATATTAAGTCAGGTGTGTTGCATATTAAGTCATATGTGTGGTGCATATTAAGTCATATGTGTGTTGCATATTAAGTCATAGATGTGTTGCATATTAAGTCATATGTGTGGTGCATATTAAGTCATAGGTGTGTTGCATATTAATTCATATGTGTTGCATATTAAGTCATATGTGTGTTGCATATTAAGTCATATGTGTGGTGCATATTAAGTCATAGGTGTGTTGCATATTAATTCATATGTGTTGCATATTAAGTCATATGTGTGTTGCATATTAAGTCATATGTGTGTTGCATATTAAGTCATGCATGTCAAAATAATATGTGTGTTGCATATTAAGTCATAGGGGTGTTGCATATTAAGTCATAGGGTGTTGCATATTGCATATTAAGTAATATGTGTGTTGCATATTAAGTCATAGGGGTGTTGCATATTAAGTCATATGGTTGCATATTAAGTCATGTGTGTTGCATATTAAGTCATATGTGTGTTGCATATTAAGTCATAGGGGTGTTGCATATTAAGTCATAGGGGTGTTGCATATTAAGTCATAGGGGTGTTGCATATTAAGTCATGTGTGTGTTGCATATTAAGTCATAGGGGTGTTGCATATTAAGTCATAGGGTGTTGCATATAAGTCATAGGGGTGTTGCATATTAAGTCATAGGGGTGTTGCATATTAAAGATCATAGGTGTGTTGCATATTAAAAGTCATATGTGTGTTGTATATTAAAGATCATAGGTGTGTTGCATATTAAAGATCATAGGTGTGTTGCATATTAAGTGATATGTGTGTTGCGCATCAAGGTGGCAATGGGCTGTATGACAATATATGACATCTGTGAAACATGACGGTGTGTTTGGTACACTATGTTAGTGTTGTTTCTCTTGTTGGGATGGGTTTTATGTTGCACCAGCACAATTCTTACAACTCGTAAAGTAAACGTTCAAAACTCTTAGAAACATAAAATCATATTCATGTTAAAATCATTTTCCTGTTCAAAATTACTGTCATAATTTCTAAAAAGATTATTATACATACAAGATACACGTATGGTTATTTCATACCACAATAATAATGAAAAGAGGTTTGGAATTTTGCTATTAAGCGAGCCTTTTGGTGAGATTAATAGCAAAATTCCAAACCAATGTTCAGATACAGTTTGTTGGCTCCGTTGCCGAGTAGTTAAAGTCGCTGATTTGCCCCTCACTGCTGCTGGTTCGAATCCCACTGGGGGATGTTGAATTCTTTAACGTAAGGAGCTATCCAGCTAGTTTGGTGAAGGTCAGTGGTTATACCCGGATGCCTATCCATGCCTGAAATATAATGTACGGCTCGGAGGGGCACCCAGTGTACTGCTCGGAGGGGCACCCAGTGTACGGCTCGGAGGGGCACCCAGTGTACTGCTCGGAGGGGCACCCAGTGTACTGCTCGGAGGGGCACCCAGTGTACTGCTCGGAGGGGCACCCAGTGTACTGCTCGGAGGGGCACCCAGTGTACTGCTCGGAGGGGCACCCAGTGTACTGCTCGGAGGGCACCCAGTGTACTGCTCGGAGGGGCACCCAGTGTACTGCTCGGAGGGGCACCCAGTGTACGGCTCGGAGGGGGCACCCAGTGTACTGCTCAGAGGGGCACCCAGTGTACTGCTCGGAGGGGCACCCAGTGTACTGCTCGGAGGGGCACCCAGTGTACTGCTCGGAGGGGCACCCAGTGTACTGCTCGGAGGGGCACCCAGTGTATGGCTCGGAGGGGCACCCAGTCTCTTCCTCCACCAGTAATAGCTGGAGAGTTGCCGTATGACCGAAGCTGTTGGTGCAACTTTAAACCCTAAAAACAAACAAACATATTGACACCTCATATAATCATGAACGGGCGTGTGTGTTTGTCCAAATAGTGTGTGTTTGTCCAAATAGAGTGTTTGTGTGTGTTTTGTAACCCATATGAGCGACGCCTCCTGTAGAGATTAGTCATTTTACATTTTTGGAGGATAGTGCAATGATACAGAGAGAGACCCATTCCTGAGTCTCCTCTGGTTCTTTTACGTGCACGGTGTAAAGCACCTACACGAGACCTCGGTTTAATATCCCATCTGAAAGACTTTTAATTTTATTAGGGTCAGACGGGGGATCGAACCTGCGATCCCTGGATTACCAGTCCAGAAAATAGAGTGTTTACTTTGAATAGAACATATATTGTATAGTGATGACTTACATGAATGCATGGTTGGTTTCTATATATCACATTATATATTTTTACAGTTTTTATCTATTGTGCTTAGTAGTGTACGTTGTTTAGTCTTTCACCCTAAATTCTGAGAAAACTTTCATCATCATCATCAATCAATCATCACCATCATCATCTACTAGAGTATATCCGCAAGGAAATTGCTTTCTAATACGTTTGCTATATACAAGTATACTGAGTTTATATGTTTACGTATGAAGAAATGTTGTACAAACTGCTCTGAATATCGGGTATGTATATTATAAGTTATTTATAACTAACACAGATAATGGATGTGCAATGTGTGTTTACTGGACACATGGATGTATATGATTGTGTGTTACTTACACAGTTTACTGGACACATGGATGTATATGATTGTGTGTTACTTATACAGTTTACTGGACACATGGATGTATATGATTGTGTGTTACTTACAGTTTACTGGACACATGGATGTATATGATTGTGTGTTACTTATACAGTTTACTGGACACATGGATGTATATGATTGTGTGTTACTTATACAGTTTACTGGACACATGGATGTATATGATTGTGTGTTACTTATACAGTTTACTGGACACATGGATGTATATGATTGTGTGTTACTTATACAGTTTACTGGACACATGGATGTATATGATTGTGTGTTACTTACACAGTTTACTGGACACATGGATGTATATGATTGTGTGTTACTTATACAGTTTACTGGACACATGGATGTATATGATTGTGTGTTACTTATACAGTTTACTGGACACATGGATGTATATGATTGTGTGCTACTTATACAGTTTACTGGACACATGGATGTATATGATTGTGTGTTACTTATACAGTTTGAATTACATATTAAATATTATTTTAATTAAATATTTGTTTTCTGCGTTTCTGCGAAATGTCAGTTTTTCACACCTTGATAAAATGCAGAAAATGAATGTTCTATTGTAATAATTACAACTAAAATTTTACAAATTACAAAACAAGTTGTCTTTTTTATCACAAATCAAGTTTTGATTCGTCAACATTTCCATACGGTACAGAATACTTTACGCTGTAAAATCGTCATGTTCTTATAGTGTTGGGAACTGACTATATTTTTGCACAGTCACACGTTACAAATCACCTTGGATGCTTAAAGATTAGAATAATTTTGCAGTTCATCGGGTTATGAACGGCGATCACATGGGCTGAATCAGCCAATCAGAATCATGACCTTGCAAGAAGTTGTAATTATGTGGAAATAAATTGGTGACATTTCATGACGCAGCAATTGGTCTGATAAAAGTTATACAATTACAAACATAACACCAGTTTCACTGTTTTAACTATCACTGTCATACCTATAGTTAAATATACTGTTATATTTCTTGTTCTTTCTGTGTGTGGCAGTGTTTGTTTCTATGTCTGAGAAAAATGGAGAGAAATTAGCAAAATGCTCACCTCCAGATTTCATTGTTTCTAACTGTTTAATCTTTCCAGATTACATTAATTTCATGCATTTATTAAAGCTACAGTCTACATCCGTTATGTTGAATTCCATCGGACAGAACAAAAAACTTCGACATACAGAAGTTTGATTTCACGAAATTCGATATAAACGGAGCCAGTTATATGTAAAATGATAGTGTCTGAAATGGGACTTTGATCCGACTTCGAGATAACCGGAGAATTTGACATAACCGACTTTGACATAACGGAGGTAGACTGCATATAGAATTCAGAGGGTTCATCATGATTCAAAGTCAGAAAAACTTCTATACATTATTTGGCACTTTGTAACATGATTATTGACCACATGCCAAATAAAGTGGTGCACTTTTTTTTATTTTCCTCATACAATTTTACTACTTGTTATATCTATTCCTTAATTATAGTGTCATACTTTTAATGTTTAGTCAGCATACATTATTACTAGGGATGGCAACGAATAGAGATTTTGCTATTTGAATATTCGATATAATTCTATCAAAAACTCAAAATCACTCAAACTCTTATTGGCAAATTCACATACTTTCTGTTTTACGCATAAACGTCATCTTCTTCCTGTAAGGCCATGCAAATATGACGACGACTCATTCAGTTATTCATGGGTGTTTCAAATGAAGCCATTGTCACTGCTTTCCATTGAAGCGTGTTTGTTTTTCAAATGATTATTCAGATTGATGCTGTACCCGAATATGTTAAATCCAATTTGCATGCATAGATTACACCTAGCAGTTATCTTATTCTCAGAGCTATTGAAGTCTTTCCAAACGTGTGACTGAGTGGGCGGCATTTTTGAGGACAATATCATAAAAATCATACTTTTTGGTAATATTGAGAAGTTAATTCAAAATTTAAAATACATGAGGCTGGATGTTGTTGCAGTGTCTGTACTATTTCAAAGGAATTTTCTCGTCTAAACAGTTTTGACATCATAATTAAACACTACCTACCTTAGCACCTACTGTAATTATCCGATTGCATGACAGAGTGTCAATTAATACCTGCCATGGATGCGATCACAACATGGTTTATTGACACACATCCTGTTGCGATTTCTTTTGTATATGCTGGTTTGAAAAGAAAACGTATCTGATTTTATGAATACTGGAATAGTATTCGGATATTCGGTCGTCCGAGTGAACATTCGTTGCCATCCCTAATTAATACTGGTTGCTATGGTAACACATTTAAGTTTCATTTGCACGAAACATTCACTTTTACCAGTTCAATAAGTATGCGATAACATACCTAGCTTTTTATGGGGTTTCTCCCAATCACACTCGGAGGGCCTACAAAGTCGATCCGTTATGATTATCAACTTCAAATCACTTACCCACCCCCCACTGCTGTAGGTTAGAATCCAGATGGTGTGGACTAACTAGCTAGCTTGTGGAGAGTTCTACCTGGTTGCCTGAAATACTGCTCGGTGTGTGTGTTTTACGTTTATCGTCGCTACCGGTTGCCCATGAGCGACGCCTCCTGAAGAGATTAGTCATTTTAGATTTTTGGAGGATAGTGCAACAACACAGAGAGAGACCCATTCCAGAGTTTCCTCTGGTTCTTTTACGTGCACGGTGTACAGCACCGACACGAGACCTCGGTTTAACGTCCCATCTGAAAGACTGTTAATTTTATTAGGGTCAGACGGAGGATCGAACCTGCGATCCCTGGATTACCAGTTCAGGTACTGTTCAGAAGTACACCTTCAATTTATATATACCGGTAGTCGTTCCTGACATAGCAATGATGGGTGCCAATAAGAAAGTGCACAGTACAACCATCGGTCCCGTGTTACTCTATTACACAATTACCTGCCCATGACAAATTGATTTACGATACTTTTAACTCAAAATGCTTTACCCTCTCTGAATGACCCATCACAAAACAGTAGAGGCACGTATTGTTCTGAAATAAGTTTGGAAATTTTTCACAATTTGTTGGATATACTGGTGTAAAAAGTTCAGTTACGGAATCACAGGAACTTGAAATTTTATCCATCAGGCACCAAAGTTAACTAGTTTATATATATATATAGTCTGGGTGTCCTAGGATAGAGGTACAGGGATATTGGTACCTAAAACGTGGTATTTGGTGCCTTATGGATAAAACCTCAAGGTCCTGTGACGGAACACATTCTACTATTATTGTTCAGCTATGGAACACGTTCTACCATTACTGTTCAGCTATGGATCACGTTCTATCTACCATTACTGTTCAGTTATGGATCACATTCTACCATTACTGTTCAGTTATGGAACACGTTCTACCATTACTGTTCAGCTATGGATCATGTTCTATCTACCATTACTATTCAGCTATGGATCACATTCTACCATTACTATTCAGCTATGGAACACGTTCTACCATTACTGTTCAGTTATGGAACACATTCTACCATTACTGTTCAGTTATGGAACACGTTCTACCATTACTGTTCAGCTATGGAACATGTTCTACCATTACTATTCAGCTATGGAACATGTTCTACCAATACTGTTCAGCTATGGAACATGTTCTACCATTACTATTCAGTTATGGAACACGTTCTACCATTACTGTTCAGTTATGGAACATGTTCTACCATTACTGTTCAGCTATGGAACATGTTCTACCAATACTGTTCAGCTATGGAACACGTTCTACCAGTACTGTTCAGTTTTGGAACACGTTCTACCATTACTGTTCAGTTATGGAACATGTTCTACCATTACTATTCAGTTATGGAACACGTTCTACCATTACTGTTCAGTTATGGAACATGTTCTACCATTACTGTTCAGCTATGGAACATGTTCTACCATTACTGTTCAGTTATGGAACACGTTCTACCATTACTATTCAGTTATGGAACACTTTCTACCATTACTGTTCAGTTATGGAACATGTTCTACCATTACTGTTCAGCTATGGAACACGTTCTACCATTACTGTTCAGTTATGGAACACGTTCTACCATTACTGTTCAGCTATGGAACACGTTCTACCATTACTGTTCAGTTATGGAACATGTTCTACCATTACTGTTCAGTTATGGAACATGTTCTACCATTACTGTTCAGCTATGGATCACGTTGTACCATTACTGTTCAGCTATGGATCACGTTCTATCTACTATTACTGTTCAGTTATGGAACACATTCTACAGATACTGTTCAGCTATGGAACATGTTCTACCATTACTGTTCAGCTATGGATCATGTTCTACCATTACTGTTCAGTTATGGAACATGTTCTACCATTACTGTTCAGTTATGGAACATGTTCTACCAATATTGTTCAGCTATGGAACATGTTTTACCATTACTGTTCAGCTATGGAACACGTTCTACCATTACTGTTCAGTTATGGAACACGTTCTACCATTACTGTTTGTTATGGAACATGTTCTACCATTACTGTTCAGCTATGGAACATGTTCTACCATTACTGTTCAGTTATGGAACATGTTCTACCAATATTGTTCAGCTATGGAACATGTTCTACCATTACTGTTCAGCTACGGAACACGTTCTACCATTACTGTTCAGTTATGGAACATGTTCTACCATTACTGTTTGTTATGGAACATGTTCTACCATTACTGTTCAGCTATGGAACATGTTCTACCATTACTGTTCAGTTATGGAACATGTTCTACCAATATTGTTCAGCTATGGAACATGTTCTACCATTACTGTTCAGCTACGGAACACGTTCTACCATTACTGTTCAGTTATGGAACATGTTCTACCATTACTGTTTGTTATGGAACATGTTCTACCATTACTGTTCAGCTATGGAACATGTTCTACCATTACTGTTCAGTTATGGAACATGTTCTACCAATATTGTTCAGCTATGGAACATGTTCTACCATTACTGTTCAGCTATGGAACATGTTCTACCATTACTGTTCAGTTATGGAACACGTTCTACCATTACTGTTTGTTATATTTCATCATTATGCTGTTGAATTCTTACAGTTTACTTTAATATTTTGACTCTTTCTTATTAATAAATGTGTAAACATCTGATGTTTTATCTGTTAATTTCTCTCACAAATGGAAGTTTGCAGTGTTGCGTGTGTGTGTTTAAAGTCCCATCTGAAAGACTTCATTTTATTAGGGTCAGACAGGGTTTGCAGTGTTGCGCGTGTGTGTGTTTAAAGTCCCATCTGAAAGACTGTTAATTTTATTAGGGTCAGACGGGGATTGCAGTGTTGCGTGTGTATGTTTAAAGTCCCATCTGAAAGACTTCATTTTATTAGGGTCAGACGGGGATTGCAGTGTTGCGTGTGTATGTTTAAAGTCCCATCTGAAAGACTTCATTTTATTAGGGTCAGACGGGGGTTGCAGTGTTGCGTGTGTATGTTTAAAGTCCCATCTGAAAGACTTCATTTTATTTGGGTCAGACGGGGATTGCAGTGTTGCATCAGTGGAGTAATGAAACCATGAAAGTGAAATGAATCGCGTGATAGCGCAGTGGATGCGCATTCGCTTCAGGTGCGAAAGGTCCAGAGTTTGAGCCCCGCTGGAGCCGTTACGATTGTGCCCTTAGGCAAGGCATTTAAATTCCACATTGCTTCTTCTCTCTCCATCATGGCGATGGATTCCATCAGGAATGAGGTCTCGAGAGTGATTAATACAAGTTGAAAGAACTTGTTTCGCAATCGAGCTAAAATAAATTTGTATAAAGTAAATGAATCGCGTACAACTGTGGCAATGAAAAATGTGTTACATGGGTAAGAGACGTGTCGCCAGAACACAACATTTATACAAACCATCTTTCATTTTTATGTAACATTTATTTCATTGCAGCAGGTACATACAAGAAAATATCTGGATTTCAATCTTTGAAACATAAAATCATGCAATGAACTGGGTGTAAATACAACTGTACATTCTGGTACACAATCCAGATATACATCTGCACTGAAACGTTATTATGCATGTCTCATATATTTATCTGAATGAGAAATCATGAATATATAGAGAATGTTAGGTTATTGTCTTATAAACAACTAGTTTATTAAGCTAGTTGGAGAAAATATACAAGGCCGCGCCTAATAATTTAAAATTTATAAGACAGAGAGCAGATCCTTGTATACTTTCGGAGATGAGCCTAATAAATTAAAATTTATAAGACAGTAACCTAATATTCTAACTTCTGATAAAAAAAACATTTAACCCTTTCCTTAATAGAAATTTAAGTTAATATACTATTATATCTCCATACAAATGACAGCCATTTAGCTATCATGTAGTGGATAAGTAGTTGCCATATCTATCCCACCTCCATAGATATTACTGAGACTTCATGAGATTTAGGTTAATATACTATTATACCTCCATACAAACAACAGCCATTTAGCTATCGTGCAGTGGATAAGTAGTCGCCATATCTATCCCACCTCCATAGATATTACTGGGACTACATGAGATTCTGGCCTTTATTATGATTATTGGTTTGGCTACTACCTTGTCAATGTATGTCGTATTGGTAATGGCGTCAAGAGGTGCTTCTATGAGGGAAAGGGTTTATGAACATTGGTTTGGCTACTACCTTGTCAATGTATGTCGTATTGGTAATGGCGTCAAGAGGTGCTTCTATGAGGGAAAGGGTTTATGAACATTGGTTTGGCTACTACCTTGTCAATGTATGTCGTATTGGTAATGGCGTCAAGAGGTGCTTCTATGAGGGAAAGGGTTTATGAACATTGGTTTGGGTACTACCTTGTCAATGTATGTCGTATTGGTAATGGCGTCAAGAGTTGCTTCTATGAGGGAAAGGGTTTATGAACATTGGTTTGGCTACTACCTTGTCAATGTATGTCATATTGGTAATGGCGTCAAGAGGTGCTTCTACGACGGAAAGGGTTAAGAGAGGAAAGATTATCGAATATTCATGACCTGAATGGCTGAAGTTTATCATACCATCTGTGAACATATGATGTCATATAGACAGCATTATGATGTCACGACAGGTTTATTAGGCACTGACTAATAAAGTAGTTTATTAGGCAGGCTGTTTTTGACCATTAACCCTTTCAACCCCACAGGCCTCTAAATAGGCTTATGAAAAGTGTAGATCCAGATGAGCCGGCTCGTGACGAGGATCTACACTTTTTTGCCAGTAATAATTATTACTATTTTTAGATAAAATTACCCATTTTGATAAATGAACTGGTCCAAAGGTAATTTTCTTATTAATTTATTGGTCTGAAAATAGTCCATGTCAGTTACTTGGGGTTGAATGGGTTAAATGACATGAAGGTAGAATATATAATTTTATATTCTTTTCTTGCACCAGAATCTGTTACTGTAGACACAAAGCCATATTGTCAGACACAATGTAATTGATCACCAGAGGGGTGGTTGTATTTACAAATCATACTGGTTATGTGCAACCTGTATAGTACATAATTATAATATAATAAATTATGTACATCCTGTAGATATACCGCAGTAGTACATGTATATAGTGAATAAAGCAGCTGCAATCTGATATTGCACAGACTTTGTAGGTAAAATGATGAAGTGGTATGGTGTATGAGCCTGGTGAAAGAAGAGGCGCAAGTTTATCCTTAAATTATAGGACCTCGTTCATACAACCCGTTGATTCACCCATGCAATTTGGAGGATTTCTCGTACTTGTTTATTTACCTAGAACATGTGGGGTTGTTCTCAAACAACTATTTGTAGAACATGTGGGGTTGTTCTCAAACAACTATTTGTAGAACATGTGGGGTTGTTCTCAAACAACTATTTGTAGAACATGTGGGATCGTTCTCAAACAACTATTTGTAGAACATGTGGGGTCGTTCTCAAACAACTATTTGTAGAACATGTGGGGTCGTTCTCAAACAACTATTTGTAGAACATGTGGGATCGTTCTCAAACAACTATTTGTAGAACATCTGGGATCGTTCTCAAACAACTATTTGTAGAACATCTGGGGTCATTCTCAAACAACTATTTGTAGAACATGTGGGATCGTTCTCAAACAACTATTTGTAGAACATGTGGGGTCGTTCTCAAACAACTATTTGTAGAACATGTGGGGTTGTTCTCAAACAACTATTTGTAGAACATGTGGGGTCGTTCTCAAACAACTATTTGTAGAACATGTGGGATCGTTCTCAAACAACTATTTGTAGAACATCTGGGATCGTTCTCAAACAACTATTTGTAGAACATCTGGGGTCATTCTCAAACAACTATTTGTAGAACATGTGGGATCGTTCTCAAACAACTATTTGATTTAACCTTGAAGTGAAAATGTGTGACCTTCTGATACTATTTGTTGGTGGACTTCCATGTGTTTTAAGATACCAGGAAACACCACCTATTATAATCTGTCTCCAAAGCAGGGGCTCATTCTAGAGGGTGACATGGGAAAATAATCGCCTAGGAACCCGACACAACCACCTTTTGGGGGGGGGGGGGACATTTTCATGCCAAATTTTTTTTATGTCCAATATGCTACACTGGCCATTGTAAAGCAATGCCTTTTAGTCCAATGTTGAATTCAATGGTCATAATGTGTATTTTAACTTAACCCTATATTGTTGAAATTTATTATAAATAATACCATCTAAGGGACGCAATCGCATGCTTTCTCACTTCTCCCATAAATTCTGACATAGACCGAGCCCTGCAAAGGCTACCATTTTGGCCATATCTAATTCAGCCTGCATTGTTGAACCTACATTGAGGGACCACCTTTGAACAAAGACCACTTTTTCCCTTTCCCATGGAAGGTCTTCAACCATAAGTGCACACTATATTAAGGTACATACATTGTGGGTAACATAAAGCTATACATGTGCAAATGATAAAATATATAATACTTATAATATGTGCATCCTTAAAGTGCATATTCTATAAATACAAACTATCTGACACCTATAAATCAAATAAACACTGTGAACTCTTCTATAAATAGAAACTATGTGACACCATCTATGAATAGAAACTATGTGACATCATCTATGAATAGAAACTATGTGACATCATCTATAAATAGAAACTATGTGACATCTTCTATAAATAGAAACTATGTGACATCATCTATGAATAGAAACTATGTGACATCATCTATAAATAGAAACTATGTGACATCATCTATGAATAGAAACTATGTGACATCATCTATGAATAGAAACTATGTGACATCATCTATAAATAGAAACTATGTGAACTCTTCTATAAATAGAAACTATGTGACATCATCTATGAATAGAAACTATGTGACATCATCTATAAATAGGAACTATGTGAACTCTTCTATAAATAGAAACTATGTGACATCATCTATGAATAGAAACTATGTGACATCATCTATAAATAGAAACTATGTGAACTCTTCTATAAATAGAAACTATGTGACATCATCTATGAATAGAAACTATGTGACATCATCTATAAATAGAACCTATGTGAACTCATCTATAAATAGAAACTATGTGACAAATCATCTATAAATAGAAACTATGTGACATCATCTATGAATAGAAACAATGTGCATCTTCTAAAATATAATGTAAATAAACACTATGATATCTTCTATAAAATAGAAACTATGTGATATATTCTATATAATATACTTTGTAACACAGCAGCATCAAACAACAATACTGTATGAATAAATAGTCAGCAGTGAGAGGTTCAAACTACCTCTAATAATCACAGAACAAGTTGACAATAGAACAAGTTGACTATAAAACAAGTTGACATTAAAACAAGTTGACGATAGAACAAGTTTACTATAGAACAAGTTTCCTATAGAACAAGTTTACTATAGACTATAGAACAAGTTGACTATAGAACAAGTTGACTATAGAACAAGTTGACGATAAAACAAG
This sequence comes from Archivesica marissinica, assembly GCA_014843695.1. NCBI lineage: Eukaryota > Metazoa > Mollusca > Bivalvia > Venerida > Vesicomyidae > Archivesica > Archivesica marissinica. The sequence continues at coordinate 18,076,050 of CM026404.1, read as the reverse complement.
TTGACTATAGAACAAGTTGACTATAGAACAAGTTGACTATAGAACAAGTTGACTATAGAACAAGTTGACAATAGAACAAGTTGACTATAGAACAAGTTGACTATAGAACAAGTTGACAATAGAACAAGTTGACTATAGAACAAGTTGACATTAAAACAAGTTGATGATAGAACAAGTTTACTATAGAACAAGTTTACTATAGAACAAGTTGACAATAGAACAAGTTGACTATAGAACAAGTTGACTATAGAACAAGTTGACAATAGAACAAGTTGACTATAGAACAAGTTGACTATAGAACAAGTTGACAATAGAACAAGATAAGCAGTGGTGTAGCTTCATATAGCCACTGTAGGCATGTGTCGACAAATTTCTCCAACAATTAAAAATATGAAAATGCGAACAATTCAATAAAACATGAAGCGTATATGATAAGCCGCGAACCCATCGAAAATGTATTTATAAAAGATATTCAGAACTGTTCAAGTATTATCTTAATTTCTCATCAATACAAAGAACATGCCTTAAAATGACTCAGAATGCAGCGGTGGCGATATAGACTTTCAAAATATGTTCGGGGGATTAACCCCACTTTTTTATTAAACGTTATTTATTTTACAACGATTGCGAAGCAAGTTTTAACAACTTATATTAATCACTCTCGTTAGCATGGATGAAAGTGTAAACGTGGTCATTCATATGGGAGGAAACCGGAGTACCTGGAGAAAACCCAGCTGTTCGATCTGGCGACCACCGTACCATCTCACATACTTCCCGGTCAGAGGATCGAACCCGGGTTACATTGGTGAGAAACGAGCGTGCTAACCACACTATCCTAATGGTGTCTAACACATATACCAGTATCAAGCTACACCACTAATAATAAACTAATATATCCTCTTGCCATGTAGAACAATCGCTAGGTACAAGCTATTTTGATTATCCCAACATTATTTAATAATTCTTCAATAAACCATGGCAATAATATGGTCAGGCAACAAGTTATAATCAACATTAGAAAACGACCCTTCCCAAAAATCAAACTTTACCATTCAAAAGTCATTCAAACAAGGATCATTAGAGGGCGATGTCGGCGAAATAGTCGTTCTAGGGATCCGGACTTCACCCTCTGGGGGCCCCACTTCTCCCTAATTATATTTTTTTTACAATTTTCATACAAAATATTGTCCAGTAAGATACACTGGCCATACACTGGTAAAGCACTCCTTCTATTTAACTATTGTATTTAATGGTCATACTGTGTATTTTAACCATAGTTTGTTGACATTTATCAAATAACACCATTTAAGGACGCGATCGCGCGCTTTATCACTTCTCCCAACATTCTGAACCTTGATTTGAAGTTGCAAAATCCATCACACAGGACTGTCACTTATATTTTTATCTATGTTGAGATTTATTAACGAAAAAAACATAAATAATAAACCGATATTTCAAAATCTTGACAAGAGGAACATTAGACATTGAAAGTGATACAGATCTAGACAAACTTGACAACATTTATACAATCACAATGCTTGAAAATACTGTCACATCTAATAAAACAATCGAGTTGAGCAATATCAGTTATAGGCATGCGTATGCAATATATTTTACTTTGAGTTGTCGTACCGGTAGAAATCAATATGACTCAGCTGACACATCCGCTGTAAGTGATGAATACATCGATCTGATTGGCTGTCCGATTAGCGCGCTCGCTTCTCACCAATGCAACCCAAGTTCAATCCTCGGACCGGGTAGTATGTGAGATGGTACAGTGGTCACCAGATCGGACAGGTGGGTTTTCTCCGGGTACTCCGGTTTCCTCCCACACTAAAGACCACATATATACGCTTTCATCCGTGCCAACGAGAGTGATTAATATAAGTTGTTAAAACTTGCTTCGCAATCGTTGTAAAATAAATAAAGTTTAAACTTTAATAAATCCATCAAATATGATGATGTGATGGCTGCATATACAGGTGTGAAGGTGGCCATTACAAATGCAATTCAAAGCTTATCATCACTTCTTATCATCACTTCTTATCATCACTTCTTATCATCACTGCTTATCATCACTTCTTATCATCACTTCTTATCATCACTTCTTATCATCACTTCTTATCATCACTTCTTATCATCACTTCTTATCATCACTTCTTATCATCAAAACATATAGCAAAACTAGTCCACAATTTCTTTTTCGTGCGACTTAGTTGATGGATAACCTAGCAGCAGTTTTATTACGAGTTCTCTCGTTAAATAAAGTCTTTATTATTATTATTCCCACAATAAAATATGATCATCTGTTCATGATTCACATGTCAGACTGCAGAGAAATACTGATGAAAACTAGAGTAGGCCTTATATGTGTTTTCCAATATTCTTCATTTATTCAGCTCGGTGTTCTGCAGCATTCATACAGCCATGACTCGGTGTTCCGCAGCATTCATACAGCCATGACTCGGTGTTCTGCAGCATTCATACAGCCATGACTCGGTGTTCCGCAGCATTCATACAGCCATGACTCGGTGTTCCGCAGCATTCATACAGCCATGACTCGGTGTTCCGCAGCATTCATACAGTCATGACTCGGTGTTCCGCAGCATTCATACAGCCATGACTCGGTGTTCCGCAGCATCCTACAGCCTGACTCGTGTTCCGCACCTTCTACAGCCATGACGGTGTTCCGCAGCTCATACAGCCATGCTCGGTGTTCCGCGCATCCATACAGCCATGACTCGGTGTTCCGCAGCATCATACGCCATGACTCGTGTTCTGCAGCATTCATACAGCCATGAATGGTGTCCGCAGCATTCATACAGCCAGACTCGGTGTTCCGCAGCATTATACAGCCTGACTCGGTGTTCCTCAGAATGCATACAGCCATGACTCGGTGTTCCTCGAATTCATCAGCCATGACTCGGTGTTCCTCAGCATTCATACAGCCATGACTCAGTGTTCCTCAGATTCATACAGCCATGACTCTGTGTTCCTCAGCATTCATACAGCCATGACTCGGTGTTCTCAGAATTCAAACAGTCATGACTCGGTATTCCGCAACATTCATACAGCCATGACTCGATATTCCGCAACATTCAACAGCCATGACTCTGTTCCGCAACATTCATACAGTCATGACTCAGTGTTCCGCAGCATTCATACAGTCATGACTGTGTTCCGCAGCATTCATACAGCCATGACTCGATGTTCCGCAACATTAAAGACATTGGGCTTACCCAGATTAATGGCAGGTGAACTTAAAGCAAAGCATGGGTTTTACTGTTATATTACCTGTCAATAATTAAACAAATTGAGGACCAGGCAGAGTTATCGATAATGTTATCGGATAATCCATTAATTGTCAAGATCGATATGGTGTGTATATAAACCACAATAAAGGTATGTTATAAAATTAATCTGTCGGGGCCTCAAAACACTGCAAATATTATAGTTAGAACAGTTACAAGTGAGTTTATCATGTAGCATGAGGAAAGCAATCATAAGTAGTATATATACTGTTCCTTTCATCCGCGTACATCATGTACAAGTGAGTTTATCATGTAGCATGAGGAAAGCAATCATAAGTAGTATATATACTGTTCCTTTCATCCGCGTACATCATGTACAAGTGAGTTTATCATGTAGCATGAGGAAAGCAATCATAAGTAGTATATATACTGTTCCTTTCATCCGCGTACATCACTTTAACAGCCATAAACACAGCATAGAATTAGTCTATATAACAAATATCGCCAAACCACGAAATGTTGAATGGAAGTATATTGTGAGTGTGGACTATAGGACAGATTGTGAAATAGGGGAATTATTAAAATAGTATGAGAATGCTTCTGATATCAAACAGATAGACAATGATGTATGAAATGATCATGAAAATACATGCAAACACCCCAACTTAATGACATATAACTATAATACACACGGAACACAGGTATGATGAAAGATTGCACTAGAGAGATCTATATAAACAAAACATGCTAAACGAGAATAAATATTCAATAAAAACAATAAAATTTAAAAATGGATGGATTTTTGTGAGACAGTTTCGTTATACGTATCCAGTCTTCAAATTAACCCTTTCAACACCACATACCTCTAAATTGGCTTACAAAAAAGTGTAGATCCAGATGAGCCGGCTCATGACGAGCCGTCTCATCAGGATCTGCACTTTTTTCAATTAATATAACTATTTTTAGAAAAAAAATTAACCCATTTTGATAAATGAACTGATCCAAATGTAATTTTGTTATTAATTTATTGGTCTAAAAATATCATGGACCAGTCCATGTCAGTTACTTGGTGTTGAATGGGTTAAGAGTTTAGGAAAATGTACCCAATAAAGCTAACGGAGAAGATAATTTTTTTATCAAATGCAAAAGGCAACATATACAACTTTCCAAATCCACTTTCACTTGCCGTGGGTAAGTGGAAAAACACTTAACGTGAAGACTTGTTTATCACAGGTACTACTTCATAAACATATTATGTGAAGAGACTTAAAAAAATATATCCCAACAATTGAAGTATTGCCAAGCATATATTCCCTACTTCTACCATTTTGGACAATCTTTTTGTCAGAAATTGAGCATAAGAATACTGTGTATTCCATTAACCCATTTCATTCTGGATACATTTAAAGGGTTTTGCAAGCGTGATGCTGCATGCTGATCAGGATCTATGTTGTTTGCTACATAGCCAAGTGTCTTAGCAAGATCATCTGAATAGCAAACAGCATAGAGCCTGATCAGATGGCAGGTTCCGGGGCGGTTGATTGGCTCTATGTTCTTTGCAAATACTGTTTGAACGGTATCCAGAATGAAATGGGTTAATGAGGAATGATTTATTGGACTTTGTTTGCTCATTCCAATATATACACTAATGAGGCAGACACTTTAGTTTGGGACAATAACTTATAATAATGCATGGTTCATTTAACCCTTTGCACGTTAGCGGCATATAAAAAATCACTTTGCAACAGCATGGAGCCAGATCAGACGTCGCAGAACGTGCCATCTGATCAGACTCTACGCTGTTTGCTATTCGGATAGTGGAGCTAAAACACTTGGCTGAATAGCAAACAACATAGATCCTGATCAGATGCAGCGCTACGCCGCGGCTGATCTAGATCTATGGTGTTTGCAAATGTGACTTTATTTACTCAGCAGGCAAAGGGTTAAGAACAACTCTCACCTCTATATAATCGCCCATACCAGCCACTCCCATAAATACACACAACTGTAATATTGAGGAAATATGTGAAGTGAAATTATTTTAAACTCCTCCAGGAATGTGTTACAGACTGGACACAGCTGACAAGATTTATATTTAAGTGTGACCTTGACCATAAATCAAATTATTGCACGTGACAAATGTCCTTGTTATTGTGAACATTTGTACCAAGTCCGAGTCTAACCTTTGACCCGGAAGCTATGCACATTATTCTGGTGTGCGACACTGGACTTGGTTAAAATACACATTTCTGTGTTTAAATCTTCCAATGGACGACACCAACTAGACCGAACACCAAAATTGGCAAACCTTAGTTGTCCTAAATACCAGTCTATGAATGGTAGGGGATTAATACTAAGATATATACGCATCCTCTAAAAGTACCCAGATAACCGGACAAATGCTCCATGTACTATATAATAAATACATGTATCATCTATATCCAGGTACAATATGGACAAACTATTATAAACCTATCCTCCATCTACGACTTCTACAGTAAATAAACGCTTGTATACCAGGGTTGATGGTTACAAAACTTTCTCAAATTTCAAACTCAAGCTCCCATGTATTTGAGTGTTTTACGTTTATTTATCGTCGCTACCGGTTGCCCATATGAGCAACGCCTCATGAAGAGATTAGTTATTTTAGATTTTTGGAGGATAGTGTAATGATACAGACAGAGACCCATTCCAGGGTCTCCACTGGTTCTTTTACGTGCATGGTGTGCAGCACCGACACAAGACCTCGGTTTAAAGTCCTATCTGAAAGACTATTAATTTTATTAGGGTCAGACGGGGGATCGAACCTGCGATCCCTGGATTACTAGTCCAGTGTATTACCACTGGACTATAGATCTGTCCATGATTTGATTGTTTGATTCTGAGCTTTGCTCTCAGCTGAAACAATCAGAAGCTTGAGATTGGAGAAAACTTATATGACTACGGAGTCTGGTGCAAGGAATTTCCTTATTATGAAAATAAAATCTACAACAATGTTCACACCATTGCCTCCAATATCTTCATCTAGAAATCATCATCATCTGTTCTGTATGTAGCCGTTTGTTCAGTGGTCTGAGGACCATCGTCTTCTTCATCGTCACCATCATCTTCATAATCATCATCATAAATATCGTCCTCATCTTCCTCCTCATCTTCAGTAACCCTCACACTATTGTCTGCAGTACTTGCTGTCACCTCCCCTTGCTCTGCTCTTACATTCACCACCCTTTCCACTGCCCTTACATTCACCTCCCCCTCCTCAGCTCTTACATTCACCTCCCCCTCTTCAACTGTTCCTTCCACCTCCCCTTCTTCTAGCTCCTCCTGTTTGTTTATGCTCATCTGGTATGTTTTCAGTGCCTGTGTATCAGAGAGGTTTGTCGTGTTGTTCATGTCTGACCGTATCGTGCTGTATACTTCGTCCTCCTCGGTACTCTTGAACGGGTACGAGTCGACTGACTGTTCCGTACTCACTTTCGATGCCCTTGATTTGATGCTGGTTTCCAATGTCCCATTCATTCCTGCTTCAGCATTCGTGTACTCATGATGTCTGACACTTGGCTTATAGTCAGGTGACATGTATTTCTCCAGAGTTTCATCCGTACAATTGTGGTTATAGGAATCAGGATCTTGTGTCATACTGAGACTTGTGTCATCATCGATGTCATATCGGGGAATGTTCAACTCCTTCCTGATGTTGTCCGTTACCTCATGCATACGCAACTGAAAACAACATAAATCTGTACTTAGTCGTACTGCTAGAACATTAGATATAATTCACATCTATATACAGTCTAACCTGTGTTAGTGGTCACCTTCATTCAGCAGCCAACCTGTATTAAGCAATCAGCCTCCAGATTCCCAAAATTGACATCCTATTCACAGGCATTGCTTCAGTCAATAAAAAAAAAGATGACCTACAATACCCTTATGTTTGTTGAGGGTAGAGGGGGGAGGGGGTCGTGCTTTATTGACTGAAACAAGCACCTGTCATACTATTATATAATATAATATTTGACCTCAATTAACACTGCCAATCACAACTTTATGTTATATGTTATGTTATATTTTGGGTTTTACGCCTGCATCAGCAGCATTTTGGGCTATATCGCCAGCGGGCAGTTTACCTAACAACACCTTTCCTGGGCAGGCTCCAGCGGTTAACCAGTACTTGGGTGCACCAACCTCCGTAAGAAACTGCCAACATTTTCATATAAATGAGACACGGCCTGAGCGGGGCTCGAACCCGTGACCATCAGTGATGATAGGTTACAGTGGTATACAAGTCAGCGACCTTAACCACTCGACCACGGAGGCGGACCCAATCACAACTAAAGTCGCTTTTGCAAACAGCATAGAGCCAGATCAGAATATGCCATCTGATCAGGCTCTATGCTGTTTGCTATTTGGATAGTAGAGTTAAAAGACATGTCTGAATAGCAAACAACACAGATCCTGATCAGAGGTCTTAAGTCACGGCTGATCTGAATCTTTGTTGTTTGCACATTCCGTCCGATAGATTTGGTGGGTTAAGCCACCTGTATGAAATGGTCACCATCAAAAAATAATACTGACTGGCTACTTAGGACACGCTTGACTGTACAAATTTAGTTTAGATTGTGAAACAAATTTCTACAACATTGGATTAATCACTCAGAAACGTTATTCCGGACGGAATCCATCGCCATGAGGGAAGGAAAAGAGGCAATGTGAATTTAAGTATCTTGCCTACCAAGGGCAAAGTCACATCCCTAGGGTGTCTATTTCGCCCAATTCGCCCTCTGGGATGAGCCCTGACTACACTGGAACTATCATTTTGTGTGTGTTTTACGTTTATTTATCGTCGCTACCCGGTGCCCATATGAGCGACGTCTCCTGAATAGATTAGTCATTTTAGATGTTTGGAGGATAGTGCAATGATACAGACAGAGACCCATTCCAGAGTCTCCTCAGGTTCTTTTACGTGCACGGTGTAAAGCACCGACACGAGACCTCGGTTTAATGTTCCATCTGAAAGACTGTTATTTTATTAGGGTCAGATGGGGGATCGAACCTGCGATTCCTGGATTACCAGTCCAGCGTGTTACCACTGGACTATAGATCCGTCTGTGGTACTATCATTGGAATAGAAAATGCTATATATACCTCATCCAAACGACCCTTGTTTCTTGCTATATGTGCCTTGAAGACTTGTCTCAGTGCTCTGGAAAACATGACACTTTCAGTGTTAGTGGACCATTAAAAGTTCTAATGTGTGTTGTGGAGGTGCATGCTGGGCTTCAATCCTATTATTGGCTGTCCGATTAGCGCAGTGGTTAGCGCGCTCGCTTCTCATCAATGCAGCCCAGGTTCGATCCTCGGACCAGGAAGTATGTGAGATGGTACGGTGGTCGCCAGATCGGACAGTTGGGTTTTCTCCGGGTACTCCGGTTTCCTCCCACACGAATGACCACATTTACTCTCATCCACGCCAACGAGAGTGATTAATATAAGTTGTTAAAACTTGCTTCGCAATCGTTGTAAAATAAATAAAGTTTAAACAAAAATCCTATTATGCTATTAGAGTTCAACCTTTCAAACCAAACCTTAATTATCATTGCTCTGAAGTGTCAGGTGTTTGTTGATTGTGTTGATAGAGGTCACTACCCCACCATCATAGAGGTTACTACCCCACCATCATAGAGGTTACTACCCCACCATCTTAGAGGTTACTACCCCACCATCATAGAGGTTACTACCCCACCATCATAGAGGTTACTACCCCACCATCATAGAGGTCACTACCCCACCATCATAGAGGTTACTACCCCACCATCATAGAGGTTACTACCCCACCATCATAGAGGTTACTATCCCACCATCATATAGGTTACTACCCCACCATCATAGAGGTTACTACCCCACCATCATATAGGTTACTACCCCACCATCATAGAGGTCACTACTCCACCATCATAGAGGTTACTACCCCACCATCATAGAGGTTACTACCCCACCATCATATAGGTTACTACCCCACCATCATAGAGGTCACTACCCCACCATCATAGAGGTTACTACCCCACCATCATAGAGGTCACTACCCACCATCATAGAGGTTACTACCCCACCATCTTAGAGGTTACTACCCCACCATCATAGAGGTCACTACCCTACCATCATAGAGGTTACTATCCCATCATCATAGAGGTCACTACCCCACCATCATAGAGGTTACTACCCCACCATCATAGAGGTTACTACCCACCAGGTTACTACCCCACCATCATAGAGGTTACTACCCCACCATCATAGAGGTTACTACCCCACCATCATAGAGGTTACTATCCCACCATCATAGAGGTTACTACCCCATCATCATAGAGGTTACTACCCCACCATCATAGAGGTTACTACTCCACCATCATAGAGGCTACTACCCCACCATCATAGAGGTTACTACCCCATCATCATAGAGGTTACTACCCCACCATCATAGAGGTTACTACCCCACCATCATATAGGTTACTACCCCATCATCATAGAGGTTACTACCCCACCATCATAGAGGTTACTACCACACCATCATAGAGGTTACTACCACACCATCATAGGGGTCACTACCCCACCATCATAGAGGTTACTACCCCACCAGCATAGAGGTTACTACCCCACCATCATAGAGGTTACTACCCCACCATCATAGAGGTTACTACCCCTCCTTCATAGAGGTTACTGCCCCACCACCATAGAGGATACTACCCACCATCATAGAAGTTACTGCCCCACCATCATAGAGGATACTACCCCACCATTATAGAAGTTACTGCCCCACCATCATAGAGGCTACTACCCCACCATCATAGAGGTTACTACCCCACCATCATAGAGGTTACTACCCCATCATAGAGGTTACTACCCCACCATCATAGAGGTTACTACCCCACCATCATAGAGGTTACTACCCACCATCATAGAGGTTACTACCCCACCATCATAGAGGTTACTACCCCACCATCATAGAGGTTACTACCCCACCATCATAGAGGTTACTACCCACCATCATAGAGGTTACTACCCCACCTCATAGAGGTTACTAACCACCATCATAGAGGTTACTACCCCACCATCATAGAGGTTACTACCCCACCATCATAGAGGTTACTACCCCACCATCATAGAGGTTACTACCCCACCATCATAGAGGTTACTACCCACCATAGAGGTTACTACCCCACCATCATAGAGGTTACTGCCCCACCACCATAGAGGATACTACCCCACCATCATAGAGGTCACTACCCACCATCATAGAGGTTACTACCCCACATCTTAGAGGTTACTACCCCACCATCATAGAGGTCACTACCCTCCATCATAGAGGTTACTATCCCATCATCATAGAGGTCACTACCCCACCATCATAGAGGTTACTACCCCACCATCATAGAGGTTACTACCCACCAGGTTAACCCCACATCATAGAGGTTACTACCCCACCATCATAGAGGTTACTACCCCACCATCATAGAGGTTACTATCCACCATCATAGAGGTTACTACCCCATCATCATAGAGGTTACTACCCCACCATCATAGAGGTTACTACCCACCATCATAGAGGCTACTACCCCACCATCATAGAGGTTACTACCCCATCATCATAGAGGTTACTACCCCACCATCATATAGGTTACTACCCATATCATCATCTAGAGGTTACTACCCCACCATCATAGAGGTTACTACCACACCATCATAGAGGTTACTACCACACCATCATAGGGGTCACTACCCCACCATCATAGAGGTTACTACACACCATCATAGAGGTTACTACCTCACCATCATAGAGGTTACTACCCCACCATCATAGAGGTTACTACCCCACCATCATAGAGGTTACTACCCCACAATCATAGAGGTTACTACCCCACCATCATAGAGGTTACTACCCCACCATCATAGAGGCTACTACCCCACCATCATAGAAGTTACTGCCCCACCACCATAGAGGATACTACCCACCATCATAGAAGTTACTGCCCCACCTTCATAGAGGATACTACCCACCATCATAGAAGTTACTACCCCACCTTCATAGAGGATACTACCCCACCATTATAGAAGTTACTGCCCCACCATCATAGAGGATACTACCCACCTAGGAATAATTACGGGTTGCGCAATATACTGTGTTGTTCTGAAATTGTTATCATGGTTTGTTCGGCTACTAATGTGTCAATATATATGTTAATGGAAATCATGTCTAGAGGCGCTAACCGACAGTAGATTGTGTATGTTACAAATAGGAAAAACACATTTTTTGTCATGGAATTTCATTAGAATTGATCGTAACAACACAATTCTAATGATAAATGAAATACAATCGCCACGACATATTTCCAGAGTTTTCAGTTACAAATAAGAAAAACACATTAATGAATTGTCAATTGTTACAATTAATTGAACTATTTATAGCATTAATTTTACCCAGCATGCAAAGAGTTAAATAATAGATGGAAGATGACACAATCTAACCTCATACCTTTCTCTCATCTCCATCACTGTTATCTTCATCAAATATTCAAGTTGTTTTACAAATGTTTGGCTAGAATATCACTCAGAATTGTCTAATCAATGTCAGACAGTGATTTGAAGACGAGTGATGCCGTGTAGGTTATTGATCAGGTCCAAGATAACAATACAAAGTACAATATTAACCCTTTGCTAGCGGCAGATAAAATCAGGCTGTCCGATTAGCACAGTGGTTAGCGCGCTCGCTTCTCACCAATGCGATCCGGGTTCGATACTCTGACCGGGAAGTATGTAAGATGGTACGCTGGTCGACAGATCGGACAGGTGGGTTTTCTCCGGGTACTCCGGTTTCCTCCCACACGAATGACAACAGTTACGCTTTCATCCATGCCAACGAGAGTGATTAATATAATTGTTGAAACTTGCTTCGCAATCTTTGTAAAATAAATAAATGATTGAATGGCTGAATAGCAAACATCATAGATATTGATCAGATGCGGCATTACGCCGTGGCTGATCTCGATCTATGTTGTTTGCAAATGTGATTTTATTTACTCAGCAGGTTAAGGGAGATATAGTGCCTATAGCACATGTCTTGTACATAATCTTTTATCCCTTTCCTTCATAGAAACACCTCTTGATGCCATTACCAATACGACATACATTGACAATGTAGTAGTCAAACCAATGTTCATAATAAAGGCCAGAATCTCATGTAGTCCCAGTAATATCTATGGAGGTGGGATAGATATAGCGACTACTTATCCACTGCATGATATCAAAATGGCTGTTGTTTGTATAACAGTATATAATAGTAATAGGAAAGGGTTAAACCGTATTTATTTTACAACAATTGCGAAACAAGCTTTAACAACTTATATTAATCACTCTCGTTGGCGCGGATGAAAGCGTAAATGTGGTCATTCGTGTGGGAGGAAACAGGAGTACCCGGAGAAAACCCACCTGTCCGATCTGGCGACCACCGTACCATCTCACATACTTCCCAGTCCGAGGATCGAACCCGGATTACATTGGTGAGAAACAAGTGTACTAACCACTGCGATAATCTTATATGTGAACAATAACCAGATTCCTGTTCAGCTTATTTACATCTCATTTTTTTTTAAAAATGAATATCTTTATTTTCTTCTTTTAAGCATTTTTCATAAGCATTATATATTAACATACATTTTACATACCAATAATACATATTTATCAAATTTCCTTAAAGCAGCATTACATCGTAATATAGGATGTTTTCATATGATGCAATGCTGCTTTAACCTTAACCAACACCAAGTAACTGATATGGACTGGTGCATGATATTTTTAGACAAAGTGCTTCCTCCTGGCCCATCTCATTTGTTTATTTATATCGTTGTTAAAATACCTGTCAGTGTATATGCCCCTGTCCAGAACATCATTGGTCACATCCCTCATGAACCTCACATACATAGCTTCCTCATCCCTGAAACATAACATCTCTGGTAATCACTAACTCTGACATGCTATAATATTTTCATGTTACTACAATCAGAGCACAGGCACAAGACACAAATATTTGTTTTGCCCTATGGTCATATAGTAAACATTACTGTGATAGCGCAGTGGGTGCAGTGTGCTTTCGCTTCGGGTGCGAAAGGTCCCGAGTTTGAGCCCAACTGTAGCCGTTACGATTGTGCCCTTAGGCAAGGCATTTAAATTCCACAATGCCTCTTCTCTCTCCTTCATGGCGATGGATTCCATCAGGAATGAGGTCTCGAGAGTGATTAATATAAGTTGAAAGAACTTGTTTCGCAATCGAGCTAAAATAAATTTGTATAAGTAAACATTACTTACGATATGACCATAGTGCAAACAAAATTTACTTACTTACTATATGACCATAGGGCAAAAGAAATAATTTACTTACTTACTATATGACCATAGGGCAAAAAAACAATTTACTTACTTACTATATGACCATAGAGCAAAAGAAATAATTTACTTACTTACTATATGACCATAGGGCAAAAAAACAATTTACTTACTTACTATATGACCATAGGGCAAAAAAAAAAATTACTTACTTACTATATGACCATAGGGCAAAAGAAATAATTTACTTACTTACTATATGACCATAGGGCAAAAAAAAAAATTTACTTACTTACAAACCAACAAAAAACACACATATGACCATAGGGCAAAAAAAAAAATTTACTTACTTAAACAACAAAAAAAAAATTACTTACTTACTATATGACCATAGGGCAAAAAAAATAATTTACTTACTTACTATATAACCATAGGGCAAAACAAATGTGTGTCTTGTGCCTGTGGATGAGAGTGTGCCATTTGGCGAAAGCTGTCAAATCTCGCACCCTAGTTCCATTCTGTCTTGAACAAGTCAAAATGACTTTTTAAAATCTGGCCTGGTGAAACAAATACGTACCGTAACATCACTGTCGTTCATTGAAGAATAATGAACGTAACCATGGTAATTTGTACGACAGATAATTAACTTAATCTTTGAATCCATTCTTATTACAGTAATAAACATTCCCTACACTGAATGCAGGACATCAGACATTTTGCAAACATTTATGATTGGCTGACTGGTTTGACGAGCTAATGAATTATTCATCTGTTTTAAATATATTTATTTGTTTCTTTATTAGAAATATTAAAATGTAATTCTTATAAACAAATACAAATAATGTGTTAGGTAACACTGTTTATGAACCCAATACAATGGGGCCCCTGTTAATTAGTTTGACACGTTTTGAAGTTTGCATGGACATATTTGAGGTGTTAAGAAATATAAGCAGGTGTAGAGAATTTTGAGAAAATAATTATTGCTTGATGCATATTTAATTCAATGTCATAGAAGCTGTCATTAGACAAGCAGTACACTCTGTTGATTAATATCTATCACTCAAAATACAACTCAGAATTGTCAAATCTCAGTTATTGTCACAGTACTTAAAATTCAGAAACCCCTACACTGCTAGAGATAAGCTCTCCATTATCAAGTATGCAGAGGCTCATGGCAATCGGAAGGCACGAACACAGTACGGCGTCGGGGATTTATCAAAACCATGCACTTCCGGACGTAGGCACATGTACTTCCGGACACAGTTTTTTCTTTTTGTACGGGAATATAAAAATCATAGAGTATGATTATATTTCAGAACCATGCACTTACTTCTGTACATAAGGCCCCACAATTTCATCTTTTTTTATCGAAATATATCGTATCTTGAGAAATTTTGGCTTGTGAAAATGATATTTTAGGGTGCGCGGTATACACCAGAACTACGTTTTCCCCCGATTTTCGTGCCAAAAAGTGGGTGCGCGTTATACATGATAGCGTGTTATACATAGCAAATTACGGTATATAAATATATCAAGTCATTATCATGTTGGCCTTAAAGTGCTGAAAAAATGTTCAGTTACACTTAGAAAAAAGAAAGAAGAGAAAAGTGGTCTGCAGCCTACAGTGATTGATGACAATTATTTTCAATATAATTTTAAATTAAAACTTTTTAGCATATTGCTTCCATATTTCGTCAAATTCAAATAATTTGTTCTGTATTGAAGCTGTCTCAAGTTCAGTATCATATAATAGTTTTAATCGACACATCAGATGTTGAACGGATGGTTTTATGTCTTTATTTTTGTCTCTTACTTTTATGTTTGTTTATACCTCAAATAAAACTACGATTTACTATTGGCTGTATTTTATTAGCATTGCACGTTTGCAACAACAATTCCTCTATTAACTTAAAAACTAATTTTATATCAGGTGTCAGTCCAGTAACTTAAAGTCTAGTACTCAGATGTAACTGAGTAACTAATTTGTCGAAACTAGTAACTTGTAAGTAATTTATTAGTACTAAATAGATTGTTAAACTCACAAATTAGATGGAATGATTTTGATTTATAACTATATCAATTGCCCGATTAATAATCAATTATCTAATCGGTTTACCCGTCCGATTATTCCGATTAATCGATTATGGATTTTGAAACCGATGCACATCACTAATTATCATGTCTTACTCTATATCATGTCAAGATAGGCCAAACATATTAATAGTGTTTCTAAAGCCTGGGTGGGGTGGGGCCCGACACCCTGTACGAATGACATTTATTCATGTTCAGACGCGAGTGTTTGGCCCATAATGTTGGTGTATAGAATAGAGTGTAAAATACATGGCAATCATGTTTTTTGTAATAACAGACCATATAGGCCCTAAAATGCTCACCTGAATTGTTTTAACCTGGTGAATAAGTTTAAACCAATGAGAAACATTGGTCAGTTTCTATCCCTGAATACTCCTAAAAGTAAAGTGGTCCTCTTAATTGGTTTCCTCTGTTTTTATTGTTGTTTCCTTTGTACCACATGCTATCCAATTTAATCCGTTTTCTCATCTTATAATTACTAAGTTATTAAATCTCGACAAATTATCTACAGAATATCCAACGGATACTTTACTGTAAGAATTGGTTATGCAATAATTAACCGGATTTTCATAATAGTACATAATTATATCATACAGCAACATCTGGTTAGAAAACAACAGCAAAAACAAAGGATTCCAACCAATAGGATCAACATACATTTTGGGATAAATCTGGGTCAAGGGAGGTAATACACGCTGGGTACCTGGGTACTCACGCTCATTACTTCCCCTTTTAATAAATGTATATACAGACATCCAAGATGACTTCCTTCTTCCCTCGACCGTCATCTACTTCAACAATGCAAAAAACATCTCGAGTATAAGCATCCATTTAAACTTCAGATAGGCTGGCAGAGACCTCAGAACCATCAAATGTATATGTTCTGTTTGGGCTAAAATATGCTGCTAAAATGGCGGTCGGGTAACGGGTAATGATTTCGCACCCAGGTAGCTACATTACGGGTACCCGAGTACTCGTGCCAGCTCTATTGTTAAGGTGATCATTTAAATGTTCCCCTTCAAGTTGACCTAGCGATTGGTTGTTTGATTTTTATAAAAAATGCAACTGATCAAAGGGCTATGCATGCCCCAATTCTGGCCAAATTTGTGATAAAAGATTGATATCTGATAGAAAATGTAAAAGTACAGAGTAGTTTGTGTATGTAAATCAATAAACATTATCAATAGATGGTGGCTTACTGACAGTAGTTTGTGTATGTAAATTAATTAATATTATCAATAGATGGTGGCTTACTGACAGTAGTTTGTGTATGTAAATCAATTAACATCATCAATAGCTGATGGCTTACCGACAGTAGTTTGTGTACGTAAATCAATTAATATTATCAATAGATGATGGCTTACTGACAGTAGTTTGTGTATGTAAATCAATTAACATCATCAATAGCTGATGGCTTACCGACAGTAGTTTGTGTACGTAAATCAATTAATATTATCAATAGATGGTGGCTTACTGACAGTAGTTTGTGTATGTAAATCAATTAACATCATCAATAGCTGATGGCTTACCGACAGTAGTTTGTGTACGTAAATCAATTAACATCATCAATAGCTGATGGCTTACCGACAGTAGTTTGTGTATGTAAATCAATTAACATCATCAATAACTGATGGCTTACCGACAGTAGTTTGTGTACGTAAATCAATTAACATCATCAATAGATGATGGCTTATCGACAGTAGTTTGTGTATGTAAATCAATTAACATCATCAATAGATGATGGCTGACTGACAGTAGTTTGTGTATGTAAACCAATTAACATCATCAATAGATGATGGCTGACTGACAGTAGTTTGTGTATGTAAATCAATTAATATTATCAATAGATGATGGCTTACCGACAGTAGTTTGTGTATGTAAATCAATTAACATCATCAATAACTGATGGCTTACTGGCAGTAGTTTGTGAATGTAAATCAATTAACATCATCAATAGATGATGGCTGACTGACAGTAGTTTGTGTATGTAAATCAATTAACATCATCAATAACTGATGGCTTACCGACAGTAGTTTGTGTATGTAAATCATTTAACATTATCAATAGATGATGGCTTACCCACAGTAGTTTGTGTACGTAAATCAATTAACATCATCAATAGATGGTGGCTTACTGACAGTAGTTTGTGTATGTAAATCAATTAACATCATCAATAGATGATGGCTGACTGACAGTAGTTTGTGTACGTAAATCAATTAACATCATCAATAGATGATGGCTGACTGACAGTAGTTTGTGTAGGTAAATCAATTAACATCATCAATAGATGATGGCTGACTGACAGTAGTTTGTGTATGTAAATCAATTAATATTATCAATAGATGGTGGCTTACCGACAGTAGTTTGTGTATGTAAATCAATTAACATCATCAATAACTGATGGCTTACCAACAGTAGTTTGTGTATGTAAATCAATTAATATTATCAATAGATGGTGGCTTACCGACAGTAGTTTGTGTATGTAAATCAATTAACATCATCAATAGATGATGGCTGACTGACAGTAGTTTGTGTAGGTAAATCAATTAACATCATCAATAGATGGTGGCTTACTGACAGTAGTTTGTGTATGTAAATCAATTAACATCATCAATAACTGATGGCTTACCGACAGTAGTTATTGTATGTAAATCAATTAATATTATCAATAGATGATGGCTTACCGACAGTAGTTTGTGTATGTAAATCAATTAACATCATCAATAACTGATGGCTTACTGGCAGTAGTTTGTGTATGTAAATCAATTAACATCATCAATAACTGATGGCTTACCGACAGTAGTTTGTGTATGTAAATCAATTAACATCATCAATAACTTATGGCTTACCAACAGTAGTTTGTGTATGTAAATCAATTAATATTATCAATAGATGGTGGCTTACCGACAGTAGTTTGTGTATGTAAATCAATTAACATCATCAATAGATGATGGCTGACTGACAGTAGTTTGTGTAGGTAAATCAATTAACATCATCAATAGCTGATGGCTTACCGACAGTAGTTTGTGTACTTAAATCAATTAATATTATCAATAGATGGTGGCTTACTGACAGTAGTTTGTGTATGTAAATCAATTAACATCATCAATAGCTGATGGCTTACCGACAGTAGTTTGTGTACGTAAATCAATTAATATTATCAATAACTGATGGCTTACCGACAGTAGTTTGTGTACGTAAATCAATTAACATCATCAATAGCTGATGGCTTATCGACAGTAGTTTGTGTATGTAAATCAATTAACATTATCAATAGATGATGGCTTACCCACAGTAGTTTGTGTACGTAAATCAATTAACATCATCAATAGATGGTGGCTTACTGACAGTAGTTTGTGTACGTAAATCAATTAACATCATCAATAGATGATGGCTGACTGACAGTAGTTTGTGTATGTAAATCAATTAATATTATCAATAGATGATGGCTTACCGACAGTAGTTTGTGTATGTAAATCAATTAACATCATCAATAACTGATGGCTTACTGGCAGTAGTTTGTGTATGTAAATCAATTAACATCATCAATAACTGATGGCTTACCGACAGTAGTTTGTGTACGTAAATCAATTAACATCATCAATAGCTGATGGCTTATCGACAGTAGTTTGTGTATGTAAATCAATTAACATCATCAATAGATGATGGCTGACTGACAGTAGTTTGTGTATGTAAACCAATTAACATCATCAATAGATGATGGCTGACTGACAGTAGTTTGTGTATGTAAATCAATTAATATTATCAATAGATGATGGCTTACCGACAGTAGTTTGTGTATGTAAATCAATTAACATCATCAATAACTGATGGCTTACTGGCAGTAGTTTGTGTATGTAAATCAATTAACATCATCAATAGATGATGGCTGACTGACAGTAGTTTGTGTAGGTAAATCAATTAACATCATCAATAGATGATGGCTGACTGACAGTAGTTTGTGTATGTAAATCAATTAATATTATCAATAGATGGTGGCTTACCGACAGTAGTTTGTGTATGTAAATCAATTAACATCATCAATAACTGATGGCTTACCGACAGTAGTTTGTGTATGTAAATCAATTAACATCATCAATAACTGATGGCTTACCGACAGTAGTTTGTGTATGTAAATCAATTAACATTATCAATAGATGATGGCTTACCCACAGTAGTTTGTGTACGTAAATCAATTAACATCATCAATAGATGGTGGCTTACTGACAGTAGTTTGTGTATGTAAATCAATTAACATCATCAATAGATGATGGCTGACTGACAGTAGTTTGTGTATGTAAATCAATTAATATTATCAATAGATGATGGCTTACCGACAGTAGTTTGTGTATGTAAATCAATTAACATCATCAATAACTGATGGCTTACTGGCAGTAGTTTGTGTATGTAAATCAATTAACATCATCAATAGATGATGGCTGACTGACAGTAGTTTGTGTAGGTAAATCAATTAACATCATCAATAGATGATGGCTGACTGACAGTAGTTTGTGTATGTAAATCAATTAATATTATCAATAGATGGTGGCTTACCGACAGTAGTTTGTGTATGTAAATCAATTAACATCATCAATAACTGATGGCTTACCGACAGTAGTTTGTGTATGTAAATCAATTAACATCATCAATAACTGATGGCTTACCGACAGTAGTTTGTGTACGTAAATCAATTAACATCATCAATAGATGGTGGCTTACGACAGTAGTTTGTGTAGTAAATCAATTAACATCATCAATAGATGATGGCTACTGACAGTAGTTTGTGTACGTAAATCAATTAACATCATCAATAGATGATGGCTGACTGACAGTAGTTTGTGTATGTAAATCAATTAATATTATCAATAGATGGTGGCTTACCGACAGTAGTTTGTGTATGTAAATCAATTAACATCATCAATAACTGATGGCTTACCGACAGTAGTTTGTGTATGTAAATCAATTAACATCATCAATAACTGATGGCTTACCGACAGTAGTTTGTGTACGTAAATCAATTAACATCATCAATAGATGGTGGCTTACTGACAGTAGTTTGTGTATGTAAATCAATTAACATCATCAATAGATGATGGCTGACTGACAGTAGTTTGTGTACGTAAATCAATTAACATCATCAATAGATGATGGCTGACTGACAGTAGTTTGTGTATGTAAATCAATTAATATTATCAATAGATGGTGGCTTACCGACAGTAGTTTGTGTATGTAAATCAATTAACATCATCAATAGATGATGGCTGACTGACAGTAGTTTGTGTAGGTAAATCAATTAACATCATCAATAGATGGTGGCTTACTGACAGTAGTTTGTGTATGTAAATCAATTAACATCATCAATAGATGGTGGCTTACTGACAGTAGTTTGTGTATGTAAATCAATTAACATCATCAATAACTGATGGCTTACCGACAGTAGTTATTGTATGTAAATCAATTAATATTATCAATAGATGATGGCTTACCGACAGTAGTTTGTGTATGTAAATCAATTAACATCATCAATAACTGATGGCTTACTGGCAGTAGTTTGTGTATGTAAATCAATTAACATCATCAATAACTGATGGCTTACCGACAGTAGTTTGTGTATGTAAATCAATTAACATCATCAATAACTTATGGCTTACCAACAGTAGTTTGTGTATGTAAATCAATTAACATCATCAATAGATGATGGCTGACTGACAGTAGTTTGTGTAGGTAAATCAATTAACATCATCAATAGATGATGGCTGACTGACAGTAGTTTGTGTATGTAAATCAATTAATATTATCAATTGATGGTGGCTTACCGACAGTAGTTTGTGTATGTAAATCAATTAACATCATCAATAACTGATGGCTTACCGACAGTAGTTTGTGTATGTAAATCAATTAACATCATCAATAACCGATGGCTTACCGACAGTAGTTTGTGTATGTAAATCAATTAACATTATCAATAGATGATGGCTTACCCACAGTAGTTTGTGTACGTAAATCAATTAACATCATCAATAGATGGTGGCTTACTGACAGTAGTTTGTGTATGTAAATCAATTAACATCATCAATAACTGATGGCTTACCGACAGTAGTTATTGTATGTAAATCAATTAATATTATCAATAGATGATGGCTTACCGACAGTAGTTTGTGTATGTAAATCAATTAACATCATCAATAACTGATGGCTTACCGGCAGTAGTTTGTGTATGTAAATCAATTAACATCATCAATAACTGATGGCTTACCGACAGTAGTTTGTGTATGTAAATCAATTAACATCATCAATAACTGATGGCTTACCGACAGTAGTTTGTGTATGTAAATCAATTAACATCATCAATAACTGATGGCTTACCAACAGTAGTTTGTGTATGTAAATCAATTAACATCATCAATAGATGATGGCTTACCGACAGTAGTTTGTGTATGTAAATCAATTAACATCATCAATAGATGATGGCTTACCCACAGTAGTTTGTGTATGTAAACCAATTAACATCATCAATAGATGGTGGCTTACTGACAGTAGTTTGTGTATGTAAACCAATTAACATCATCAATAGATGATGGCTTACCGACAGTAGTTTGTGTATGTAAACCAATTAACATCATCAATAGATGATGGCTTACTGACAGTAGATTGTGTATGTAAATCAATTAACATCATCAATAGATGATGGCTTACCGACAGTAGTTTGTGTATGTAAACCAATTAACATCATCAATAGATGATGGCTTACCGACAGTAGTTTGTGTATGTAAACCAATTAACATCATCAATAGATGGTGGCTTACTGACAGTAGTTTGTGTATGTAAATCAATTAACATTATCAATAGATGATGGCTTACTGACAGTAGTTTGTGTATGTAAACCAATTAACATCATCAATAGATGATGGCTTACCGACAGTAGTTTGTGTATGTAAACCAATTAACATCATCAATAGATGATGGCTTACCGACAGTAGATTGTGTATGTAAATCAATTAACATCATCAATAGATGATGGCTTACCGACAGTAGTTTGTGTATGTAAACCAATTAACATCATCAATAGATGATGGCTTACCGACAGTAGTTTGTGTATGTAAACCAATTAACATCATCAATAGATGGTGGCTTACTGACAGTAGTTTGTGTATGTAAATCAATTAACATCATCAATAGATGATGGCTTACCGACAGTAGTTTGTGTATGTAAATCAATTAACATCATCAATAGATGATGGCTTACTGACAGTAGTTTAGTAGTTTATGTATGTAAACCAATTAACATCATTACTGCTGTCCGATTAGCACAGTGGTTAGCTTGCTTCTCACCAATGCAACCCGGGTTCAATTCTCGGACCAGGAAGAATGTGAGATGGTACGGTGGTCGCCAGATCGGACAGGCGGGTTTTCTCCTGGTACTCCGGTTTCCTCCCACACGAATGACCACATTTACACTTTCATCCGCGCCAACGAGAGTGATTAATGTAAGTTGTTAGAACTTGCTTCGCAATCGTTGCAAAATAAATAAAGTTTAAACTAATTAACATCATAAATGAATGATGGCTTACCGACAGTATATGTAGTTTGTGTACGTAAATCAATTAACATCATCAATCGATCACAGGTGCAGAACACAACACAGGCTATTGAATGTATGCGACCGTACTCAAAATTGTATTGAGATTTCTATTATCAAGTATTTCCGTTTTGGTGAAGAGAGAATTATTAATAAAAAGTGTGCTTGAAATTGTTCGCTATTGTCGGGATAGTATTCGATTGCATGACATTCTATGCAACCACACAATGGTAAAGAAATGGGTGGCACTGACGAACGCATGAATGGACGACGCCAAAACAATATCACTCGCCAAAATGACACAAATGACAACCTTTGGTTGGCCTTACGAAATGAGCGAAATAAATTATCATCTAATCAACAAGACCAAGATGGTCATGGTTAACGATTTTATGTTGTTGTTTTTTACCATTACCGGTAATGAATGCAGTTGTTGAAGATTAGCACGGATGTTTACTTGCAGTACGGATGTTTACTTGCAGTACGAAGGTGAGTTGGTTTAAACAAATAAATATTATATTGATCATGTTATTTTACACAACTTGAATACAAATATTAATGGCAGTCAGATTTTACATCAAAGGAGGTGTAGCTTGTGTAAGCAAGATTCATCAATGTCTGTCCATGTGTCCGTCTTTGAATATACATGTATTACTGACAAATCTATAAATTTGTTCACTGGCTGTACAATAGTCTCATACAAACAGTCACATTATTATCTGCTCCTGCCTAAGTTTAAAGTCAGATTTGTTGTTAGTTCGGGTATTACGCCTACATCAGCACCATTTTGAGCTATATCGCCGACGGGCAGTTTACCTAACAACACCTTTCCTGGGCAGGCTCCAGCGGTTAACCAGTAGTTGGGTGTACCAATCTCTGTAAGAAACTACCAACTCTTTCATATAAATGAGACATGGCCTGAGCGGGACTCGAACCTGTGACCATCAGTGATGATAGATTACAGTGGTATGCAAGTCAGCGACCTTAACCACTCGATCACGGAGGCAGACACTTAAAGTCAGATTCAAACTTATTTAATTTACAATGATTGCGAAATGAGCTGTAACAACTTATATTAATCAATCTCGTTGGCGCGGATGAAACTACCTACTTATAGGACATACCGTAATTGATTAAAATAAATGATGCAGTTTGCATTATAAAACTATGTACCCACAACTACCTACTTATAGGACATACCGTAATTGATTAAAATAAATGATGTAGTTTGCATTATAAAACTATGTACCGTATTTAGCTATGTATAGTGCGCTATCGTGTATAATGCGCACCCACGATTTGGCACGAAAATCGGGGGAAAAACTGAGTTCCGATGTATACTGCGCACGTGAAAAACGCAATTTTCCAAGTCAAAATTTAACATTTCTCAGGAATCGCTAAAAATTGTGCTAAAAATTGTGCTCCGTGATTTTTACAACTTATATTAATCACTCGAGATACCTCACGGTAGCGCACTCCGGCACACCTGCTCAAATTTCTCAACACGTTCTCAAACATGTCAGCAGATACTCAAACCTCTCAACACGTGTAGTCTACCTAATTAACTGGGACCCATTGTGAAAGGTTTGTCGAAATTAATTATCGCTACAAACAATTGAAATACTGCAGCCAAAAAAGTTTTTTTTTATGCAATGCATTGTACATAGTAAATATTTCCCGTAAAAATAACCAACACATCGTGTCTTTAATCATGTCATATTTAAAAACATACGGTATATTAAATCAAATAAACTATTATTACAAAGATTCTTTATCTCTATGATATCGTACGTATGCTGGTCGCTTTATGCGGCGAAGTACGATACATACGATAAAACCACGTGATGTTATCAAATTGCCATTTTTTTATGCATTTACTAATTTCAATTAAATTCTTCAAAGTTTGCCAAAATAAACGCAATATATGCTAATTTTGTGGTCTTATTCATTTCATTTATTTATATAGACTATCGGCAACTGGTTTTAATAGCTAGTTTATAACGTTTGTCGAATGTAACAAATTATAGAATGACTGTGGGGCCGTTCGGGTCGAATTTCACTAAATATTGGTCAATTTTGGTCCGGAAAAAAATGTCCTGATGTCTGTAAGAAATGTGCGCACTATACATAGCTAAATACGGTATTTCCCTATGAAACTACCTACTTATAGGACATACCGTAATTGATTAAAATAAATGATGCAGTTTGCATTATAAAACTATGTATTTCCCTATGCAACTACCTACTTATAGGACATGAAACTACCTACTTATAGGACATGAAACTACCTACTTCTTAACTCTTTCCTTCTTAGAGAATTAGGTTAACATGCTATTATATCTCCATACAAATGACAGCCATTAGCTATCATGCAGTGGATAAGTAGTCACCATATCTATCTCACCATATCTATCTCACCTCCATAGATATTACTGGGAATTCATAGAGATTTAGGTTAATATACTATTATATCTCCATACAAACTACAGCCATTTAGCCATCACCTGCAGTGGATAAGTAGTCACCATATCTATCTCACCTCCATAGATATTACTGGGAATTCATAGAGATTTAGGTTAATATACTATTATATCTCCATACAAACTACAGCCATTTAGCCATCACCTGCAGTGGATAAGTAGTCACCATATCTATCTCACCTCCATAGATATTACTGGGAATTCATAGAGATTTAGGTTAATATACTATGATATTTACATACAAACGACAGCCATTTAGCTATCATGCAGTGGATAAGTAGTCGCCATATCTATCCCACCTCCATAGATATTACTGGGACTACATAGAGATTTAGGTTAATATACTATTATATCTCCATACAAATGACAGCCATTTAGCTATCATGCAGTGGATAAGTAGTCACCATATCTATCCCACCTCCATATATATTACTGGTACTACATGAGATTCTGGCCTTTATTATGAACATTGGTTTGGCTACTACATTCTCAATGTATGTCATATTGGTAATGGCGTCAAGCGGTGCTTCTATCAGGGAAAGGGTTAAGGAAAATGTGGAAGTCATACAATAGTTACTTCCCTTTTATCAATATGACATTTGTAAATAGGCTAAATAGTTACTTCCCTTTTATCAATATGACATTTGTAAATAGGCTGAATAGTTACTTCCCTTTTATCAATATGACATTTGTAAATAGGCTGAATAGTTACTTCCCTTTTATCAATATGACAATAGCCAGTAAACTAAGATGTAGATTGACGTTATATCTGTTATTAATACTAAAGTATTCCAGTGTGTAGGTATGTATGACCGTAGACCAACATGTGAACGTTATTATCACGTCATTAACATTCCTTATGTGAATGGAACATCAGGGGAGGTAACTAGGGCTACATAGTGGGACTAGTATGATCGTTAAAAGTGTTTTCCATACAAATGAAATGGGCCACGCCATGT
The DNA here is from genome assembly GCA_014843695.1 of Archivesica marissinica. Classification (NCBI taxonomy): domain Eukaryota; kingdom Metazoa; phylum Mollusca; class Bivalvia; order Venerida; family Vesicomyidae; genus Archivesica; species Archivesica marissinica. The sequence goes on along the minus strand of CM026404.1, from coordinate 18,049,316 downwards.
ATTGTGTTCAGACAGATCTGTAGTCCAGTGGTAACACGCTGGACTGGTAATCCAGGGATCGCAGGTTCGATCCCCCGTCTGACCCTAATAAAATTAAGTCTTTCAGATAGGACTTTAAACTAAGGTCTTGTGTCGTTGCTGTACACCGTGCACGTAAAAGAACCAGAGGAGACTCTGGAATGGGTCTCTGTCTGTATCATTGCACTATTCTCCAAAAATCTAAAATGACTAATCTCTTCAGGAGGTGTCGCTCATATGGGCAACTGATAGCGATGATAAATAAATGTAAAACCCACACATGTATTGTGTCGGTGACATTATTGGTGTAGGATATACTGCGCTATACATACAGTTCAGGGAGGGAGTTTTGGGAGACAATGACATATCAAATGTTATCACATAACTTTGCTTGTATTCAGTGTAATACAGTCATCTCATAATTTCCTGTACGTACACATGTGTAAAAACACCTGGAAAAGGATTCTGATTGGTTGAGAGAATAATCCTGATATTTGTAGATTAAACTTTAAAGTATGCATATTTCTATTTGAATTGGTACATAACGTTAATGGTAAGACAAGCTACGATTTAAAAGAAGTATCGACACAATTATAACACTGTTTAACACATAAATATAACACTGCTTTGCGTAGTGGCGTTATGACAATTTAGTGACGTCATGACAATTTAGTAACATCATGACAATTTAGTGTGACGTCATGACAATTTAGTGACGTCATGACAATTTAGTGACGTCATGACAATTTGTGCTGACACTTGAAAGTAGCAACATTATTTATTAAAACGAGAGCGCTATGGTAATGGAATAAAAACGATCTACACTCATGATGATTTCATACCATATTTTATAAAACTCGTTTTGGAATTTTGATATTTCTGGCACGTTCTGTGCCATCTGATATGGCTCTACAGGGCTCTAGGTCAGAATTTTTGTTTGGGAGAAGTGAGAAAGCGCGTGATCGCTTCCTTAAATGGTGTTCTTTAATATACTTCTGCAAAATAGGGTTAAATTGCACAGTACAACCATTAAATACAACATTTGAATAGAAGGAGTGCTTTATAATGGGCCAGTGTATCTTACTAGACAACATTTTGTTTGAAAATCGTAAAAACCAAAAACTGTTGTTTTTTTTTTTGTTTTTTTTTAGGGAGAAGTGGGGACCCCAGAGGGTGAAGTCAGGGTCCCTAGGGCAACAATTTCGCCCACATCACCCTCTAGAATGATCCCTGGCTCTATGTTGTTTGCAAAAATGATTTTATCTGTCGCTAGCGTGTAAAGGGTTAATAGGCTTATATTTTCTTAAATCACTAACACAACTTGACATTGGTGTATGGTCCAATAACACAAGTCAATAATTACATTGCAATGACGTGACCAAATACACGTGACACTGCCATCTTGTGGGTCAAATGTGTACAAATCTCATCAATAAAGCAAAAACAAACGGTTGAAAACTGGATAAACCTCTAAATGGGTGTATTGTTGTAATCTATGGATTTATCGATCTAGCTTGACACGGTGAATAACTCAGATGCTCGTGCACGTCATCTGATATCTATATATAGATTGCAATCACGTGACTAAACACCATGTGACTTTCAACACACCGCCATCTTGTGGATCAATAAGCCAGATTCTTGCAACGTCATCTGAAATCTATGTATTAACATCACTGCAAGTTACAATACTGTATGTAACAAAAGCTAACCAACCAATTAATGTGCAACCTGCAAGTGATTTTTGTCACGACAAAGACAAGCAGTAAATAAAATATACTTTATTGTTTGAGCTATATGGTGATACATTAAACACAACGCACTAACTAATAACACTCAATACCTACTATATCGTGAAATAAAATATTCCAAATAAACATATCACCGTAGTGTAATTTTTCTAAAGAAGTATATATGTAGAACTTCTTGTATATGTTGATTATTTTAAGTAAATTGAATTAATTGAAAAACTGCGTTGACTTGCAACGCTTCCAAATTACCGTAGGTCAGGGAAATTATTATACCGTTATTGTGCGGCATAGAGATTCTACGGGGCTCCGAGTATAGATAGTACGGCGCTGAGTCCGAATGGTTGTCTGGAGGCCCTGCACATAAATCATTTTATGAGACATAAAACATATATATACTTAACATAAATATTTTACTCTTGCAATGCATTTATTGAGAAAGGGGTTTTTCTGTTCATAAGAATCAGCCATGTGCTTTCATACAATTTTATATTTATTGCTGGGTTAAAGCATTGTCACATGACCATAATAGCGGAAAACACCACTGATAAGGCCCCTTTTTTCAAATGCCGCTATTGTGTCGGACTGTGAACTGTCTATATAATATCTTACACCTTCACCACTAGAATTTGCTCGAACATCCACTGTAGAATCCAGCATATCGAGGGCTTGAATCAGTAACTACTTTCTTCTACCATGAATTTGTTCTAACATCCTAACCTGGGAACAACAGGACGTTGATATATTTTGCCTTCCATATAAATAAATTTATTTAACACCCAAACCGTTAATTGAGCCGTACTGAGTTTCTGATAGTATCAAGTCATTTTGCCACAGGTAAAAAAGTGAAAACTTGACAGACTGGAACACTGGCTACTAACATCCATGTAGAATCCTGTTTATCAAGGGCTTGAATCAGTAATTACTCTCTTCTACCATCAATTAGTGTCAAAATCATTCGACAATTTAAACACACAGGTACATTAAAATGGGTACAGAATCATTTATTAATGCTAGGTAACACATGTATGTGGGAATCTACACATTATGCATGCTACACTGACCATCACCAAATAGAGAGACTATCACACAGTCATGTCTATTTTTTATTAAAGGCCATTACAAATCCAGTCCGTTTCTTGTCTCACACTGTCACAGCCAAAATAAAATTAAAGTTAACTGGTCAGAAAAGGTTATTAGATAATGTTTATTGTGTGAAACTGCTAAATATTAATCCGTACTGGTTAACCCTGAAAACAAAGTTGTCTGCTAATTTTAAATAATATTCTCTTCAAAATCATAGAATGGTCTCCGAATCTACTGTGCAACCAATACACACGTTCATGAATCTTAAAAAGAAATATATGGAAAATCAGCGACATATTTCTTTTTCAGCATTTTCTGGCTTAAATCAACGCGCAAAAGCCATTTTCTTGATTAATATTGGTTATACTAAACCAGAAATGACATTTTATGACTGGTTTCTTTGAAATTACATGTATTCTCTTTTGGCTTCTTTTGGTCATAAATAACTTCAAGCTCAAACTCATTATGCAGGGTTTCATGAGACAAGAAAGAGACATACATCTTGCTTCAGTCTATACAGAAAATGGTGAAACATGGCCTTCTATTCTCATTACAGAATGGAATAATGACCTAGTCATCAATTTTGTGAGTAAATAAAGCTGTACATTTCATTAAAACAGTAGACGAAGATAATTCAAACTGTTGAATATGAAAACCAAAAACAATGGGATTTTTAAAATGACAACAACAATAAATATCAGTACACTTCTATTCCTAAATTAGAAGTACATATCATGTACATTAACCCTTTCAACACCACAGACCTCTAAATAGGCTTACAAAAAGTGTAGATCCAGATGAGCCGGCTCGTGACGAGCCGTCTCATCAGGATCTGCACTTTTTGCCAGTGATATGACTATTTTTAGACATAATTACCCATTTTGATAAATGAACTTGTCCAAATGTGATTTTCTGATTCATTTATTGGTTTATGAATATCATGGACCAGTCCATGTGAGTTACTTGGTGTTGAATGGGTTAACCATGTATGTTCTACAAGCATAGAACAAGTGCTGCTTCTAGGTGGGAATAGATTCAAAATAACAATTTGCACAAAATACAATAATGGGTGCATCATGCAACAACAATGTATTAGAAGGTGAAAATCACTGCTAAACATATAATATATATACAAGTGCTATTAGATGTACATGGTGCAGTATTGATAGAAATGTACCTTTGAATACCTGAAGCCATTTTAAATGCATAGAAAGTGAACAGGATTTACACAAAATCAAAATATGCAGGTTTGTGTTTGCACTAAAACCGGTAAATTAAAAGCGATCGACTCAAGCCCACACCGTACTTGTACGCACTCCACAGGTACACTTACCGTTTACTTTGTGCAGGTTTTGGAGCTAATGGTTTGCTTGCTGACCTAAATAATATATTAGTAATGAAGACAGGACGATGTTTGGAAGCAGAAGGGAGCCTGGGTACTGTTATATAATGTTGAAATCCCAATAAAAAATTTAAAAAACATATTCTATTTCGCATATAACCCAAATTTGTATACCATTATTCGAAATAGAATATGTTTTTTAAATTTGTTTAATCACTCCAAAAAATGTTTATGTGAAAACCTGATGTTTATGAAACCTTTCGGACGTAACTCACCAAATAACTCCCTCATAACAATCACGTACTGCCAGTTAACTAGTAGCCATCGATGTCGCTTTATACCAGTCTAAAAACTAGCACAGTCTTGTATTGCATATTTTCATACTGCAGTTTTCGAATATTTGTAATTACCAAAATTTGCATAAGTCAAATGACAATGTTAATGCTGCAGTGTGCCAATACACAAAGGAGAATAGTAAAATAGAATTGATCAGACTCGAACCCCATCTAGGCTAGAATTAGCATGCGTAAATAGGGATCTTCATGCAGAGTAGATAGAGAATAAATGATTGAATGATTATATAAAAGTTAAAGAAGAAATACTACAAACAAAAGACCAACTGTCGATCAAGCCATATTCATGAGACATATTTTCGATTTTATTTTTTTCACGCATGCATTGAATGTGATAAGCAAATACTGGTAATGAAAGTTAGAAAGTCATGCCAAACAATGTGTGACATTGGTGAATTCATTAACCTAACAAGCTCATTAAAATCTGCTTTCAGTGACGATCTGTTCAACTTATCCTACAATGGTCTAACAGCACGCTCACGACGCTCACGTCATAACAATCGTTGACGTGATTACTGAACTGTTTATACAAATTTATTTTAGCTTGATTGCGAAACAAGTTCTTTCAACTTATATTAATCACTCTCGAGACCTCATTCCTGATGGAATCCATCGCCATGAAGGAGAGAAGAGGCAATGTGAAATTTAAATGCCTTGCCTAAGGGCACAATCGTAACGGCTCCAGTGGGGCTCGAACTCCGGACCTTTCGCACCTGAAGCGAACGCGCATCCACTGCGCTATCACTGATTACTGAACTGAAACTTCTATGATTGTATCAATGGAAATAAGTCATAGAAGGAGGAATTTAGATAAACAAACACGTATTCTGAATAGATTTTCAGGTAGACTTAAATAACAACAATAACACTGGATCAGTATTCCAGATCAAATTATCACTTTACATGCTTATACAATATACATGTATCATATAGCAGGGTTCATTCTAGGTCAGAATTTTTGGGAGAAGTGAGAAAGTGCGTGATCGCTTCCTTAAATGGTGTTCTTTAATATACTTCTGCAAAATAGGGTTTAAATGCACAGTACAACCATTAAATACAACATTTGAATATAAGGAGTGCTTTATAATGGGCCAGTGTATCTTACTGGACACAATTTTGTTTGAAAATCGTAAAAACCAAAAAAATAAGTGGGGCCCCCAGAGGGCGAAGTCAGGGTCCCTAGGGCGACAATTTCGCCCACATCGCCCTCTAGAATGATCCCTGATATAGTACAGTCAAACCTGTGTGTCAGTGGTCACCTCCATTAAGCAGCCACCTGTGCTAAGCAGACAGTTTGTAAATTTCTTGAATGGCTGCTTAATACAGGTATATATGCATATGTAAGAGAGTGGAGATTTCTTGAATGGCTGCTTAATACAGGTATATATGCATATGTAAGAGAGTGGAGATTTCTTGAATGGCTGCTTAATACAGGTATATATGCATATGTAAGAGAGTGGAGATTTCTTGAATGGCTGCTTAATACAGGTATATATGCATATGTAAGAGAGTGGAGATTTCTTGAATGGCTGCTTAATACAGGTATATATGCATATGTAAGAGAGTGGAGATTTCTTGAATGGCTGCTTAATACAGGTATATATGCATATGTAAGAGAGTGGAGATTTCTTGAATGGCTGCTTAATACAGGTATATATGCATATGTAAGAGAGTGGAGATTTCTTGAATGGCTGCTTAATACAGGTATATATGCATATGTAAGAGAGTGGAGATTTCTTGAATGGCTGCTTAATACAGGTATATATGCATATGTAAGAGAGTGGAGATTTCTTGAATGGCTGCTTAATACAGGTATATATGCATATGTAAGAGAGTGGAGATTTCTTGAATGGCTGCTTAATACAGGTATATATGCATATGTAAGAGAGTGGAGATTTCTTGAATGGCTGCTTAATACAGGTATATATGCATATGTAAGAGTGGAGATTTCTTGAATGGCTGCTTAATACAGGTATATATGCATATGTAAGAGAGTGGAGATTTCTTGAATGGCTGCTTAATACAGGTATATATGCATATGTAAGAGAGTGGAGATTTCTTGAATGGCTGCTTAATACAGGTATATATGCATATGTAAGAGAGTGGAGATTTCTTGAATGGCTGCTTAATACAGGTATATATGCATATGTAAGAGAGTGGAGATTTCTTGAATGGCTGTTTAATACAGGTTTAACTGTATATATGCATATGTAAGAGAGTGGAGATTTCTTGAATGGCTGCTTAATACAGGTTTAACTGTATATATGCATATGTAAGAGAGTGGAGATTTCTTGAATGGCTGCTTAATACAGGTTTAACTGTATATATGCATATGTAAGAGAGTGGAGATTTCTTGAATGGCTGCTTAATACAGGTATATATGCATATGTAAGAGAGTGGAGATTTCTTGAATGGCTGCTTAATAACTGTATATATGCATATGTAAGAGAGTGGAGATTTCTTGAATGGCTGCTTAATAAATGTATATATGCATATGTAAGAGAGTGGAGATTTCTTGAATGGCTGCTTAATACAGGTTTAACTGTATATATGCATATGTAAGAGAGTGGAGATTTCTTGAATGGCTGCTTAATAAAGGTATATATGCATATGTAAGAGAGTGGAGATTTCTTGAATGGCTGCTTAATACAGGTTTAACTGTATATATGCATATGTAAGAGAGTGGAGATTTCTTGAATGGCTGCTTAATAACTGTATATATGCATATGTAAGAGAGTGGAGATTTCTTGAATGGCTGCTTAATACAGGTTTAACTGTATATATGCATATGTAAGAGAGTGGAGATTTCTTGAATGGCTGCTTAATACAGGTTTAACTGTATATATGCATATGTAAGAGAGTGGAGATTTCTTGAATGGCTGCTTAATACAGGTTTAACTGTATATATGCATATGTAAGAGAGTGGAGATTTCTTGAATGGCTGCTTAATAACTGTATATATGCATATGTAAGAGAGTGGAGATTTCTTGAATGGCTGCTTAATAACTGTATATATGCATATGTAAGAGAGTGGAGATTTCTTGAATGGCTGCTTAATAACTGTATATATGCATATGTAAGAGAGTGGAGATTTCTTGAATGGCTGCTTAATAACTGTATATATGCATATGTAAGAGAGTGGAGATTTCTTGAATGGCTGCTTAATAACTGTATATATGCATATGTAAGAGAGTGGAGATTTCTTGAATGGCTGCTTAATAACTGTATATATGCATATGTAAGAGAGTGGAGATTTCTTGAATGGCTGCTTAATAACTGTATATATGCATATGTAAGAGAGTGGAGATTTCTTGAATGGCTGCTTAATAACTGTATATATGCATATGTAAGAGAGTGGAGATTTCTTGAATGGCTGCTTAATAACTGTATATATGCATATGTAAGAGAGTGGAGATTTCTTGAATGGCTGCTTAATAACTGTATATATGCATATGTAAGAGAGTGGAGATTTCTTGAATGGCTGCTTAATAACTGTATATATGCATATGTAAGAGAGTGGAGATTTCTTGAATGGCTGCTTAATAACTGTATATATGCATATGTAAGAGAGTGGAGATTTCTGCAACTCCAAGCAGCAAACAAATGTCAAACTTAACCATAGTTTTACCAGGTTTCTCATAACATCTGTGCAACAATTTTGGAACAGCTACCAAACTCTATAATTATGTTATATTTCGGGTTTTACGCCTGCATCAGCACAATTTTTGGGCTCTATCGCCGGCGGGAAGTTTACCTAACAACACCTTTCCTGGGCAGGCTCCAGCGGTTAACCTGTAATTGGGTGCACCAACCTCCGTAAGAAACTGCCAACTTTTTCATATAAATGAAACACAGTCTGAGCAGAGCTCGAACCCGTGACCATCAGTGATGATAGGTTACAGTGGTATATAAACTGTATAATTATGTTGGGTATTTTGACTTGATTGGAAGATGAATGTTAAATATTACAGATAAACGGTCAATCTCTGTGACATCTGGTCAGATATTGGTTATATACAGATTACAGAAAGAAGATCTGATTTTAATGCGATTAATGAGAGACGCTAAATACTCCCTAATAGTAAATAGGTCCTCTTAAGTGGTTTCCTCTGTTTTTATCGTTGTTTCCTTTGCACAGCATGCTATCAGTTTTCTCATCTTATAATTAGTAAATTATTAAATCTCGACAGATATCCTACAGTATATCCAATGGGTACTTAAATCTGTAAAGATTTGTTATCAATTAATTAACGTGATTCTTGATCAAATTACATTTATCATACCGCAACATCTGCATAAGGAACAACAGTAAAAACAAAGGATTCCAACTAAAAGGACCGCTATACATTTCGCGATAAATCAGACTTTATCTGCCAAGGGAGGTAACAGAAAATTCAACGATGTCGCTCAATACCTCGCAAACAGAAGCACTATATGTGATTTGAGAAAATTTGACGTCGCTAATTCAACCAAAGTATTTATAACAGAGTGATATGGTAGAAGGTAAAAGAGACTAAATGAACTAAGAGGAACTAGGGTTACAACATAGAACTACTACTTACTCTCGTGTCATCTTCTGACTGGTCCCTAGGGGCTGTCTGAAGGGGAGAAATAATTATATCTGGGTTGGTTACACTATCTTGTACATGGTACAGTAAATTCATGCAAAATTAGAACAGATAGGACACAAGAAAATAAGGGTTACAGTTTTATACGACTAAAGTTATGAGCTATGAATGGCTATATACATTCGTTGTAGTATGCATGCATTAGGTTTGACAAAAAACATGCAAGGCTAATTATGATTGAATTGATTAGTCGTATTCCGGTTTGATTTATCAAACGTTCATGTTGTCACGTTTTCTGCATAGTTTCATAAAGCACATGCCATTATCTTGTAAATGTCTTTGTTTTAATAAATAAAACTATAAATAAATCAAACAAATATGTCATTGTTTGTACCCATGATTTGAATGATTTAATACATAACAAATGATGAAGTACCGTAATCAATGTGGGGCAAACAGGATAGGTAGTACGGTTTCTATTGACAACGCAACATTCTCCAATGCATTTATGCAGGTCACAGGGTTCATTCTAGGTCAGAATTTTTTTGGGAGAAGTGAGAAAACACGTGATCACGTCCTTAACCCTTTCAACACCACAGACCTCTAAATATACTTACAAAAAGTGTAGATCCAGATGAGCCGGCTCGTGACGAGCCGTCTCATCAGGATCTGCACTTTTTGCCAGTGATATGACTATTTTTAGGGAAAAAATTACCCATTTTGATAAATGAACGGATCCAAATGTAATTTTGTTATTAATTTATTGGTCTAAAAATATCATGGACCAGTCCATGTCAGTTACTTGGTGTTGAATGGGTTAAATGGTGTTATTTAATAAATTTCAACAAATTATCGTTAAAATGCACAGTATGACCATTAAATACAACATTTGAATAGAAGGAGTGCTTATAAGGGGCAAGTGTATCTTACTGGACACAATTTTGTATGAAAATGGTAAAAAATATTAAAAAAATTAAAAACATTTTTTAAGGAAACAGTGGGGCCCCAGACGGCGAAGTCAGGGTCCTTAGGGCAACTATTTCGCCCACATCACCCTCTAGAATGATCCCAGAGGTCACCTACACGTTCTATGTAACAAATGATGTCACAACAGTGAACTGACAATACATCCACTAATACCATTAGAAAACAAAAGATGTCAATTCTACAGACAAGCCAGGCTTCATTGCCGAACAACACCAAACAAAGCTTGAGCAAATAATGCTAATGTTGATCTTAATTAGATGAGATAACATTTTTTTCATCGCCCTATGCCATGCACTTCTTTCTCAATTCAAGGAGTGACTTCCCTTTATTTAAAGAAATCATCGGTTTAGAATGACGTTTGTGTACAAATTGATGCATACTTAATGTTTGCAGCAAAACTAACAGCACCATGTGACATTAATGCTGATATATTTCTCAAAGAGAAGTCTTTAGTCTTTTCATATTGAATATATAACGGACACGGGGCCCCAGTCTACATAGATTCGTCACGTTTATGGGTACAAGTGCATAAATTTAAATATTTTTTGTAATGATTGGTAGCTGGGATTTCTTAAAATGCTATAGTGTGTTTGTTTATTACGGTATAGTATCACCCCTATTTAAAGGGCCAGCCATTTCTGACGTATGAGACACCTCTTGTTATGAACATCAGTACTTCCCGAATCCTATGCTTGTATGCCAGGCACCAAGCAATCGGTAACCATTATTTAACTAGCTGGCGGATCACCAACCGGCCATATCAGAATGAACCCGTGACAAGATTTGAACCTTCGACCTCCTGCTCCATAGGAAGACGCCGTAACCGCTAGGCCACGGAGACTGTTATATATATATATGCTACATGTGATCATTTTACAAATAAATCAGAAATATTTTTTTAAAGAACAAAAAAACAACCCACTAACAGTTTAAATAATGTGAACCCAGTAGAAGACCCCAACCATGAAATCTAAGACGTGACATAAGTAAATTTTCACCCAGGCTTCTCCTGATTGAGAAACCAAATGCAGGGTTTTAACTTCCAAGTTGTTTGCCCTTCTCACCACAAACAGTTGGCTCCCACCCAGGCTCTGCTAAGAGGAAAGTTAAAAACACAGCACTGCCGGGTACCAACTGACCTTTCTTATCTGACCAATTAAATCTATCCCCCACAATTCCTCATGCAACATGGGAGTATATTAATACGGTATATATATATCACAGATTCTTGTCTAAGCAGTGTATCAGTTTGCATAATGAAATTCGATAGCTCGATTTCTGTCCATTTCATCAAGGTCATTTGGTCAGACTGGAATGTTTGTTGGGAACTGAGTACAGTTAGTCAATTACCTGGTCTTAGTACTACCGAGGGATCCATATGTTAAAGACATTTCTCCCGTTTTCCCAAAATCAACACTTGTGTCATAGGGATCTTCCGGTACCGTAGATTTCAGGGTATCACTGTTAACTCGCACTCTAGCTTTTGAGGCCTGATCTTTTATCCATTTTAAATGATCAGTATCCATGGAAATGTCGAGTTTTGGAATGTCTGAACTTTGCTCTTTTTTATTGTTGTATTTACTGAAATCCCGACTATGTAGAGTCTCAAACATAAGGGAGTTCATGGTGACGGGACCTTCGCGTGTCTTATCTAGCCGTCTCTGTCTCGGTTTAGGTTGGGGCCGAGATTCTGTAATGGACTCTTCCTGTTTATGTTCTGTAGGCGGGCCTTGCGTCTCCTCTTGCACTTTTTTGGCTTTAGCTTCCTTCGGGGGAAGTTTGTTGTAATATTTATACTGACTGAGCCTCGACTTCCTATCGGTCTTTAATGTTCTTGGTGTAAATGGCTTCTGTTCTGTGAAGGCCTGGGACCTCTTCTCTAGTAAGTCTCCATCGTAAGTGCCCTTCTTGGCGACAACTTGCACCATGCTTCGAGAAATCCCACTAGCCAATGACCGGTGAGAATGAGCAGATCCTGGTCGTTGTCTCGGAGGTCTAGCATATGAATTGAACACCTCAGGGTCCTGGTTAGGGTCAGAGCCATGTGTGGCGTGGGTACTGCTAGGGTCATTCGTGGCTCGTAAGGTTGTACGCATGATGTTATGTATCAACATTTCCTCCTCATCTTCTGGGTCTACATCTCCCTGCATAAATATACACAATCTAACATCATAGACTGGGTCATACACAAATATACACAATCTAACATCATAGACTGGGTCATACACAAATATACACAATCTAACATCATAGACTGAGTCATACACAAATATACACAATCTAACATCATAGTCATACACAAATATACACAATCTAACATCATAGACTGGGTCATACACATCACAATCTAACATCATAGATACACAAATATACACAATCTAACATCATAGACTGGGTCATACACAAATATACACAATCTAACATCATAGTCATACACAAATATACACAATCTAACATCATAGACTGAGTCATACACAAATATACACAATCTAACATCATAGTCATACACAAATATACACAATCTAACATCATAGACTGGGTCATACACAAATATACACAATCTAACATCATAGACTGGGTCATACACAAATATACACAATCTAAC